>QLNU02015359.1:6114927-6158624 GCA_006491805.2 Dysdera silvatica | reverse complement strand
GCTGTTTTATTAAGTTAATTTTCGATTTAAGGATCGGAAAAAATCACTCAGACATAGTATTCTATTTTAATCATGTAAACCAGTGTTTCTGAAAGTGTATTTATTGGAACCCTGAAATCCTGCGACAACAACCCATGCATTTCCACGACAAGATTACTTGTGGAAGGAGTGCAGCTAACAATTTCTAAAACAGTGCCGACAAATATGAGCAAATCTGTAACTTTTTTAATATTCCCCCCCACATAATAATTCGTTAAGTAGAGCTAACAAATCACGATGGATATCCCGAAACGGCAGAAAAGTGTTATCTATATATTTATACTTATTTAATGCTTAATTTTACTCTTAGGTCTAAGCAATAATAAATAGTATCATATAAGGTTTTCTTAAATTATATTTGTAAAGGACTTTTCTGAATATAAGCATGCCATCAACCGGGCAGACTTTATCTACTCTGGGGTGACTTTGTCCCACCAAACGGGGAATGGTCAAACTGGTGATAACTCCTATCTCTTTCGTCGAAATATTTTAACAAAACTTGATTCCGGTAGATAGAAGTACTGGCTGGAATATGATTTATTAAATTTAAAATTTTTCAGTAATTGAAGGTGGCATAACTGCAGTTTTTGTTTTCTATACTTTTTCTGTGAAATTTCTTGTGATCAACTTTTTGAAAAACTTGCTGCTACATTATGCGGAAAGGTGGTAAGTAATATTTGTACCAGATCTGCCAAACAACTAACGAAACTAGTCTCCGAGACAGTAAATATAAGGGAGGCATTGTATCCAAACCTTCTGCGAAGGCTAATTAAATGATTTTTGAGACATGAGATAAAGTGACCCAAGCCGTGTTGACTTTGTCCCACGTTTTTGAAAAGCAAATGTGTACTTCTAAATTTCCGAAACTTCAAAAGTATATATAAAATTGTCTATTAAATATTTTAGAATATGGGAGAAATAGATTTTTTTCTAAATAGAAATTTCACCCAGTTTCAGGGTTTTAAAGAAAAAAAATAGGTGAAAAATGAGACAAAGCCATCCCGGGTGACGGTATTGTAAGAAAATGGTTCCATAAACAAAAAGCTGGAGAACAATAGGAATAAACAAAAATAAAGCGGAGGTTAGTCCTGTTGTACGTAACTTAAATTTCAGCGCACAGGTAATAAACTTTTAGCCAAAAAAACATAAAAATTTGCAAATCTAATTTTGTGTGCGACGTCCAATTATTGTATAAAAAATTTCAAGGAAGTTGAGAAAAAATTCCAGCAAAAAATTAATAGGGCAGAGCATTAAAAATAATGAGTTATATTTTGAAAAAAGGGATATAAAATACACTGAAATATTCCAGAAAAAGGCGTAAATATCCCTTTATAAAAAAGCACGTTGTTGAATATTCTCAGCGTTCTAATTACGACAGCGAATTTCCTAATCCTCCAACGACCAGGATATAAAATTTGCTAAGGAGCAAGGAATCTTACGAAATCTTTAATTTTAAGATAACGATGAATCTCTATATTTAAAGAAAATAGGGAATTTCGCAATTACTTTATGAAACTAATGGCGATTTTTTTTATCTTTCCTTCCAACAACGTGAGTTTTGAGCCTAAGTAGTTTTATTTTTACTAAACATAGGAAGACTTTATCATGATTATTACCGTTGTTGAACTGGAATTAATTTAAAGTTTGAATTATTCAAGCTGTAGCATATTAGGAAAAACTATCTCGAGGAATTAAAGAGCCATTGAAAAAAATCCAACTGAAATTCATTTAACTTAAAATGCAATATTTAATAAATAATGGAAAAGGCCAAATATTGTACAATTATCAACATGCAAAGTTAAATAATTTAACAAGCCATTTTACGGCGGATCCTGTAATAATACCTGCACGTTGGCTGATGCAAAACTAGAGATTGGCCTGTTTTAGCAATTTAGAATACGTTTATAAAATGTTGTTGCTAAATATGAAAATATAAAAGTTACATTTACTTTGTTGAGATTATTAAAATGCATGTTTATCCCATTGCGTATGCAAATGTCAAGCATGCGCAATACGCAAGGGGCGGGGATCGACGCAAAACATATATTTTAGACGTCCGTGGAAATTTCTAATCAATATACCTTATGATTTCAAGCAGCTGTGGCGCTAGTTTTGGTCTCAAACGGTAGATTTCGATTATGTCTACACGTTTCACGTGCATTTTATAAGACTGAACTAGTTTTAGTGACTGAAAATTTTTAACTAAAAAATTAATATACAAAAATTTCACAGTGTCAGTCAAAATTTGCACAAATGCCAACATCAAGTATAGAAGACGCATTGCACTAGAAAGGGCGTCTTAGTAGCTATCCAGGCATATTCCATTGTTCGTGGTTGTGAGGAGGGGCAGGAAAAAATGCAAACGTCGGCGGCGAGGTCAACAACGGTTTCTTCTGTAACAATAAACGTACTAATTCACTTCTGAGTTTCATTGAATCCTTCTGCCACAAACGCCTTTCGATTGGTACCTGTTCGCGTCAGTCCCCCGACTGTGCATATCCTGCCTCAGTCACATTTTTTTTTTTTTAATTTTAGGCTTTGACACAAATCGAAATAGGTGCAATAAATATTTAATAGACTGAAACCCTTGAGTAACCGACACATCAGGACCAGGGTATCTGTCTGCAAAGATTAGATATGCTATTATTTTGTAACATGTGCAAAAATAACAGGGTATCTGTCTGCAAAGATTAGATATGCTGTTATTTTGTAACATGTGCAAACATAATACATGAAACAAGCAAAATACTTTTATTCATATAATGCGTCAGGTCAGGAGGGAGCATCTGTATGTACTTATAAAAAGATGTAGGACTAAAAAATCGAGAATAACTGCTGTACATATATTAAATTATTAAAAGAAATATTTCTGACGTTGTGTAATGAAGTTTTAATCTCGGGTCAAATTTTTTCTTAAGCTGTAATAAGTCTTTTTAAATTTGTCAGCTATTTTTATTATTTTATACTTTGCCCTTTTCATAATCATCTATTTTCCAAAATTTTTCTTCTACTTATCCTCCATTTTTTGTTTTTTTATTCTTGCCACTTTCTTACTTTGATTTACGTTCTTGGCTAATTAAATTTACAACTTTTCTTAATTTTCTTTGCCTTTTTCTATGCATTTTTTGAAATTTTCGCAAATTACGCTAAGTTTGTCTTCCTGTATTTATTTTTCAGTGGTGGATTATTTCTCCGCTAGATGCCTTAGACACAAACGCGCCTGATATCTCAAAACCTACACGCACATGTATTATCAAGTTTTATACAAGACGATTTAGAGATGATTGTCATGATATTTAAACATATTAAATGCGGAAATCTTTTAGATTTACTCTTCTGCTTTTGTTTTTATTTCCAACCATATTTCATCGTTCGAGAAAGGCATCTAAACTTTACATATTTATTTGCTATGCTAATAATGTTTAACTATATTCCTATGTGCGTTTATGGCACAAGGACGAAGAAGGTTATGGTTTACCAAACCTGCAATTTTCCGAAGGATTCGAACATTCGCTTCAATGTGAACTAAACTCCAGGCTACAGTCAGAAATTGTGCCCGCAACGATGCTATTCTTAATCGAACTCGGGTTGTTGGTACGCTAAACCAACGCATCGTTACCTATACAGCAACAAAGAGGAGTAACCCTATATTTTTTTTTATGCATATGGAACATTTAGGACATGGATAGAAAACACCCGGACTGCAGTGTACAATTAACCGATAATTGTTCTTTTTTTTTTGGCAACGACGAGAGCATGCTAATTGGACGCTTCACCCTGTGTTAAACTGTTTGTAATTGTAACTGATTTTCTCTGTAACGGTGCTTGGGAATCATTTGCGCAAGTATGTGAGGGGGGGGTGCAGTAAAAAGAATAATTTTCCTTCAGCTAAATGAAATACAATGTTATTGAAAACCTAATACTTGACATACATCCATTTCCTTCAGTTTTTTAGCGAGCTGTGGTAGTTACGAAGTCCACTTTTGTTACGGTATGAGTAATCTTTTTTTTTTTATGTCCGCCTTAAAATATTTGATCTTCTGGGAAAGTGACAAGAAGAGTTCACTTTTCCTTCGGTATCCGAAGTCTTTTGTCATCCAGTAAGCACCTTCTTTAGAACAGAATGGAAAAATCGGCCATTTTTCCTTTAGTTGAAATTGGTTGCTGCCTTCGACCTTAAACTCATATCGTGATTTTTATTTTCTTCTTCTTCTTCTTTTAGCCCCCATTTCTTTGATGATTCACATCATATTTGCTTTTATTGAGACAGAAATCACTTTACAAAAAAAATAATAGATTCATCTTTAAAAAATCTTCCCAGACTGATTCTTATAGGATCTAGTATAAATCTATCAGAAAGTCATAAAATTGTCTAGGACGGCAGATAGCAATTCCTACTTCTATCGGTTTAGAATTGTATATATATATATATATATATATATATATATATATATATATATATATATATATATATATATATATATATATATCATCATCATCATCATCATATTCAACCATTATCTATCCACTGCTGGATGAAGGTCTCTCCAAATGCTTTCCACACAAGTCTATCCTGGGCCATTCGTTTCCACGTCACCCCAACCTCTTTTCTTATTTCATCCACCCATCTAGTTTGAGGACGTTTTCTAGGTCTTCGGTGGTCTCTTGGAATCCAGTTCAGAATTTCTGTTGTCCATCGTTGATCAGTTCTTCTTGCAATATGCCCAGCCCATCGCCATTTCAGCCCTTTTACTTTAACAATGATGTCCTCTACTCTAGTTTGCTCTCTCACCCAAGTGTTTCTTTTTCGATCTCTCCTAGTTATTCCAAGCATGCACCTCTCCATGCTCCTTTGCGTTGTCTGTAACTTTCGTATTGCTCCAACTGTTAGACTCCATGTCTCTGATCCATAAGAGAGGACTGGCAATACACACTGGTTGAAGACTTTTCTTTTTAGACATAAAGGCAATTTCCCCTTCAGGATAAAACTGTTTCTTCCAAATGCACTCCAGCCAAGTTTAATACGTCTGTTGAGTTCTTTCATAATGTTGCCATCCATTGAAATCAGCTGGCCAAGGTAAATATATGAATCAGCAATTTCTAGCTCAATGTTGTCAACTTGTATTTTTGTTTCCTCTACGAAATTATTGAACATGATCTTAGTTTTTTGTAGGTTCATCTTGAGTCCAACTTCTTTACTTCTAGTTGAGAGCTCCTGTACCATGTCTTGGAGTTCTGATGGGTTCGTTGAAAAAATAACAATGTCATCAGCAAACCGCAAATGATTTAAATATTCACCATTTATTTTTATTCCCTTGTCATTCCAATTTATCTGCTGAAAAATCATCTGTAAAGCTGAAGTAAAAAGTTTTGGAGAAATGGTATCTCCCTGCCTCACACCTTTACCAATTTTGATAGCTTCGGTATCTTTATGTAACCGAAATTTTGCACTTGCATTTTTATACACACGTTTCACCATGTCAATGTACACATCCTCAATGTCTGTTGATCTTAAAGAGTTGATGACTGCTGATGTTTTAATAGAGTCAAAGGCCTTCTCATAGTCAATAAATGCCACACACAATGGAAGTTCATATTCATGTGTTCTTTCAATTAATTCTCTTAATACTTGAATATGGTCCACTGTACTGAATCCACTTCGAAATCCAGCTTGTTCTCTTGGTTGAGCTGCATCTAATTTTTTCTGCAGGCGATGTGTTAGCACTTTTGTGAAGATTTTATAAATAGCAGGTAATAATAATTACTTTTGCAGAATCCCATTGGTTTGGTATGTTACCACTGTTGAGGCATTTGGTAAAGAATTTTGCGAGTATGTCTTCTACATGTTCTCCAGCTTCTTTTAAGATATCTAATGTAATGCCATCATCGCCAGGGGATCTTCCTTTCTTCATACTTTTTATTGCAAATGCTACTTCTTCTTTTAAGATTTTAGGAGCTGTTCCTTCGACTATCTCAGAGTCTTCGTTTAATCCACTGTTTCCTTCATATAGCTTTCTGTAGAATTCTTCAACTCTTCTAAGTATTTCTTCCCTATTTCTTGTTACAGTGCCATCCTCTCCTTTTAATGCAATGATGTGTTTCTTCCCAATAGACAAACTCCCTTTAACAACCCTAAGGCTCTTGTTGCTTTCAATGGCCTTCCTTACTAATTCATATGTCTGCATATATATATATAATGTGTGTGTGTGTGTGTGTGTAAATGCTTTGAATTTCTAATGGGTTCTATATAAAATGACATAAATACCAAGTTTTTAAACGTATGTGGTTGTTTTCCTGAATAATTGAAATTTAATGAGCAGGCTGTACCTATAGACTGTTTGATATATGACGAAGTTGTTTTGTTCTATTAAAAAAGTTCGCTTTATAAAAATTTGTGAGATGAAAGTCAGAACTTACAAATTGTAATTTTTACAAAAGATTTAAACAATTACGTATAAGAATTATACTCAGAAACATGTTAAAACTTTAATTTTATAATTTTTAAATTTCTATTTTCAAATTTTAAATTTATAATAGTGTTATTAAAATTTTAAAGGCTTTGAAATTATAAAATTCTGACTGTAACGTTAAATGGGGACTTACGTTTATTTAGCGGAAATGAAGGTATAATATCTCTACATCTCTATTTAGATATAGACCGTTATAATGCATATATATATATAAGTTGGGGAAACTTGAGCGTCCGTTTTATAATAAAACACAAACATTTTATATTTAAAACCAAACTCGCTCTCTCTTTTAAAAAATAGTTACCAAATTTAAAGGCATTTCCAGCACTTGATAAAGAAAGGCGATTTTTCAACCATCTGAACTTAATTTAAATAAATTTGCTCATAAAAAATAATGGTTAATTAAGGCGCTAAAAGAGAGTAAGGTTGATAATTATCTCCTTTTTTAAGAACGGAGAGTGTCAAAGTGCCGGATGCTCTGACATTATTTGGGCCAACGGAAGACAATGGAAGAAACGTCCTGGTAACACCCAATTATCGAAAAAATGGCTAATTAATTTGGAAGGAAAATAATTGACTAGGCAAAAAGGATTGCTTTTTGTGACTAGGGAGAAAATGAAAAGGGACATAAAAAATTTAACTCAATGAAAAAATGTCAGCTCAAATTAACTTGGACTAAGAAAGCAAAGCAAAGGCGAGGACCCTTAAGTGTTCAAATTGTAATACGCGGATTATTTAAAAAACAGCGATATACAGAAAAAAATCATTTTGTTCTCAGTAGAATTACTGGAGACGGATACGTATAACTACGGAATTTGTCCTGTGGCTATTCTAAACGCGTGTTCAAATATTGCACATACCAGTGAGCAGGGGAAGCTCGAGGCTTCCCAGCCACTCAAAAATTTGATTTGCCCGTTTCTGCTATAAATTTACTGTAAAAAAATTACAGTCATATTTTAAAGTAAGGTACATTTTAGTTCCTTATTAATTGTCAAAGAGTATTAATTATGTTTGGAGAATTTCATCGTCTTATATAATTATTTAAATGTTCGACAGCCTTGTGAAAGAGGTAATAATTTTCCTCAGGCCCCTACCCCCCCACTAGAAATACTTATATGGGCGCCCATGCATATATTTGATTATTGAGTCCATGTTAATTGATAATAAAACAGATCTGGTCTTTAGTGTTTTACTTTATTCTTAAATGGTTCACGTGGAAAAACGACAACATCAGAATATTTGCATGAATTCACGGATTTAGGTTTAAGTTTCGCAGTTTGTAGAGGGTGTTATAAAAAGTAAATTCAACTACAAAGTGAAATAGTAAGAGAAATACACTTGACAAGCAATAAACTTGAAATCAAATGACCTGCCATTAGTGAGACATTTTACACTTCGTCAGAAAAGTGTCAACACCTAAGTAAATCCTTGGATGAAACAAATTAAATCAGAGATATTTGAAGAAATAGATTTAAATTTATTAATCTTATCCCTGGAAAATATAAACGGCAAGAGCTAATTTAAAATAGATGGTTTATGCAGAAATACAGAAGTGGATAGATGATGAGTTACGATCTATAATTCATGTATTATAAATAACTATCTTGTAACATGTTCACCATTCACAAATAATACACATATGAAAAAATAAATATAAAAGCAATGCAGTAATCCCATCCAGTTGAAAACAATACTTATTAAAAGCTTTAAATTTCCAGTATATTTAATTAAGACGCCATAAAGAGAAATAATTAAACACACAACGTTAGAAGAATTTAGTAAACCTTTTTAGCGTAGTCTTCGATGAGACGTGTGAACACTTTTATGATAAGTTGAAGACTGGTTTGATTTTAGAATTCGGAAGACAATTACACGTACTGTTGCCGAATATAAAATGTGAAATTATAATTATACAATCAATATATTTGTTGCCAGATACGGAAAGTGAAATTACATGCATTTAGAAAATAAACATGAAATAAAAGGAAACAATTGACATGGTGCCAATATTGGAAATTAAACTTACTAAGTTTACGTTTCTTGGAATCCTTAGTGGCAACATCCAAGGAAGCCTACAAAACGAATATACAGTATTTCTATTGTGGGAGCCCACACATAATATTGCAATTAGTATGAGAAATAAGTTAAATATTTCAAACCGAAACCGTTTCTTACGAGACATAATAAATTCAAGTTAAAAAATTCAAAATTCGGAAATTGACGTAAGTAATAAAAATCATTTCTATAATTTTAAACTCGGTTGTGCCAGACATTTCCCATTATGTTTAGTAACAAACTAAGTGTTTATATTTGTTTAACAAAGAGTGTTGTAATTTTTATTGTCTTAGTCTGGAACTCTTTAAAAGTATTAAAATGTTTATATTGAAAATCAGTTGGGGACTTCACAAACGGTGACCTGTGAATATATAGGCTGACTCCACCTTATCCACAATTAATCAGCCGTCACTGCTTCAAACCTCCCGCTACAGTTGAAAGATAGCCTGTTGAAGTAACCGAGTTAGTTGACCCTAGTTTCTATAACGGTGTTACAACATTTTTCTGTTTCATGTTGTTCGTTCCATAGAATTAATTTGAGAAGATTGTACACTTAACAATAACGGCTTCTATGGCTGTTGCTACTTGGAAGTCGAAAAATGCAAATTTAATAATGACAGATTCTAAGCTTGGTAGCATTCCAGATGGTTTTATTTTAAAATTTAACCAATTGTGAATAAGCCAATTTTCTATTTTTACGTTTTTAAAACGATTTTATAGTAGTCAACTTTCTGCATCTAGAAACATATATTATATTTTACAGAATTTCACTTTTCGTATCTGGCAACATAGATTCTATTTCATAGTATTCTGCTTTCTGTATCTGGCAATACATATAATTTATAGTATTTAACTTTCTGCATCTTGCAGAATATTTTATAGTATTTCACTTTTCATAACTGGTAACAACACAGGTAATATTGTTCCGAATTCTAAGTTACGATATTTGTTGTTGTTTGCGGTTTCTAAAAGCCTTGATATATAAACGTAATGTAATTCTAAAATAATGTTTAGCTCTCCCATTGCTACCAACTTGTGCGTATATATTGACCAAGCGCAGCCAAAAAAGTCGTTAAACGCCTAAATTAGAATCTACACCATCGGAAAACGGAAATAGAACACAAAGAAGAAAAGGTTTGATGCCAACGAAATTTATACAACACAATCAAATAATACAGAGGATTAAATGTTCAAAAAAAGTATGGCCAAATACAGACGTATTTTCTAGTAAACTAAAAATTAACATTGTAATGTAACATGGTTAGAACGAGGTAGAACCCCCATGAATTGCGACACATTCTGCGATTCTGGCTTGAAGTCTGCCGTACAAACATCGAATGCCATTTTATGGTATGGAGTTAGATGCATCATCAAGCTGGACACGAAAATCTTGGACATTTGTTGCTGGTCGTGGAGATAGGAAAAGTTGTTATCTTAAAAAATCCCACTCCTGATCAATGAGAGACAAGCCCGGTGAACATGCATGCCATGGAAGTTGTCTCATACGTTGAAGTGCATGTTGTGTTGCACATGTCATGTGTGGGCGGGCATTGTCATGTTGGAAGACACTAGGATGGACTGACCTTACAAATGACACAACAATTGGCTGAATGATATTTCTGATATACCGACTGCTGTTTAACGTGCCCGGTACAAACACTAGTTCTGTACGGGAGTGATAGCTGATCGCTCCCCATACGAGAAGACCAGGTGTAGGCCTTGTGTGTCGATGGCGGATGCAAGGACGGTGGATTTTCCATTGTACGTCTGCGAGCACGCATGCGGCATCTGAGGCTCACAAACAAAATCTGCTTCCATCACTGAAAACGATAGATCGCCAATGCACTCCCCATCGTTGCATCACTGCAGACGTTGTCGGCATCACTGAAGCCATTTCCAATGGTGGGTTGGAATCAGAAGTACACATGATAAAGGTACACGTGCCAGAAGTACACATGCAGGCAGTCCTGCTTCCAGTAGACGTTTGCATATTGCTAGCACGGTCACCTCAGGTGCAACGGCAGCTCGAATTTGCGATGCAGTGGATATTCTGCTTGAAAACGCAACTCTTCTTATGCGCCAATATGTTTTCTCAGCAGTCCGCCTGTACGTACTGGTTTCAAGTCTTCTCGTGTGGGAATGTTCCTCAGACCAACTACTCTACTATAATATCACCACCGATACTTCCCGCCCAATTCGTTCCGCAATACGACAAACCGGCCTCACGGAGTCCCAATAGATGACCTCACGCTAAGCCCGATATCTGCTGAAATTGTATACCACCTCCACATCCTGGCATTGTGGCTTTTTCAGAGTCTTCACTTTTGGAAATCTCTTCTTCACTCTTGAGTCGCCGAAAAGGAACGTTTTTGAAAATTTTCAAATTTTTAAGCTCTTGTATGTTAAGAGGAGATGGTAATAACAACTCCAGTTTTTGTAATTACACCCTGAGGCAGAGAAATAACATATAAAGAAAACGCAACGTTATCTGTTCCTCTTCATGAGGAAACTGTTTTCAAGAAATGATGATTTTTGCGATATTTCGGTCATTATCACATTACTCGGAATTTTTTAAAAAATAATCTAAAGCTGTAAAACTTACGTGATGTAAGTAAACAAACTACGTAGATTTTAAATCTTTTTGAATATTTGATTTATCTTTATTAGTTAATAAAATACATGCGATTTTGTAAGTACTTGATTTTCGCAAAACCGCACGAAATCTTGTTTTTCCGATGCCTGTTGCCAAAATAAAAAAAAAAAATTTCAATTGGTTTTTGATTTTCTTTGCATATATGTTTCAGTATACAAAGTATGAATGAAATTAAAAATGGTCGAGCAACCGAAAAAAAAAAATTTCGAAATTCTGTGGAATGACCCTTTTTTCAATTAGAACGTTTACCAGTGATGAACAAAACCTTCGATATTAAAACATTTTGCGCATAATTGGGGCTCGATATTACATTTTTAAGCCCAATATGGGGCTACACTAGACATATATTTTCTTATTTAAATAATAATTATGACATTTCAAAATTTTTTTTCGAATTTTCCCTTATAATATAGAGTAAATCAGAATAAAGCAAACAGAATCAACCTATTATAAATGGTTATAGCAAACAATGTGATTAGTACACAATTATCTTTGATATATTAAATTAAATTTCAATAAACCACGTTCCTTGTCACATCTTACAGATGCTCTATATGATCTCATTATGTTAAGCCACCAGGATCTATTCTGTAGTCGATTTCAGTGCGTAAAATGTGAAAATTATACGCTATGATTGATTCAGAAACATTGTTAATGGTGATCTTAAAATAAGAGCTAATGGCAACAGCCGCACAAAATTAGTATCTTTAATACAACCTTGCTAAAAATTAGTATCTTTAATACAACCTTGCAAAAAATATCGCAAGTAGTAAGATCCGTAAACGTTGGAGGCCATGAGAAATGGCCTCCAACATTTCCATTTTGTGCCCTGTGTAACCAATTTGACGTCCGCAGGTCTTCGTTCAGACGGACATCTGAATGCCAATATGTAGGTGTCCTATTGGAGTACAGATGCTATAAATTCCACATTGGAATACAAACGATTTTTGGTCAGAATTCGCTACTTCAAATACACTATGCATTGTGAATGTATTCGAACGCCATCTTGTTGGGTTAAAGTTTAATTTGATTCATCACAGGTAATTACATGCCAATTACATTGTCTGGTGTAACCATTCGTAAAATGATGATACTTTTTGGCTTCCCCTGTACTTTAATTTATTCACTCTTTTTCTATGAAAGTTTAATATTGGAATCAGTTAGCCAAATTACTCATTGGTCGTGGATCCAGTCATCATTTCGAAGACCAATTCACAGAACATATTTTCGGGGAGGCAATACCTGAAAACAAACGTAGAGACATAATAAATGAAAATTTGTTATTCTCAGAGGGGAAGGGGTACCTTCTGTACCCCTGGATATTGTCTTGCGTCAAGAAGAAATTAGTTGTGTAAAAATTTTGAAATATGAACGATTGGTTCGTGAATATTTACATATAACATTCAATTCTTTAAATAGTTTTCTTGTTGGCTACTCCATAGATATATTAAAATTTCTAGAATATTGACAACTGTTCAATCTTAGAAATCTAACTTCATTCATAACCCATTTCTAATAATAGAGAAAAACATACAAATTAAAGAAATATGATGCATACTAGTTTGTATGTTGTGGTATGTAGGTTTAAGGTGCGATAGGAGCGGTATCTTAAGATGGGAAACTAGATTTTAGAAGTGAATGCGGTATATTCTATTCAAAACTTAATACATATAAAGCCATGCAACTTTATCTTTACATTTTCTAAAGCCTAAAAAAGTTTTCGACATCGTATATAAATGTCATCCGTTTAAAAAATGTGCTGAAATAACACTTTAAATTTACATATTCTCCACAATCTATTCATCGTAAGTCGATATAAACACCGTCAGAACAAAAAATGGCTATAAAACGCCCTTTCCTTTTCAACATTGAAAACATTGCAAGAATTTGTCCATTCTTTTCCGATAACATAACGAAATAGGGCTTGAGCTTTTGTTACTTCTTGCTTTAAGCGAATAAAATGTCTGACAGAAATAAAAATGATTTACTCTGCAATGCTCATCCAATAAAATTTTATCTCGTAAACAAAATTCGAGCACTTATCATTTTTTTAGTCATAAGGGGGATCCTGGACCCCTTTATCGCATGCAAGCACATTGACGTAAAACAACGCCAACAAAATTGAAATCAATTTTATATGTTGGTCGCAATTGATTGGGAGATGAACATTTTAGATCCGCACTTTGCTTTCTTTCTTTTTTAAAATATTGTATTTTTACTTCGCGATATCGATTCGCTTTCTGCTTTCTATTTTGGCAACTGACAACCGTGGTATCGATGCTAACGACGTTGCCACTTTCCCTGAATTGAAAAAAGCCGCTTCCGAAAATTAGTTTTAGTGTTTCGATATTTACTTGTTTTCCATGTAAGGTAATGTATCGGCTATCGGATACGTTCCGTTTTGGGGATATGGAAGCGACTTCCCTGCTTCTTCAATTTTCCTTTGTTCCTCGAGTATCACGATTAATATGCTGGATATATTGATGATACGGAAATCTATTTCCTGGAACTTAGAAAAAAAATTAACCGACAATCTCTGATATCCAAGAGTGATTTTCCGTCATTTTGAACATGAATGCACAGAGAAAAATTAGTTGTTTTTACTTTTGGAATAGCATTCTCAAAGAGGACAATTATTTTCTGTTTAAAGTTTGATATTTACTTATGAAATTGGGCATTCAAAATAAGGTAACAGGTTAAAACCGCTTTCAAGATACTCTGAATAGATATTATGGCAGAGATTAGAATTCTTAGATAAATGTTCTTTGAGCTTTTTTAAATTCGTCTTCTATAAATGAGCTGAAAATTATGTTCATAAAAATGTAAGGTGATTTTTATTTATGGAAAGGAAACCACTATGAATTTTCAGGTTTTGAAACATAACAAATTTTATTAGTTGAGATATATTTAAATGTACTTTTATTTTTATTAAAATAACATTTCTGAAAATCACGTATCATTAATATTATATCGCATGATTTAAATTTATATTTGCGCAATCAGAAACAGAAATATATGTGTTACATTAATATTAAAATTTATTTATCGAAGGCACCTAATTATAAAAAAGTTTAAAGTTAGTGCCAACTGTGAAATATACAGGTCATTATTTAATGATTAAAATACCAAATAATGAGAGAGAAAATACACAATTTAATTTTGAACGTAGTTCATAAAACTAATTAATTAACATGTTACCTCTATAACAAAAATAAAATGATTTTTAATAACTTTCGTCGTGGCAAAGATGAATCTTCATTTGACGATTACTTTTACCTGATGGAAAGCCTAGCTATTTCATACTGATATTAGTGGTTCTTCCTAACAAACGTAAACGAATTTTACGATGACTTGTTTCATTGCATGCATAATTTTCTGGTGAAAATTTGAAGCTTTTAGTATATGTTTTAATGGTAGTTAGGCAAAGAGATAATCTCGTATCTGAATAGTTTACCGAGAGCTGAAAGCATAAGTAAGCTAACCAACATACCTTTATTTGTAATTGTAAAAGTCCTGTTCGCTTTCTATCGAAGAACACAATTTGATAAATTTATGCACATGTAAATATGTTTATTTTTTTTGTTGCGGGTATATTCTTAAAAATAACATATCTTCCATATTATGTTGTTCACTTTAGATTGCTAATTACAAGTGAAAGTTTTGGCTACCTTCAGTTTATTTTGCAGGTACGATGTGCTTGAAATATTGTGCAATCAATTATTTCAATGAATCCATTGAGAAATGCTAAGCTCAAAGTTACATGTGGCGAATGGGTGTCTTTTCCTAGACCAACACATCTGTTTTGATTTCTACTGGAGTAGGGAATACTTTTCAAACGACGACATTTCATTACTATGCTTAAAAGATCTTGGATCTTCTCCAACATGAGGGATCTCTGAAACTCAGTGGAAGTATTCGGAATTGAGTTTCATTCTCTTTCATTATTCGAACTCCATTATTACAAAATCCTTTCATCGCCTCTCATTTCCAAGAACCTTAGTATATAAAGTAGCTATGGAAAATCTGGATGATCCTATATGTGGATGAAATATAGTGGAATGATTTCTCATAATATTCAGAGTAAATACCATGATACAACCCATATCGTAATTTCTCATTCTTAGCCTCTCACTCAGTATATAAACAGAAATCAGTTACTCGTTATCAGTTGATTATTACGTAATCCTTTTGCCTTCAGCGCTACAGTCCTTAAAGAACGTGGGCCTCCTTATTATGTGTGTGTGTGATGGTCGCCTCTTTTCCTCTACCTAAAGCTCACTTTCGCTCACTTACTTCCATTCTTCTTAGTTCTTCGTACTTTTCATCAAGGCATCTTTTCCTAGGACACCACACTTTATTTTATTCCTACCGGATTAATTCTCGCGGTCTTCTTAGCCATCCTAGATTCTCCCATTTTTTCTGCTTCTTCTTAGCTAACACAGGTTCTTCCATTCTTTCTACCTCATCTTAGCCATCCCAGGTTCCACTCTTTCTACTTCTTCTTAGTCATCTTAGATTCTCCAACCCTTTCTATTTTTTCATGCCCAATCACTAAGTATTTTTTCTTTATTTCTCTCATAAAATCATCATCTCCATATAGAGGGCATATTTTCCTGTTTTTTCAAATTATTCATATAACATTTTCAGTAATTGCCAATTGCCCCAATAGCCGCCAAAGTACTTTTTTTCAATACTCTTAGCGGTTCTTTATCTGCAGCTGTCAATGTCGATGCCCCAGCTCCATATAAAATTACGGGTCTTCTTACTGTTTTGTAGATGATACATTTTAGTTTCATGAGACGTCCTTGAAACTGCGGAGTTCTCTTTACTGTATATTAAAAAGAAATAGGAATCGTTTCTAAAAGTCAGATTGGGTTCATAATTACAGAAAGGAATGTAAGTTATAGCTTGTTATTCATCAATTATAATTAATTTAAACAATGGTTTAGTGGTCATTTTTTTGAGAACGGAAATGGACAAGCTTATTTAAAAGAGGCGAATTTAATATTTTTGTTATAGCAACTCGGAAATCATGTGTTTAGGTAATTAGAATGAACGCTATGTAATACATATTACACTAATTTGATTTTATTGGTATGACATAAAATAACGTCATGGGATTATATAATTTGTTTGAAAAGCTAAGTTTTTTAATTATAAACCTCACATTAAATCGAAAACTTGTAATCTTGTTCATAGTTTATGCCATGCCGGATGCAGATCTGTTCTACTCTCTCTCTCTCTATATATATATACATACGTGTATACAAGCAATTCACTTTTACTGCACCCAACCACCAAGTGTGGAGATAATTAATCAATCTGTGAAGATTTCGTAATTTCTAAGTTCTCTTCCTAGTTGTATATCTTTGATCAATACTCCTAGGATTATGCGCATTTCATTTTGTGGTAAATATTTATATCATCAAAACAGGGCTACAGCTAACAGTAACGGATACCGGTATCAATTTTCACAGCAGGCCCATTTATATAAACGTATTCAGCATAGTGGGCCATTACAAGCTCAGAACCAAAGTACAAATATCAGCATCACAGGGCTCTAAAACCTCCGGCCCCCGGAACTTTGGTACCCATATCCCATTATAAACGGCGGCCCTGCATGAGAATTAATAAACGTAAATTAAAAATAAAATTCCTAGGAAAAATAATTTTCTTAGTATAAATATTCATCTGAATTTCGGAAGTTGAGAATCAACGTTAAAAGATACATATTTCTTTACTATATTATATATATACTATACTACATTATACTGTAATACGACCTCAGTTTTAATTTTCAATTTCAATTATTTAGATTCGATAATTCTGGACATGAATCCGGTGACAAGCTTTCTATTCTCCACCAATTCTAAACTAATTATTGTACCACTAAATCATCAACATTACCATCCTCACATTTAATTCATATATATGCTCACTGTATTCACCATTCAATATGTATTTAAAGTTAAAAATTATTATTATTAGCATTTGTATTCAGCGTTAGAATATTTAATTGCCATGCAACGTTTACCTCTACAGTTACTTACAATCAAAATAAGGAGTAAATGAATGATTGAAGCATATCGGAAATAATTTCTCAATTAAGCTGTCATTTCTAAAAATATTAACAAGATTACAGGCCGAAAAGTAATAAAAGCTTCTGATTTCTGCAATTATATGCAATAATAAGTGCTAACATGAAACGTCGTCAGCACACCTGACCTACACTAAATGCTATTATTAATGACTTACAAAAAAAAATGGAGCAGAATATCTTTAAACGGAAAAGGGATGTTGATTAGAGTATGCTTAATTCTAAGATGCATTTATCGTGACCGCATATTACAGTCGTTAAATAGAAAGTGTTGATACTTGAAATGACGCTATTGAGAAAGTGTCTTATTTTCGTTTAAATTAAAAATACCGGTGTCGTTTAGGAAAGGTTACTTTGCTTGGAACTTTAACTTAAATTTTCATCGCCATTTAAAACGTCATATGAAAAGGAAATGATGATGAAAATATTGGTCAATTTTTCTAGAATACAGATGATTGCTAAATAGTGACATTAAAATAATCTACGGAAATCTAAGGATATGAATCTAAAATTCTGTTTCTTACTTAGTTTTACTGAAAAATTTAAGAATTGGAATATCAAATTGCATTCGTTATTTTCATAACCGAAGAAGAAAATATTGCTTATCTACATGAAATTAAAATTTCAAAATATTGAGATTCAAAGATAATCGCCCAAAAGATATTTCAATTTTCTCGCAGTGTGAAGTTTATGGCAGAAGCTTGTGCATTTTTATTTCAATATTTTATTTTTTCCGCTTGCATCATATTTCATGCATTTACATCAAATCTTTATTCCGTTCAATCCATCAGTGAACTTCTAGTTACAAATATTCGAAATAAATCTTAAGATTAAAATTTCTATCAAGTGTTAATGGGAATACAGATTATTTATAGAGAAAATATTAAAAATTCAATCTCTCTCTCATGGGGTATAACACCGCGTGTTATTTCAAGTACGATTTATATAATTTTAGTTTTCTTGAGTAATAATTCTTCAAAACTATCGTTTCAGCAATTAACAAATATGCAGGTGCAATACGTCTTTTGGCAAAACATATGCAATACATATACAGAAATATTATATAACATACTATGGTAGAACACATCAATATGTCATACATATATATATATATCATCATCATCATATTCAACCATTATCTATCCACTGCTGGATGAAGGTCTCTCCAAATGCTTTCCACACAAGTCTATCCTGAGCAATTCGCTTCCACGTCACCCCAACCTGTTTTCTTATTTCATCCACCCATCTAGTTTGAGGACGTTTTCTAGGTCTTCGGTGGTCTCTTGGAATCCAGTTCAGAATTTCTGTTGTCCATCGTTGATCAGTTCTTCTTGCAATATGCCCAGCCCATCGCCATTTCAGCCCTTTTACTTTAACAATGATGTCCTCTACTCTAGTTTGCTCTCTCACCCAAGTGTTTCTTTTTCGATCTCTCCTAGTTATTCCAAGCATGCACCTCTCCATGCTCCTTTGCGTTGTCTGTAACTTTCGTATTGCTCCAACTGTTAGACTCCATGTCTCTGATCCATAAGAGAGGACTGGCAATACACACTGGTTGAAGACCTTTCTTTTTAGACACAAAGGCAATTTCCCCTTCAGGATAAAACTGTTTCTTCCAAATGCACTCCAGCCAAGTTTAATACGTCTGTTGAGTTCTTTCATAATGTTGCCATCCATTGAAATCAGCTGGCCAAGGTAAATATATGAATCAGCAATTTCTAGCTCAGTGTTGTCAACTTGTATTTTTGTTTCCTCTACAAAATTATTGAACATGATCTTAGTTTTTTGTAGGTTCATCTTGAGTCCAACTTCTTCACTTCTAGTTGAGAGCTCTTGTACCATGTCTTGGAGTTCCAATGGGTCCGTTGAAAAAATAACAATGTCATCAGCAAACCGCAGATGATTTAAATATTCACCATTTATTTTTATTCCCTTGTTATTCCAATTTATCAGCTGAAAAATCATCTGTAAAGCAGAAGTAAAAAGTTTTGGAGAAATGGTATCTCCCTGCCTCACCCCTTTGCCAAGTTTGATAGTTTTGGTATCTTTATGTAACCGAAATTTTGCACTTGCATTTTTATACACACGTTTCACCATGTCAATGTACACATCCTCAATGTCTGTTGATCTTAAAGAGTTGATGACTGCTGATGTTTTAGAGTCAACGTCATACACATATATATATATATATATATATATCATATTCAACCATTAACTATCCACTGCTGGATGAAGGTCTCTCCAAATGCTTTCCACACAAGTCTATACTGAGCAAGTCGCTTCCACGTCATCCCAACCTGTTTTCTTATTTCATCCACCCATCTAGTTTGAGGAGGTTTCTAGGTCTTCGGTGGTCTCTTGGAATCCAATTGAGAATTTCTGTTGTCCACCATTTATTAGTTCTTCTTGCGATATGCCCAGCCGATCGCCATTTGAACCTTTTTACTTTAAAGATGATGTCCTCTACTCTAGTTTGTGCTCTCAGCCAACGTTTCTTTTACGATCTTTCTTAGTTATTAGTTATTCCAAGCGTACAAATCTCCATGCTACTTTGGGTTGTCTGAAATTTCCGTATTGCTACAACTCGTAGACTCCATGTCTCTGATCCATAAGACAGAACTAGCAATACACACTGATTGAAGACCTTTCTTTTCGGACGCAAAGGCAATTTTTCCTTCAGGATAAAACTGTTTCTGCCAAATGCACTCCAGCCAAGATTAATACGTCTGTTGAGTTCCTTCATAATCTTGTAATCCATCAACATCAGCTGGTCAAAGTGAATATATGAATCAGCAATTTCTAGCTCAATGTTGTAAACTTGTATTTTTGTTTCCTCTATGAAATTATTGAACATGATTTTAATTTTGTGTAAGTTCATCTTGAGTCCAACTTCTTTACTTCTAGTTGAGAACCCCTGCGCCATGTCATTGAGTTCTGATGGGTTCGTTGAAAAAATAGCAATTAATAACTACACACAAATAATTTAAATATTCACCATTTACTTTTATTCCCTTGTTATCCCAATTTATCAGTTGAAAAGTCATTTGAAAAATGAAGTAAAAAGTTTCGGTGAAATGGTATCTGCCTGCCTCACAAATTTACCAATTTTAATAGCTTTGGTACCTTTATGTAACTAAAATATTCCACTTACATTTCTATACACACATTTCACCATGTCAATACACACATCCTCGACATCTCTGTTGATCTTAAAGAGTTGATGATTGCTGACATTTTAATGGAGTCAAAGGCCTTTCCATAGTCAATAAATGCCACACACACAATGAAAGTTCATATTCATGTGTTCAATTAGTTTTCCTAATGTTTGAATATGGTCCACTGTACTGAATCCACTTCGAAATCCAGCTTGTTCTCTTGGTTGAGCTGCATCTAATTTTTTCTGCAGGCGATGTGTTAGCACTTTTGTGAAGATTTTATAAATAGCAGGTAACAAGCTAATTGGTCGGTAATTTTTTAAATCCTCTTTATCACCTTTTTTATGCAAAAGAATTACTGTTGCAGAATCCCATTGGTTTGGTATGTTACCGCTGTTAAGACATTTGGTAAAGAATTTTGCAAGTATGTCTTCTACATATTCTCCAGCTTCTTTTAGGATATCTAATGTAATACCATCATCACCAGGGGCTCTTCCTTTCTTCATATTTTTTATTGCAAATGAAACTTCTTCTTTTAAGATTTTAGGAGCTGTTCCTTCGACTATTTCAATGTCTTCGTTTAATTCACTGTTACTTTCATATAGTTTTTTGTAGAATTCTTCAACTCTTCTAAGTATTTCTTCCCTATTTCTTGTTACGGTGCCATCCTCTCCTTTTAATGCAATGATGTGTTTCTTCCCAACAGATAAACTTCCTTTAACAACCCTAAGGCTCTTGTTATTTTCAATGGCTTTCCTTACTAGCTCACAGTTGAATTTTCTTATGTCTTCTTTCATGCTTTTGCGCAGAGTTTTACAAAGTTCTACATACTCAATCCTGGAACTGGTATTTTGATTGTCCACCTTCATATCTCTTCGCCTTTTCATGAGCTGTTTCGTCTTCTCAGATAATTTGCTATTGTGCTTTTTACAGGTTACACCACCAATTTCCCCAGCAGTTTCAACTATTGTCTTAACAATGTTTTCATTTGCTTCTGAGATGTCAACTTCTTCAATAAGTCCTTCCAGTGCAGAAAAGCGATTTTTTAATTCCAACTTGAATGCCTCGGTATTTTCTTTTAATTTCTTTAAATCCACCCTCTTACATACTTGTTTCCTAATGAGCTTCTGTCGTTCTAATTTAGTATTTAAGTGCACTTTACATCTCACCATTCGATGATCACTTCCAGTATTAAATCTGTTCAGTACACTGCAATCTTCAATAATTGATTTCTTGTTTGCCAGGATATAGTCAATTTCACTAGTTCCCCCATTTGGGTGTTTCCATGTCCATTTTCTTTGCGGTTTCTTCTTAAAAAATGAATTCATGATGCTAAGATTTTCAGCTTCGGCAAATTCGATGAGTTGATCGCCACGTTCATTCCTTTCCCCATATCCGTATTTACCAACCGATGTCTCTCCTTGTTCCTGTTGTCCAATTCTTGCATTGAAATCCCCCATGATGAGCTTGATATGTTGTTTCCCTTTGGTGTGTAACTGTTTGATTTCTTCATAACAAACGGCAGCCTGGGCCATTCCAGTGATTCTTAGCACCCCCTGCTTTCATGCCACACTGACCGCTGCCTTGATCAGGAGCACTCCAGCACCTGGAGACTAGGGGCCATGGTTTCTGGTGTGTCAACATAATGGAGGAATTAGCCATAATTTCACCACGCTGGCTAGACGGGTTGGTGAATTAGCCCTCCCCTTCCGCCTTTCTATCCGTGCAGCAAATATTAATTTGCCTCTTGGATAGAAAGCCCAGCCCGCACCACTTAAGTCTATTCTTTAAATTAAAGCTTGGCAGAGAAATGTTTAATTTAGACTGCCCTTTATCATATCTCGGAGTTCATGCTTGAAAAAGACTTCAGTCTGTATGATGTTTCCAAATCTCAAAATATGGAACTTTTTAACAATTCTAAGAATTTTTTGCAACAAATAGATCAATGTTCATTTTCGACAGCTATGTGCGATGAGAACTTGGCAGCATTGATCGCTCTTTAGAAAGATAATGTCTTTGACCTCGTAGTTGCAGAGTTGAGGAAATTTCAGTCACGAGATGATTATCTCTAACTTCTTAAATTGTCAATTATCTTCTAAGGTGCTGATTCATCCCATGGGACAAACTTTCGATATCCAGGAGCAGCTCACCGTGCCCGCTGGATAGCGAGGGCTATTTACTCCATTAAGATGCAACTCTTTCCCAACCAGAATGAACCACTACAACGAGATCACCAGTAACGCGAAGATCCCGTGGTCCTTTGCATTATGAACAAGTATGGAATCGTTTAAAAGATATGTGCCTTTTTGTAACAGCAATTTATATGCAATACTGGTTCCAGAGTCCATCTTCTACTGCAGCTCCAAGAACTGATTTTAGATTGATCTGTGAACTGCCCCAGCATCCAAACAAAGATGTAGTTAAGGTAGCTGCCACCGCATTTAGTCATCATCTTTGGTATTTATCTGAACTTTTGATTGGTTTGGATTTTTTGATGATGAGGTTTCAGTGAAAGAAAAAAAATAATGGCAGTTGTTCTCTCAGAGAGAAAAGAGTAAAATTTTCCTTCAAAACGAATAAAATCCTTCTAGGGTCCAGAAACGAAGATATTACATGATTTTGTTACAACTTCGACGGCGAGATTTTTGAAGATCCTTTGGTCTGTCTGGTGGATTTCTATATAGTGTAAGTCAAGTAAGCGGAGATTTCAGGAGGAATACAGCAGGGGTCAAAATTAACTTTTTAAATCAGGTGCACAAGTGCACCCAAGTCTTGAGATTTAGATGCACTAAATACTAGTTACGTGTACAAATAACTAACATAATAGGGAGTAAACAACTTTTAAAACAGGTAAAATGTAAGTGTAGCAACTATATTTAAGCATGTAAACTACAACAAAATGCAACTTTTCAAAATAATTGAACATTCATTTGTAATAAAAAAAAATTCAAAGCAAATGCAGATACATTGAGAAAATTATATAAAATTAGTCCATAGGTCACTGTTCTTGAAACATAAGCATAAGTAGCCATAGTTTGGAATAGTTAGGTGCACGCAGTGTACTCACGTTAAAAATTTACATGCACGGATAAAATTTCATGTGCACAATGCCCCTGTGGCCCGCTAATTTGGAACCCTGGAATACAGAAATAACCAATCTCTTGTTAAATCTGTAAAATTCGTCAACGACCTAGCAGAGTAAGGGGTTGTACTTATATGCACTTATGTAAGAATTTAACAGTCCCCCGTAGCGAAGAACAGAGACTGTACGTATTGCAAGTCGTTCAGGAGTACAGGAAGCAATTTTCTGCACTGACCAAGGCTGACGTTATAAAGCCATCCAGACACGCGGACAATAAACTAGATTAGTCATTAACATTCCAAAGGTCGCTACCCTTAAAGTCACATGGAAGGATGTGGATCTGTGAGATCCACCTCAACAAAATGATTTATTCATCAAAATTACCAACAAATTTTTCATTGTATAGGTACAGTAAGATATAGAATGTATTTCTTTTATATATTTATTGAAGAAACAAGTGATATTTTAGGTCTAAGAAAATAAGTTTTATAAAAAATAAAAAAGTTTCTGTTTTTGCGGGTTTTGAACTAATGAACTATACTTTTCCTTCATAAGCGTTTGAAATAAATATTGCTATCACACTGCAAAATCACCCATGCTTGACTGAAACAACATTAAGGATTTAAACATTAATTAAAGGAAAAATTCACTCTAACTTTGGAGGAATGCTAAACAGAATCACGAAGTTTTATTGACAATAATTAAACTAAACTTGCTTTGAAATCACACTATTCGCTACCGATTTCTTAGTCACTGGTTTCTTTTGTGTCACAGCCATCAGGGTATGCGAAGGCGCAACGCTAAAGGCACAGGTACTGGCCACACGATTCAGATACACACATAGTTAGTCTTCTTACTTTCATTAGGAGGAGGGATGGCAACGCTTTCTTTCCGATGAGTTGCTATTAGCAGATCTGGATTCATTGAGGCTAGAAGATTGTTGGTGTTCTGGTAAAATTTCTTCAATTCTCATACGAATGGTTTGAGGTAAATTCGAGATCAGCTTTCGCCTCATTAATTGTTCTTTAATTAGTGCCTTTCCAAGCTGTTTCACGAATAGCTGACCTGGTAGTACATCATTCCCATTTCCCAAATAAATTATTGGAGAATTGATCCCTGCAATATTTAGTAATGTATAAAACTCCACGTCCTTGTTCCCCTCTGCACGTTATATGATGAACACATTTTATCAACTATATCCACTTCAATTTTGTGATGGTTATAATACGTTATCATTTCTGTTTTTTCTTTCTTTGTTTTTGTCACCCGTTGAGTCATCTATTGAGTCATTTATATGCATGCTAGAGATCGAAGAAACATTTTTCTGGTTACATACGAAACCATAGTTCCCTCCTTTCGGAACTCAAAAATGCTAGAAAAAGCTTCTCTGATTTTAACTTCCTTCGGTCCTTTCGGAATTTGCCACTTATTCTTTCCAGCGTTCCTACGTAGGACAGCCGATGATTTTGAGACAAATCTTGAAGCAGGGATACATCGGAAAACCAATTGTTCGCTGTCACTTTACGACCGGATTTGCCAGTAGGTGCTATCAATCGCTTCACCATATCACTGCTGTTATTACTCATTTGGAAAGGCCCTTCCGGCTTTTTTTTCCGCATATATTTCAAGGTTACGTGTATAGTAGATTTAGGAATTAACAACAGCAACAATTTTCAGGCCATACTTTGCTGGTTTTGACGGGTTATACTGTATGAAAGAGCATCTACCTCTAAAGGCTTCCAATTTCTCATCAATGGTGACATCAGCTCCAACTGAGTAAAAAGACCAGCAGTCATTAGGCATTCTTTGAAAAAGTCATGAACAGATGTCAGACAATTTACTTCCCTACGCCATTGACGAGTTTGTCGTTCATCAAATTTCAGAGAACGGAGTAAAAATCGAAACCTGCGTACATTCATAATTAGTCGAAATATTTCTGTACCAAATCCATTGAACTCTGACAAATCGTCAAGGTTCTTTTTCCCTGTTTTAATCATTCCTGCAATGTATAACGGCCCTATAAACGCTTTGATTTCTGTTTTATTAGTTGCCATTGCATCCCTTTCGCGAGAAAAATTGCCGCGCACACTCTCCATATGTTGATTTGTAAAGGTGACGATTATGTCCAACATCTCATTGGTGAAAAAACATTGCCAGGTCTTCACGATGCTGTCTATGTTTTTAGTCTTACCTATAACACCTGGAAGCTGCATCAGCAAATTACGCTGACTGGTTTTCTTCCGGGTAGTGTAGGACTTTTTTTGCCAAGAAAATGATTCAATTACCTTGTTTCCTTTCTTCCGGTTGCAAATGTAGAAGTTGTCCTCGTCCTCTCCGTCAAAGTCTTGTTCTATGTCACTCTGTTTCGTATTTAAGCCTTCTTCTCGATATTCCATTTGTTCCGAGGCATCCGTGTCATTATCTTCATTATCTAAGCCATACATAGGTTTTCTCTCTCTATTTGAAGAAGTGTCTGGAATAGGTTTGCCATCATCATCACTGTCATAAAATAGAATTCTGTTGAGTCGTGAAACATCCTCAGAATCATTCAGGTCGGATGCTCTGTTTAATGCCATGTTGTTCCTGTAACATATAATAGAGAAATCAAACAGTCAAAGAAGTTAATTTGAAATGAAAGTTAAAAGAACGAAAGGAAAATAATAGAAAAGTGTCGATAAAAAAATATCCCATAGAAGGTCGCATTGGATCTGTGAGATTCAGTTCCTATATC
This sequence comes from Dysdera silvatica, assembly GCA_006491805.2. Classification (NCBI taxonomy): domain Eukaryota; kingdom Metazoa; phylum Arthropoda; class Arachnida; order Araneae; family Dysderidae; genus Dysdera; species Dysdera silvatica. The sequence goes on along the minus strand of QLNU02015359.1, from coordinate 6,132,342 downwards.
TTACAAATAAATAATATGGCAGCAAAAATTATTATACAAAAAGAATACACTAACATAACACATAATAATATACGAAGAAAAAATAAAATCGGACAAATCAACAGTACTTACAAATTAGGTCTGTAGGGATCTGTCAGATCCAACTTTCTGCTTCAGCACACACGTGCACGTGGCAAAGGTTACGGCACTACTGGAATGTGAAACGTCAACGAGATAGAAAGATTCAGGGAAGGAGCGTCCTCTACCTACAAAAAAAGACATTTGATTGATCTCTCAGGTCGGGCGCAACTTTCGAAGTGTTAAGGTATTTAATGTAATTGACAAATAATGCTAATTGCAAACTGCATTGCTAAATTGTCATAATGCGCTGCCAGGCTACTATATACTGTACTATGTGTGAATAGTAAAAGCATTTTGACTAAATCGGGGTAACTTACATTTTTGTAATACAATGTTCATAATGTTAAAAAATATCAAAACTTTTCTTGAGTTGGGCAAGTCCTAAATATTAATATATTAACTGAAGATTTTTGATGGGACCTTTTAGCGCTTGACATAATCCAACAAAGGACTGGAGGATAAATTTCCAAAACTTTCAATTTTTAGAAGCACCCTAACGTTTATCCAACAGTGGATAGATGATGGTTGAATATGATGATGATATATATCTATGAATTGAAGATGTTTTATTCAAGGAGGGTGGGAGGGGATGATGAAAAGTTGAAGATCGCACATTTAAAATGTTACACTACGCCATTTGTATTCACCATACTGTGGCGTATATGTACCATTCTCGTCTGTCGTGCATTTAATCTACATTGGATTAAAGTGGTGCAATAGGAGAAGTGCCATTTTTTCTGCCTAATGTTTGGCTACCTAAATAGTTGTAAGTCAGATTCTTTAGAAAATGCGAAGCAAAAGAATAATTTTTTAATAATTTACGAAAAAATAATTTTTATATGTTTTTTGTTCCATCTTTGTATTTTCGGAAAGGAAATTTATTATTAATAAAACATTATGGATTTGAAATTGATCGTTTCTTACAAATATATTACAGAAGCTCCAAAATGGCTCATTGAACTGATCAATGAAAGGTTTTACCCATTTATTATAAAATAATATAACATTCGGAGATTCGGTCACACAATTTGACACCGCTAAATTATGTAATACATGTACACTATAAAAAAATGTGTAGAATAAAAGAATATGTAGAAAAGTTTAATTTCGTTTCACATCGAAACAGTTAAAAATGCTGTTTGAATAAGCAGAGTTTACCTATTGGAGAGTTACGATGAGCTATGCATATTAAATTTCGTAATTCTGCATATCAAGAACTTACTGAAATGCTTGAGAAAACCTAATTTAAAAATATATGCAAATTGACCAGCACATAAAATTGCGCCTTATTTTCTGCATGAAACAGTTAAAGATATAATGTTGATTTAGATGCATGCGTCTTCATAAAATCATCCGATATTAGAAAAGTTTTAGTAGTTTAAGATACACGAACGTTGTTTTCTGGGATTGAAGTAGTTCTGCATCCCGCCGAATGCGATTGTAGAATTTAGATTATACTCATTTAATCTGTCATGCGAGAGTAAATTTCAAGGAGACATAAGTGTTTCACCCGTAAACAACATCGTCAATTAGGTATTTGATGCAAACAGCCAATTAAATGTGAAACAAAATCTTATAAACCGTATGCCTGTTTCAATGACCTACCAATATACACTCGAAGCCAGTTGTAACATCAGCACGGGATCGGAGAAATCCTCGCAATAATCATTACACGACATAACCATTAATAAAAAATCATACTTTCCTATAACTGTTAATAGCTGCTATTCCTAAATCAATATATTCAAACAACTACTACTATTTTAAGGTTCTTAAAGAGATTACCATTTAATTCACATTCGAACTATCTTGACCACTATGGATGTTTTAAATTTTTTAGAACGTAGAGGTAGTAGAAATGCATTAATTTTTCATCGAGTGTATGTTTCTAAAGCAATTGAAACATGACGTTCACTTTTTGTACAAACGTTTCGTAGTAAAATTTTTATTTTTAGATTAAACAAAAATCCTAATATCTCTTAATTAAGGGATACAATTTAAATTAGTGGGGAAATAAAAATTGTTTGTTTTATCTATGAAATGATTCGTAATATACTACAAAGTTCTATTTTATTTCTAACGTTTTGTTGGAAAACGTCGACAATCCTGACAACTAGATATTTTCCTCTAAATTTTGTCTGCTCTGATATATCATGTATGGAGAATAACAATACTCTCTCAACTTCCCTCAACGAATTCCCCGCTTTAATGGACAGAAATTTATGCTTCTTTTAATTTTCAAGTTGTTAATAAAACTTGACAGTATATATTTTCAGTAAAAATAAAGCATTTTTACTTTTATTAGTTTTGGATAATTGCGCTTCTTCTTCTTTTTGTAAAGCAAATCTCTTCATGGTCAAATTGTGTTTTCTTCTTCCCAATATAACATCAGATTTAGAGACCTTATACTAATGCATATTCAGCGATATTTTTAGAGACTCTTACAATATTTAAATTTAAGAAGTAGATGTTAGTGCGTTGGATATCCTTATTTCTTGATCTTACTTTCGGCATTCTATAACAAAGTAAACTTTTCCTATGAAAACGATTTCATTCATTAATAAATAACAAACACAACAAAATGAATGGAAATTTCAAAACCGCTGTGAGATTTTAAACAAACGGTTTTAAAGTCAAATCGTGTATAAATGTAGCTGAGAAAACACCAAAATTTAGAATTAGAAACATGGCACTGAATATTTTTTGTTGTCAAAAGAAACTTAGTTCCCTTTTATAAATATTTAAGGGATTTAAAAGGACAATTTGAAGTTTTAATTTATCAATTGTTTTCTCAAATCCTTTAAAATTTTATTCAAACCGCTTACCAACTGTAACTCCTTTGTGAAATTAGAGACGGAGAGAGCAAGCACCAAGAGGATTAATCTGCCAATGCAGTTTCCGTAACCAGATTGAATCTCCTGAAATTAACAATAACATAAAAGATTGCTGGTTTGTTTTTTGGTTTTACGGCTCAAAGACTACAGTGGTCATGCTGCGCCGGGACCTACTGTTTTCCGAGGAATCCGAACCTCTTAAGGCCTAGGGAACCAAACCCCGGACTACAGTGAGCAGTGCGATCTTTATGAGATCTCTGAGTAAGCGTTCTTTGCACTGCTGGGAGCATAAAAGAAGTTACTAAAATTTTACCTTTTTATAAACTATTGTATTTCACATGCACAGCGCTATGGAATTGGCCATCGTTTCGTACGAACTATTGAATTTGGTTCCCTTTGTATTGTGAAAAACTCTATTAACAACATATTGGATTATTTTACAAAGAATGTAATACGTCATTTAAATTGAATTTGAAAGCAATAGAAAATGCATACAAAAAAAATGTTTTTCTCATCAATTGTTAATTTTAGATAAAAAGTATTTCTTCGCGCAGATAACCAAAAATGAAATAGAGCAACGAAAGGAAAAAAAAATGAAGGGACAAAAATGAATTCAATAGCCATACATTGTAATACGTTAAATATTATAGCTATTTAAATACTATTTATTTGTCTATTTTCATTGGTATCAAGTCGCATTTTTATAAACTTCTAACTGAAATAACCAAAGCGACAATAAAAAAAAAATGCGCAATGTCTTTTACCATATTATCTGTAAACAAGCTATTTTAAAAATAGATGGCTAAATCACTCACTCTAGAGTTTACTTTAATTTTCGCAGGATCTCAAGAAGGATACGCTGCAGCATTTACTCAGGATCAACAAATTTCGTGCGCTGCTTTCAATTTGTTTTGCTGTGTGTATTAAATGTATACAAATATTACATGAAAAAAAATTGAATATTAATTAAAAATTACATATGTAAATAAACTTACGTAAATAAATATTTACGAAATATTTCTCTTGAACGCGTTTGAATATATAAAGCCTACATATTTCTCTAAAACGTTTATATCTATGATACTTCAGAACTTTTGAAAACAATAATTATTCTATTATTTCGTAAACAAGGAGTAATTATTGATAAGGAGTTTCCTGTTTATTAAATCGTTAGATATTATGTTACTTTATTGTTATCAAATAATATTTTGATTGAATTAATTGTTTCTAAATTCATTCGTTTTCCTTTAATTTAAAGTTCTCATCATAAAGCCGAATGAAAATTCTTCATGCCTTCATGGCCTGAAACGTTAATGAAACTTCTGTAAGCTATGCGCTAATGATGATTTGCCAATTACTACAGGATTGCTGATGTCAAGCCGATATCGTAAAGTTTGTGAGTCCTAAATTTATTTAGGAATGGATGGATTTTTTCACTATAGGTCACAGATAGTATCACTACGGTTCAATTTCATTTATTAAAAAAAAATATTTTTCGCTATTCTCATGATATGAGTGAGAAATTTCCAAATTTTTCAGAATCCAAATTTTTTTAGAATCCAAAATTTTCTCAGATTAGGACAATTAAGAACAAGTTCATAAATTAGTAGTTTGTCAACCATAATGAACTATTTATGCGAAAATGTTGTTATTTTATTCAAAATCATCGAGGTTAAGGAATATTATTAAATACTGCGTTTGTGAACAAGGGAAACAGCGATGCAACTTGATTGAAGAACTTGACAAAATCGCATATCTTCAAGATGGAGGAAATCTCAGAATTTCAAGTCAAGTATATGTATCAGAATTAGCAGTAAGTGGTAGGTAAAAATCGTAAAACAATTTTAGTTTAAGGCTACTTGTTTAATTACAACGGCATTTTCCGATTATATTATTATTTCTTTATTTTATTTCCTTTCACAAAACAACGCACCATACGATTCTTCTTATGACACGTATATATCTCTGGCTTGTGTTTATATTGACGAGGGAAGCGGGTCAATAATAAGTATTGGAGTGTAATCTGTTCATGATCTGTAGAAGTAAAAATTAACCATAAAGTAAAATATATATATAAATAAATAAAAATTATAATGTATCTATTGAATAAGAATGAAATAACGCCATTAGATGATTTTAATTACCTATGTATTGCTCGTAATTATTTAGTAACCAGTTTTCAATCTTTTTTTAAAAATAATTGCATATAATTTTTTTTCCTTAATTCAACTCGTTCGACAATTTCGGTTCCAAGTAGGTAATGGAGCCACGTTCAATTCCGCTTCTTATTGTCGGTATAAGTAACAATCAAATCATTATTACTTCTTATTTCGTTGGAGTTTCCTTCTCTGTTATTAATATCCATTACATATGCATACTATTAAAAATCATACGTTATAAACATATAAATATTAGAAATGATAAATTTGTTGTACAACTAGCAAATAGAAAGGTATAGGGTGTCTATTATTAAAATTTTTGTACATGGACTATTCAGAATATAAGGGAATTTTTGTAAACTCTAAAATTTCGCGGGTACAGCAAAACACGTCTAATGACAATAATAATAAGTTTTATGTTTCATCTGTGTAGTACAAATATTATACAAAATTTCAGTACGTATTCAATGAATTTCAGTACATATCAATACATGAATTTCAGTAAGTATAAGTCTTTCCGTGCCAAATCAACCAGTGGATAAACCTTTGATTTCATGGATTCGGCTAATTTTGCAATATACATTCTTTATCATCTAAAATATAAAAATATAATTTTTTTAATTTTTTCCTGTTAACAATTTTCGATTTTTGATTTTCCAAAATTGTAAAAATGTCCTAAAATCTTCTCGCCGCCGAAATTTTAGATGCAATTTGCAAGCTATTCGTTTCAACTATAAAGCTGGTTATGGTATTATTTTAAAGCTTGTGAAGAGGGCGTTCGTCTGATATATAACATGCATGGTGTTTGAATAAAAAAAAATTTAGCAGTTTTCCAAAATTTATTTTGCAATTTTTAAAAATCGAAACTTTTTAAAATTTTGAAAAAATTCACAGATGTTGGTACACATTTACTGAAGGCACTGTCAAAATTTCAAGGTGGCATCTCTATAGTATCATATAAAAATTAAATGTTTTTACAGGCAATGTAACGAGATTTAAGTTAAAATACATGTATTTTAACTTAAATCTCGTTACATTGTGGGTATAATTTTTACGACTTCATTTTCTGAAGATTCTGTACCTTGTTTATCTTTGTGTCACAATGTGCCAAAAGTAACATTACTAAATGAATCATTATACACATATTTGTTTACATAAATGTTTATTATTTACTATGTGCGAACTTAATATCATTAAAATACGTAATCTGTTTTTAATATTCAAACCATTAAAAAAGAATAAAAATTAAAATGGTTTCAACTTTAGAATATTGAAGTCAGTCAGACTTCTGTTGCATACTGAATACGATTGCATGGCAAATAACTGGTTGTGACAAATGAACCACTTTAATTGCATTTAGGATCAAATCTTTAACCATGCAAATTGAATAAATAGCTAGAAAACTTCAGCATAATTAGTTTAAACCTCTCGCTTCCGTGGAGTGCTATTGCGACGTCTGAAATGAAAGAATTGGTTTTAAATTAGTGTACGCGAATGATATATAAATGACTATGATACATACTTGAGTTAATATTTAAATTCCTTAACTATTTGCCTAATACTTTAACAATAATAATATGCGCAATAGTTTAGTAACTATTTTAACCGCTTTTCTAAGACATTATTTCCCTTCTTAATGATAGCACAATGACAATGCCAGAAGGTTAACACAAATGGTAAATATGAAGAGAAAGATAAGGCACCGTCTCTTGCGCCTTGGTGGTCCAGTTGGCAATACGCTTGGATTTCAACCAAACGGTTGTTTCTTGAAACCCAAGACGGTCAAGGACAATGAATTTTCTTCATTACAATTCACCAAACGTTCACAATGGTGAATTAATGAGCTCATGGTTAAGCTCATAGAAAGTTGGAGTTGCAAAAACAAAATATTATTACTTTTACATTATTAAATTATTATTATGTTTTCTCTGTTATGTTGGTAAAGTCTCAACGTAAAGCAAGTGGACTATTTCAGTTTTTACCCTAATATTTTAATTCAGTCCAAGTTCTGAAAGTTATGTACTGTACATCGAAGGAAAGTTAAGTGTTAAATAATCTAAAGCGTACATTTTTGAAATTGTAATTTGTAATGAAATAATAATTATAATTTTAAAATTCGTGTCAAAATTTTCATGTTGTTTCTAGCATATAGGATTTAATTAGTTATTCATAGTTTAAATAATTGCTATCATAAACTTCCTTAAAGCATTTTACGGTCAATAAAACGTAAGAGTAAATATAAGCATATAGTACGGAATATAAATGTTGCATATAAACGTGATTTGCAATCTCGTATCAAAACGTTGGTAATTTGGATTTGTGTTATTACAGAGATCGATTTGTTGGGTCTCATAAAATATAATCTCCTTGAAAATATTCAGATAATCAAAATATGACAAACATTGTAAGTTAAACTCTGGCAAAATCTTTTCTTAATAGTGGACAAAAAATAAACGAAAGGGATCGATTGATTGATTGATTGATTGTTTGGCTTTTTTATGGCGCAAGAGCATCTGGGCTATACTGCGCCAAACATGGTAATAAACGAAAGTGAAAAAGAAGAATACAGACTTTCTCGTAAATCCAAATATGTGAATTAAAATTGCAGTAAAGGTAAAAAAAGTAATTATGAAAATAGTTTGTAATGCGGTATTTTTCAGTCCACAAATAAGATCCAGATTACCTAAAAATATTATTCACTGAAAATATAGCCTTGAACTCTGTTTTCTGAAAACGCTATAAAATATCGCAAGCCGAGATGAAAACTGATATATAATGCAATATATTTTATAATGTTTCATACAGGTTAAAGATTCAGTAGAAGCAATATTCTACGAATGAAAACTGAATTCTAAAATTCATTGAATTATATTCTAATATACTCATAAAATCATTTCCCTATCTTCGTCATTTCCAAGGGCTAAACAAATTATTTAAAACCGTTTTCAAACGATCCACGAGCAGAAAAAAGCGCGTTAAAGATCACTATAAAATAAAACATTTTCGGCAATCAATTCATCGAAACTTGACACATAGATCCAGCAAAATTAAAAATGCCTGAGAAATAGAGTTAAGATGATTGCATTGAAAACATTGTGAGGACCAGTCCATCTTTTCCGATAACGCAACAAAATAGAGATTGCTTCTACCATTTCTGACCATTAGCAAATTTAATGGCCAACAAAAATAAAAATGACTTACTCGCGAATAGTTGTCCAATAAATGTTTATCCCCTAAACAAATTTCAAACATTCATCGGTTTTAATCGTAAACGGGATGATGGCCATCCTTTATCTCCGACGAACACATGGCCACTGAACAACACAAACAAAAATATAATCAAATTTATCTGCAAATTTCGATTCATTGGGAGATGAACATTTTGAATGTTTGGGCTTCCTTTTTTAATATTGTATTTTTAGATCACGCTACTGGCCTTCTATTTTGGCAACTGACAACCGTGGAGTCAATACTAATGACGATGCCACTCCCGTGGCAATGAAAAAAAGCAGGTTCCGAAAATTTGTTTTTGGGTTTCGATATTTACTTGTTTTCCATGCTCGGTAATGTATCGGCTATCGGACAGCCTTGCTTTTGCGTACGAGAAGAAAGCTTCCCAATTTCTTGAAGATTCTTTTGTTCTTGAAGTGGCACTATTAATATCCGCGATGAATTATCGATGGAGAAATATTTTCAGGAGGGCGTAGGAAACATAGCTGAAGAAAGGATCTCTGACAATGTGCTACTGTTCGCCATTAATTTGAACAGAATATATATATGCCAATAGAGAAAATCCGTTTTTGTTCTCTTGTAGCAGAATTTTTAAATGTGTTATAACTAGACTACAAGTAACAATAATTGATTATTATTATAATTTATCTAGTTGTAATCAAGAAATGAAAATTGACCGTAACCGTATTCAAAATAATAATCTAAATTTTGATATTTAGGTACTTGTAATCTTAATCATAAACCTGCTATGGTAATCTTAATTGTAAGATTAGTTGATGAAGTAATATCAGGCAGTATAAATGAATCTAAGAAGAACAACGTTTTAGGCATAGGAGAAAATTTTGAACACGATAATCGACGTACATTTCGAAAAATTGATAACAACATACGTCGATTAATTTGTTCAAAATTTTCTCCTATGCCTAAAATGTTGTTCTCCTTAAATTTATTCAATCGTATTCGTAATCATATAAACCGATTGTAATCCTTCCTTGTCAGGTTATAACTGTGTGTACGCAGTTTAATATCTTCTAAAATATGGGAAATTTTGATAAAAAATAAATGACTAATTTAAATGTATTTTCCTAAATAAAAATCTGTAGATATACTGTTAATAAATATAAATTTATAGGCACATTTAAGATAGCGGTGAACATGTTGAAAGTATATAATCATATCATTTAAATTAGCGTTTAACATATAAAGGGATTATATAAATTTAGCTAAAATCAACACATTGGAAATGGTTTACTTTAAGAGGAAATACCATTATGGAGAAATTATAAATAAATATTACATAATCTAAACGTATGCAGCATTATTTAATTTAAATACCTAATATTTCATGTAACGTAGAAACATGAACGCAGGTTTTCTTGTGTAACTTTGCTTGTGCTCTATAACAAAAATAAAATATGACTAACAGTAATTTAATAATATAACCATAAATAAATTATGCCGCTTTCATGCAAGAGAGATGGATAATTATTTCTTAATAGCTTTTTAGGTTGGTAAACGTATCTATTTCGAAACGATATTAAAAATAAATGCCTCTGAATTAAATATTCATTTTGTTGAATTGTTCGATATTACTTATGATTTTTTGCTAAAAATTTGACCTTTATGTATTTTTTGACGGCAACGACAAGTAATTATGACGTTTATCTAAGAAAATGTTATATATAAAATTAGAGTAGCATTATTGTCACATATGGGAGATGTGTGGGTGTAATTAATCCGCAAAAATTATGGGAGTGATTTTAAATTTTTTATTTCTTTAGAAATCTTCGTTATTTTTTGGTAGCCAGTTTTTAATTGAGAAAACAAAGATCAGGATAGATTATGCTATGCCTAAACTTAGAGTTTTCTCAGGGGATCGAACATCTGAAGCCTGGTAAAATGTTCATTTAACAACAATTTTTAGCACAATATAGCTAAAAAATTATAAAATCGACGATAGCTTCGATACTAGCATCATCTTTAAACTTCGCTCACCTTTGGAATTGGACTGCGCAGAAGCCTATTTTATTCACAAGTTCAGGAATTCCCTAGTCAATGATCTTGAATCCACCCCTATCTTCAGTGGTGCTTGGAACTCTCTTCCCCAGCCTACACCTTCTTCGTTTTCTTCATCAGACCCTCCTCGTGTTTTTGATTCACCTCCGCAATTATGCCTCTTCTCTTACCAGAAAGTAAAATCGGCTTTCACACAGTTCTCTTTAACACTTTACGATTAATCGTTTCTATTTTTGTTAATTTTTGTGGCAACTTAACAAGCCCGAAATCGGCAACACGCCCTTGCTGCTATTCGACATTTTACAATGCTAGAAGAAGGACGACCATTAATCGTCCGAAACTATCGTCGATTTTATAAATTTTTAGTTATATTGTGCTAAAAAACGTTGTTAAATGAACCTTTTACTATCTGTGAACAATGAATGTCATTTCTTCGTCTGTATCTGAAGCCCAGTAAATCAAACCCGAGAATTCAGATCTGCCAAAAAATCAGACGCGCTTTTACAAACCAGATAATATTCAAATAAGTGACACACTGTATACAAAATATTTCATACACTTTAGCTCTTTCCATTTTATTTATGAATGGTTCGATTTTATGAGGTATATTTAGAAACACATTGCGTTTCGTTATAACAATATTAATTCTTTTAATTTATGTAATTACGAATAAAGATCTTAGAATATGTTTCGTAAATGAATATATTTTCCGAAAATAGAATATTGGTTTGAACTCAAGATAGATTATGTAATAATTTTCGAGTAAACACAATTTACTGTTAAAGTTAAAATGTCTCAAAATGATTAGCGCCATTTTGTGTGATGTTTAAATGCTTCCGCCAAAATATTTTGAATCAATTTATGTTTGAAATATCATATCCTATGGCCTTTCTAAACACCTCTTTCGCTTTATTGGCGTTAGTATATTCAACAATTCTTAAAAGTCTGTATGATTTTACACGTGGCTGATTTTAATTCGAAGTCTTTCTTTAAAGTTAAGTGTAAAAACTCATTACCCAACATGAACTATAGTACGAAATCTTATTATTGCATACATGAATATTTTAAAAGCCAGTTACACATGCGAAATTAACAACAGCTGAATTCGATTTAATTTATACGAAATCAAAAGCGTGTGGAAATTCAATTGGTGCACTAAGTAGAAGTAAATCTAAATGCCAATGAGATATTGATTATTGTTTGTCAAATACAATTAATATATTCAGTTCAACAACAATTTTAGGAAGAATTTTGAACATCAAACTGATTGAAACTTACATATTTAATCAATTCAGCATTGCAGAAAAGAAATGATATATTTCATGCAAAGGGAATAAACATGAAGTAATTTAAATGCTAATAAATGACATTACCCATTTTTTTTTCTGAAAATTGTACTTTAAAAAGGATATATGCTTCTTTGAATTTTAACGAGAAGACGTAATTGTAAAGTCATAATGAATATCTTATATCTTTATGAACACTTCATTCCACTTCGACACTTCAACTGGGGAAGAGTCACGAAACATAATTTTGCTTTCTGCTTTCCTACATTTCTAACCAAATTATATGAATTAGATCCGAATCTCTAAAAGTTCAATTGTAACATTAGAATGATTTTGAAAGAGATGTACCGAAAATAACTTGATACAAGTTGAATAAATTTATATCTTATTATATTCTTATTTCCATGTCTTCATGAACTCTTCATTACTTTTCATTATACTTCATGAGCTCTGCATTTCTTTTCATTATACTTCATGAGCTCTTCATTGCTTTTCGTTATACTTCATGAGCTCTTCATTAATTTTCGTTATACTTCATGAGCTCTTCATTACCTTTCATTATACTTCATGAGCTCTTCATTACCTTTCATTATACTTCATGAGCTCTTCATTACTTTTTATTATATTTCAATGCCCTCCATTATTATTCGTTATCTTCATTCTTACATTTGCATGAACTCTTTATTAACCTTTATTCCTATATTTTCATGAACTTTTTATTAACCTTCATTCCTATATTTGCATGAACTTTTTATTAACCTTCATTAGCTTCCATTATTCTTAGTTACCTTCATTCTTATATTTGAATGAACTCTTTATTAACCTTCATTAGCTTTCATTATTCTTAGTTATCTTCATTCTTATATTTGAATGAACTCTTCATTAACCTCCATTCCTATGTTTGAATGAACTCTTCATTAACCTCCATTCCGATGTTTGAATGAACTCTTCATTAACCTTCATTCTTGCATCATAACGAACACCGAACTCTTCTTCCCCACATTTACTCTCGTCTTAAAAATGTTATTTCCACGCATATTCATTGCGATCGATTATACGATAGAGAAATTGATTCACGTTCAAGTGGAGTCCGGTTAAAACTAGTTTGACACAAAACAGGGACCCCTTCCTCAATAAAAAAAGCTGCTTACCAACTAAATGTTCACTGTGGTTAGCGTCACGTATATTAAGCTAAGTCTTAAGAGGTTCGAAGTCCCTGCCGTTATTCATCTATCTTGAAATCAATCCAAGTTCGACTCCCGATGGCCTTCTAGAATGTTGGCCGCATTTTTACCCACCGTATTCCACCGTTGCCTTCCTTCACTCGAAATGGTTCGAATTTCAGTATAGATAATAAATTCCGGCGTAGTATAAACTTTGCTGTCGTTACAACGTAGAAACACAGACAAATTTTTACGGCCACTTCTTCTTCTTCTTCATCATCATCATCATATTCCAACCCATTTTTTTTGGTCATTCGTCGAGATAGGAAACCGAACCACAAGGAAAATATCCCTTCGCCTCCTCCTCTATTAAGTCTTGGAACAGCTTTGATAATCGCACTTTTTCACTCTGAATCAGCAATTCAACTTTAAAAATTAAATATTATTCCGTTGTCATGATAGACATCACGACCCAAGTAACTTCGGGAAAACGATGACAGAAAATCAAACACAGTCAAAATATTATAGATGTGCAAAACTGTAACTGTTTCTCTCTACTAAGTATCTTTCTACTTTTAATATTAACATATTTAATAATTTTTAAATCAACTACTCTTTCGCGTTGATTACTAAATATTATTAGCAAGATTTGCTAATTAAACAATATTCTCATACTTTCGTTCTCAGATATGGCTATAAAGTTAAATGTGTTCAAAGAGTTATCAATACGATATTAAAACGAGAAGTTGCTGACAAAACAAGGGGAACACACTATACTTGAAGAAAAACTTTTAATTAGCTTCAATAGCATATAAAACCTAAACATTGTAAAAATATGATTTTCTTTTTATTTACCTCTTTTAAATATTTCAATAAATTAGGCGAACGGACATAAATGTGCTTAATATTCGGAAAAGTCATTATTGAGCATTTTCCTCTGGGTTTGAGATTTAAAATTTAATGATTAAAAATTTTCCAAAATATTGCAATTTTTTTCAGTGAAGCTTATAGCAAAAACTTAAATTTCCTCATTAAAATTTTCTCCGTCTTATCGTTTAACGTTTTTAATAGGAATTTTCTTCTTCTGCTCTTCGCCAGGGAAAGCGACACTTTTTTCATAAATATTCGACATTTCTTTACGATTAGAATTTTCGTTGAATATATAAAATCAGAGTATTTCGTTTTAAATAGTCGTTTCAGCATAAAATTGTTGTATGCGCGTTTAAATTTTATACCACATGTGACGAAAAACTTGACATATATCTTAGTTTGCCTTTAAAAAATAAATAAAAGTACAATTAATTCAACAGCCACTGTCAATAAGAAAAAATATTAATTATAAATTTAATTAGGTACTCTGAAAATTCTTCGAAATGTATTGTAAATTTGAGAAAATACAAAATTGCTTGTAAATATTAAGACGGCAGCATATCTAAGTAAGTTTAAAATTTATACAATAAATCATATTTACAAAAATTATCTTTGCAGAAAATTGCTCAATGAATTGTTTTTACAATAAATTGCTTTTACAATAAATTACTGAATAAATTGCCCTCATAATAAATTACTAAATAAATTGCTTTTAAAATACATTACTTAATGAAGTACTTATGCAAAAAAATGATATATTTTATTGTATAGAAATATATTCTCAGTACTTGGTCACACAATCTTCATATTCAAAAATAAAAATAAAGATCTTTTCTCAAATGAATGTCATTCGGTGAGAAACTTTTACTGACGAGGTCTGAAGAGTAAATTGGGCAAAGATCATACATCAATTCTGTGCAATATTCATTTTTCTACAACGGAATTTAATATTTGGGGAGAATTTTATTAAAAATAATGAATATATTAATAAATAAATGACCAAACTAACGGAGGGAAGGACAGACAGGCAGACAGAAAACAAACAAGCAAACAAAATAACAAACGAACGAACGTACGAACAAACAAACAAATAAATAAATATTGTTTATTTCATAATTTTTATTTAAAACACAACTTTCATTGCCTTTCCTCGTTAGAACTTCTATGGAGACTTCAAAGTTTTCTTAAATATTTTTTTTTTGCATTTTACATCTACGGATAGGATGATCCAATTTGCTGTTTTATGTTTTTCTATGTCTTTGCAACTGACGATTTATGTATATTTCAACTAATGCAACATCGCGAACACAGTTATATTAATGATGCTCTGTTTGGGTTAGGGATCTGGTTTAAACTGGAGGTCACATATTTTGTCATGTCTTTGGTAAAATAAAAACACTCTATTTACAATAAAAGAAAGTTTCATATTGTCGCAGCGCAAAACACGTACATCAAGGAAAACGGGCCTGAATTAAACACACACACACACATATATAGCAAAATTCTAGTATGATTGTGACATCTAGTACCTTCTAATTTAATATACATAAATACATTACACTTAAATGTATATTAACTTGGACAAAGTTAAAGTTGTAAAGTAATATCACACAAGGTAATAAAACCAAATAAATTAAAATAGTAGAAACAGCTTAGAATAAAAATTGAAATTATAGTAGTAAAAGGTGAAGAGGAGTAAAAGATTAAACAATACCAAGAATTTTGTTCTTCATCAGGGACCGCACAAAATCCCTGTTATTGGTTTGCTTTTTCTGACTACAATAATTGAGATTTGTGATCAATACTGAATGAAGTAATATTGATCAAAAATTAGTTAAAAATAGTATAAATCCAGAATATAATTAATTTTAAAATATTTTAGTAATTTAGAAGGGCCTTTTTATTAATACTATGTATATATATATATTATGTGTGTGTGTGTTTTAAATGTGCAGATGTAGAACAAAAATATGAGAAAGAAGTATATGCGTCAATCCGAAAACTTTCTGATTTGCTCTATGATAAGGAATTAGCAATGTTGGTAGCTCTTCCAGACACCCACTACGTCTTGTGGCTAACTATTGGTATACAAATTGGTATACAAATTTCTGCAGAGATCGAGTCTACGGTAGTGTTAATAAAAGGAAAGGACGGGTGCATCGAATAAAATTTCAAAATTGTTGAAGTTTTCCAAAGATCTTTGAAATACCAAACTGACTTCCAGAGGCAAAATCTGAAGAAATTACTTTAATTTTATAGGTTAAAATTGTGACAATAAATACCGCACGGCGTCATTTTCTTTCAGAAATTTGAACAGATTTAAAGATATCCATTGCAGTTAGAAACCCATCAGTTGTTATCATATTTTTTTATTATTATTTGAAAACCATTATCAAGCATCGCAGCTGCTCCTGAGAAAAATGAAAAGCAGAGACAACAACCACCAAAGAGGATTAAACTGACATTAAGCTTACTAAAAATCAATACTTTATTTCTAAAATCTGGTGATAACACAACAGCGAACCATTAAACTTAGAAATTTCTCTGATAATTTTCCTTATATGTTACGTACATCCAGATCAGACTTCTACGCATCGCAAAAGTGGTCCTCACAAGACTCTTAATCAAACCCCATCTGTACAGAAAGAAATTTTCTAAGGGGGAACATTTGAAAGAAAATTTTAAATTATTCTCTTGAACAAAAAATCGATGACACTCACAAGGGAACACCTTTCGCTGTTCACTGCACTTTGATATCAGACCTATAGGAGATGATAGTGCTTGACTTCCTAATCACAAGTATGTAATCATTTGTCTGCAAAAATGATATGACAATTTTTTATGAATATTTGAAGTCCAAAAATGACACTTTTACTCCAGGTTTGATATTTTTTAATCGCACTGTATGTGAGCAAAAACAGGTTTGAAGTCGGTAAAATTATGAAGGAGCATCATATTTAACGGATAAACAAAAATTATGTCTCAACTAATCCAAACCGTGTAAAAAAATTAATATGAAAAATGAACTTTTAGCATAGATATTTGGCGAATTTGACGACAATTTTGAAGAGTTGGAGGGACATTTAAGTTTTGCATTCCACTAGCTATATAAACTCGTCCGCAAGTGTAACGTCAATATAGTTGTACGAGTTTCCGATTGTGAGAAAATGAAAAATATAGTGAACATAATTCAATCCGTTTTGAATTTGGTCGTTAATAAATACGACACGCTTCCGTCGTTAATAACTGACCAAGAACTTAAGGAAAGTCGGGAAGTATTGTCGAAAATCGAAAACATAATTTTTAATAACAATGTCAGTGAAAGTATCAGTTTAGATTTTGAAGACAATTGTGATTTCCGTATCGACGAAGAAAGTGATATTAGTATAGTTGGTGATGAATATTATAACTGTACTGTAAAGGGCGATCAATTGGCAATTGTACAGTTTAATTTTTCTCATTTTTAAATAAAGAGCATAATTCAACGATTAATCCACAATTTACGGTTACATAACTTCATGAAATAAAGTACATTTCATGAAATTTTGTTCACATTTTTTCTAATTACAATAAATGCATTTTCAAATAGCCTACTATTAAGTTTTGTTCACAATTTTTTTAAATTCCATGGTTGCAACAGCATGTGATATGCAATGACCACATCCAGGTTGCCTAAATATAGCAACTTTTCATTATTCGTACACATCATTTATTCATACTCATATATTCATACATC
>QLNU02015359.1:6051727-6109355 GCA_006491805.2 Dysdera silvatica | reverse complement strand
TATATTACTACTTTAACTTTGTCGAAGTTAATATACATTTAAATATAGTGTATTTATGTATATTACATTAGAAGGTACTACATGTCACAATCATACTACAATTTTGCTATATATATATATAGGCTGGTGGGTGGGCGGGCGGCGCTCGATTTGGACCCACCTCCTCGTGGAGGGTACTGGATAGTCGATTATATGATGAACGTAATGATCACATGCACGATTTCGAAGAAAAAAATGTATTTTCTGTCCACCCTTATGCATAAAGGTTGAAACAGACAATCTCAAAAACAAGCTTGTGTATTGAAATTTACACTAAATTTCGTTTCTGAAAACAAGATACCGCTAAAATATTCGTAATACACAAAATATCGTTAACAAAATAACTAAAAGGATGGAATCACTTACACGAGAACTTGACAGTGAGATAAAAAATAATCCAAATAATAAGTAAAATACGCATTTTTTACATTGACTGCCTATGACTCTCCAAGACGCTACGCAGAAGCTGAGGATATATATATATATATATATATAGCAAAAATCGATTAAGTGTCATTCCCGTGAATAATTAGTTATAACAAGGGTTTTAAATTAGTTAATTGATGCTTATATATTGTAAAGAAATAAATGATCAAGCTGAAGAAAGGAAACGATCCCTAACAAAAGATCGTTCGTAAATTCTTAGATGCAAAAAAGGATTTTCTAAAAAACTGCATGAACGAAACAATAGGTGGAGTGGAAAACACAATGAAACAGCTAAACTTACATCTGGGTAAAAGTGCAGTTTAGAAAATTAATGATATGCAGGAAAGGGGATTGTGTATATTATTAGAATGGATACCTTAAAAGAAGTTAGAGAAGTAAAAAACGGCTCTTTAATACATCACTAACCGAATACTTAAAAAGAATTATCATTATATTCAAAAGAGCATAACTGTAGTATTTATATTATCTAAACTTTAATACCATGGTCTCCAAATATAAAATATTTTAACCATCCGTATGTTATTTTATCTATGAAAGGTTTAAAATTTAATAATCTATCGATACTACATTAATATGGTAATTACATGAAGTATACTTTATTCAAGTATTTTACGAATTTAAGCGAAGAACGAAAGGAAACTATTCTCCGGGACGTACAATCGAAATACATTTATTTGTTACTTCCGTTGGTTAACACATTCTTTCTGTAATTCATTCTTTCTGTAATTCTTCTGTAATTCATTCTTTCCGTAATTCTTCTGTAATTCATTCCATTGCCACTTTTTCTGCTTCCCTTACCTTGCCTTTTATCCGAAACTAAGCTTCGCTCTGGCCAAAATTTTGCGGCATTCAAACTTTCTGGTCATTTTCTTTCCTTCAATAAAATTCCAACTTCCAAATTTAGGTCCATCAAAAAATTAATTTTTAATTATTAATATTATGATTTAATTTTCTGAGTGTACATTAACAGGGCATATATTGATATTAGACAAAAAATCTGCAGCTAGCTTTTTAAGAAAAATGTAAATGTGTTGAAAAGGACGTTGACTATTTTATAACACTTGTCGTTAAATTGTCCACATTTTTTTTTTATTTTTAATATTTTATCTTGTTAAAAATTAAGAAATGAAAAATCTTTCCAAAGGATTTTTTGTTATCTTGCACAGAACCAGAGAAAAAAAGATATATTTTAACAATATTTCGTAGTGAGAAGCATAAAACAGGACAATATATGTCCTTAAAATTAAAATATCAAAATTCTGTTCAAATAAATTGTTCATACCTGTACAAACTATATATATATAAGCAAAATTTCAAGGCGCTGTTTTGAACCTCTTAAAAGCCTTACATTTTCGATATTGAAAAAATTGAAAAAAATAAATTCTGAGTAAATTGAACTTCAATTTAAAAATGCCCCCTTTTTATTATTAAATATCAATAGCAAAAGTTTCGACACGATGGTGCGCCGCCTGACTTAGAAGCAAAACTTCGATCTTATTAGATTTGTAAAGATCCAAATTTTTTTTCAAGCAAATAAATATAGTCAACCTTGGTCATTTTTGGAGGGACGGTTCCACTTAAATAAATCATTTTGCCTCTTACTTAGCGCTGGAGGATTTACCATTTTTTTTTGCGAATACCGTCGCTCATATATTAGTCAGAATATACGAGCTTTAAAACGCAGGTTTATTGAACACCAAAATTGTACAAAATATGCTAGTGTCCAGAAATCTTCCATCACCGTCCAGTGCTTGAGAAAATACTTATACGTTTAATTTCCGTGAACCGACCATGTCCTGCCAACTGTGATCTAACCTTGAAATGGAATTTCTAGAGATTTATTGCATCAAACTTAATGCACCAATTATTTCAACAATAAGAAATCCATGCAGTACTTCAGCAGCGTGTGGGCCATTCCGAAGCCACAGTTCACCCTCCATACCAGCACTATTGATTGACCATCGATATCAAACAATTTCATCACTTAAACAAAACTTCAGAAGAATGGCAACACACGACACTTTGCTTGAAGTGCATTGTTCCCGAAGAAGCAGCCTGTTGCCTGGCTCGAAATGCATCATGTTTTTATTAGTTATTTCTTAATTATTAAAATTATTATGCACGCTCTAAACGTTGCTTTCTCTGTTTGATTTTTTAACAGAGTGCGTAGTGTCTACAATTTGGTACTCAAGAAATATGTATTGTACAATAAACAAACTTTGGCCGTTTGGCTGCTTGTTTTGCTCTGGGCCGAGATCTCATTAACCCACAGTTTAGACAACACAGAATACATGAATATTATAATCCAAAGAATTGTAAAACAACACTTCTATAAAAGGACACAATCTGACATTTCCATTTCAATAGTGTGGAAACGTAATTTTTTCCACCAAGCCGAAATTTCGGGTTTGCTGTCAGACTGCCTATATAGCATAAACAAATTTTCCATTATCTCAGATATCTAGATTTGCTTTTATAGATGGTTGAATTTCGGATTTCCATGAAACATTATGAATATTGCAGCAATTTTTTAGGGAAAAATGCAAAATTCACAAGGGAAAATCTTTAATTTCGCGCAAATTTAAAAAATATCCTGCAAGGAGTGCAATACTAACATTAAAAAACTTTCAATCAAAAATCCTGCAATTAAAATATTTCTTAATTGAAGAATTTTTCCTCACTTAATGAACACGAAAATATAGACAGAGATGATTATATGGAAGGGTTGGATGGCATTCTCTGATTCACAGAAATGAAAATCAGCGAATTTGTTTGCGTGGACGAAGATTTAGAACTTTCTGTTACGCATAATACTATTCAGGAATTGTTAGAAAATATGATGGAAGGGAAAGAAAGTGATGAGGAAATGGACGCGGAAGAGAGTGTGGAACTGCAATAAACTTCTAACATCAAAACGTATTCGAATATTTACGAAGCCTTAATACAACTAACTATTACGTTACTGAGCAAACATTGTATAATAGAATTGCCCTATCCTTAGGTCATATATTCCAACTATCAACCTCGGATAGTATCGAGTCCTACAGTAGTTGTTTTCGTTTAGGTAAAATATATGCAAATGATATACACTGAAGTGCCAGAAAAACTGGTACACCTACGTAATATTGTGTAGCCCCCAACCCCACGCATGCACACAGAAGTGTCGCAACACGATGTGGCATGGACTCGACTAATGTCTGAAGGTATCCTGGAGACAATTCACACCAGGAATCCTGCAGGGCAGTCCACAAATCCATAGGAGTGCGAGGTGGTGGAGATCTCTTCTGAACAGCACGTTGCAAGGCATCCCAGATATGCTCGATAATGTTCATGTCTGGCGATTTAGGTGGCCAATGGAAGTGTCTAAAGTCAGAAGAGTGTTCCTGGAGCCACTCGGTAGCAACTCTCGATGTGTGGGGTGTCGCATTATCATGCTGAAATTGTCCAAGTCCGTCGGAATGCACAATGGACATGAATGGGTGTAGGTGATCGGACATGATGCTTACGTACCTGTCACCTGTCAGAGTTGTCTCTAGACGTATCAGGGGTCCCATATCACGCCAACTGCACACGCCCCATACCATCACAGAAGCTCCACCAGCTTGAACAGTCCCCTGTTGACATGTAGGGTCCATGGATTCATGAGGTTGTCTCCATACCCGTACACGTCCATCCGCCTGATGCAATTGGAAACGAGACTCGTCAGACCAGGCAACGTGTTTCCAGTCATCAACAGTCCAATGGCGGTGTTGGCGGACCCAGACGAGGCGTAAAGCTTTGTGCCGTGCAGTCAACAATGGTACACGAGTGGGCCTTCGGCTCCGAAAGCCCATATCAATGATGGTTCGTTGAACAGTTCGCACGCTGACACTTGTTGATGCCCCAGCATTGAAATCCGCGGCAATTTGAGGAAGTGTTGCACGTCTATCTCGTTTAACGATTCTCGTCAGTCGTCGAAGGTCCCGTTCTTTCAAGGTCTTTTTCCGGCCGCACCGCTGTCGGAGATTTGATGTTTTACCGGATTCCTGATATTCACGGTATACCCGTGAAATGGTCGTACGCGAAAATCCAAATTTTGTCGCTATCTCGGAGATGCTATGTCCCATCTCTCTTGTGCCGACTATAACGCCACGTTCAAAATCACTTAAATCTTGATAACCTGCCATTGTAGCGGCAAGAACCGATCTAACAGCTTTGCCAGACATCTCTTGTCTTATATAGGCGCTGCCGACCGCATCGCGTTACGCTGATTGGTTGCAAAGCTCCGTTATTTGCATACGCACGCCTGTACCAGTTTTTCTGGCACTTCAGTGTACATTATTGTAAAATAGATTTATGTAAAATAACTTCCCCATCTCTCAACATCAAAAGGAAATAAAATTATACAGACTATTGAAATAAATGTTTTTCTCAATTTTATCCAGACAGAAGAGCATCTCCATATAGATAATTTACTCTATTTTTACCCTTACATTATTATGTAATATTCTTTTTCTCGATTCCAATTCCGGATTCCTAACGTTTTAGCTTAACTGTTAAGATTACGTCTGGGCAATGCAAAATACCTTGGTTACATGTAGTTTAGATACATTTTACTGCCAAATTTTACTTAAAACGTTTCCTAGTCGTGGCAGTATCGAATTTATTTAAATTTAAATATGAAAATTAATGCAGAAAACTCTAATAGAAATTAGACAATAATAGTTTTGTTTGTTTGTTTAGGTGTTTTATGGCGCAAGAGCATCTGGGCTATACTGCGCCAAACAATAATAGTGGAAAAATTTGAAATTTGCGAAGTCGTTGAAAAAACCTTAAAATTTGCGAAATGGTTGAAAAATATTTGGATTGAATTAGAATGTCGTAGAAAATGGTTACCTGGACAAAATTACTGCCCTATTTATGGCCCTTCAAGCAGTAAGCCCCTGATTGTCTAAGTAAAGTTTTAGAAGCAAACGAGGTCATTTAGAGTATGGAAAACGTTGAATCGAAAGTAGGCATATTAAGGTGACGGCATATACTAAAACAGACTCAGTATATTATAGGATTCGATCAAAGCTGGAAAAAATTTAAAATTTGATATACGGGAGCGATCGGATGCCGGAAATTACATAACCAATTTCAAGAAGATGGGCATGCATGATTAATAATAGGAAAGGAAGAGGTATAGTCTACCGTCTGATAGTTACTTAAAAGTTAATTCATTTATTCCAAACTTAAATAACCATAAACTATCTAGATCTTGACTTTAGTTTATTTGAGGTTAAAATTTGTAAAATTCTTGAAAGTATTTTATCTAAAATTAAATATAAATTGAATTATTTTATTCTTGCTGAAGCAAGCATGTTCGCTATTATGATACTATATAACTAACTAAAAGAGTTCAAATCCCCAGCACGATGCGATATTGCAAGTGACCTGTGGAAAATTGGATAAAAAATTGGGTAAGATTTAAAAAATTCGATAAGAAACTTTTAATCTTCGTTATTATATACGTATTGCCATATGTCTGATCACAAGCTTAACACGAATCAAAATTGTGCAATATGTATATATATGATGAAATATATTATTCCAGTAGCACTGCAATAAAAGAGATGGATGTCAAATAATATTTTATAAACAGAGTATTTACAACGTCTCCTCCAATATGCTGTTGTGTACAATGGTTAATATTGAACGTAATGCCCCTTCACCTTGTATCGAAATCTGGAGTAACATTGGAAACATTTGTTTGTAGAATTTAGAAATACCATAATACAATTTATGATGAGAGATCCTTCCCCTGCGCTTCAAATTTTAAATATTGTTCTACTTTTCATAAAGTTTATTTGCAGTATTTGTATGTCTAGAAAACGGATGCTTATGGAAAATGAAATATTTTATAAAATTATTGTTACTTCCGGATTGATAACACAGTGTGAATTAAACATATTTGATGTTATAAAATATATAAGAATTCGTAGATCATATATTGATAATCATATATGGATGATTTCAAGATCATATATTAACGATGGTGATAGAATGAAAAACCCATTTGATCTCAATTAATAATGATATAATCGGAATGAGATAATATAATAATCAACAGAACGTAGTGAGATGAAATTGTCATAAACATATGTTTAAAAAAACCCTTGGATATAAGATATAGCTCCATCTAGAATATGACTCCATGATATATTTCATTATTCACTCATGTATACATATTATTTCCGATATTTTATGACCCAATTTTCCTCAGCCGATTCTATAACCTCGTCTTAGAATTTTCTGATTTGGATGGAAAAATACGTGTATATTGGACTGTTTTTATAAAGTTCAAGAAAAGTTTTGAGCAGTGTGCACAATTTGAATTAACTAAATTGAAAATGACGGTATCCGCATTCAGTATCTGAAAGTTAATATGGTCTTGCATTTCGCACGTGTGTGTGTTACTTTGAAACTGATCAGTATTAAATATCTGAACATTTCGCCAAGAAATATCAAACAAATAGTATATATCTCTTTCCGTCCTTTTACTTTAAAATTTTTTATTCTTGTTTCCTTTCTTCCTTTTTGTCAGAACTGTTCGCAAGTATTGAAAAAAGAGCCACTGATCAATACTAAGTCCCTACAATAAAGGGGCAAAAAAGGAACAGAGTATCTTGGAGCCAAAGAGAATTTTGTTGACTTCATTCGAGAGAGCAACTCGTGGGAAACTAATAGTGTCGTTCACATCTGCTTGCTCCTCGATTTCTCCTTGAAATCCAAGAACATTTTATATTTCGCTTTAATGTAGGAATTGACATAGGTCATTGACTTATGTGCCAGGTTAAAAATATAACGTAGAGCTATCTATACAGGTCATGTAATTGTAAAGTTTGTGGTATAGTTTATGGAATCGTAAAGTTTGTAGCATGATTTATGGAATCATGAATTTTATGTGATCGCAAAGCTTGTGGTATGGTTTATTGAATCCTAAAGTCTGTTCATAATTTAGTACAAAATTTTACGCATGGGCATTTGACCCTGTATCTTATTTGGGTGTATAATATATTATACCACGAACGCGTAAGTAGTGCTTATGTGTTTGATATAATATTATTTTATGCAAATTTTACACGTATCGCATTGATTAATTATACGTTTATAAACGTGCGTTAAATCTTTGTTTTTTCTTGGATGTGGAAAATTTTGAGCAATACATAAAGGTTTAGGAAAATACTATTAGTTATTACATTACAATATTTAGAATCATATGCCTACCGCTTTCAAAATGTCAGTTTAAGTTCCTATAGGAGAAATAAATAAACGGCAAATCAGTTTAAATACACAGTAAATATATTACGAAGATTTTAATATGTTATAAAGGATTACATATCATAAAAAGCTTTTAAAATTATCAAAACTCCATTTAAAAAGGCAGCAGTATTTGGAAAATCCACATATAAGTATTCTATAAAGTATTCAAGCAATTATAGATCGGTATCTCTCCCCCTCCCCTCTCTCTCTCTCTCTCCATCTACTTATAAATATTATCGTTGTACCATCAACTAACTGTTCTTTGCATTAGCCTATGAAGTATGAAGTATATACCATATACATATACAAATCAAATGAAAGAATATTAATTACTCCAACGATCATCAAATTCAGTTACAAGTCTACCCCCATCTATTCTCTCGTCCAATAGTAATTAAATTTAGGTTATTTTTTGATGTACTCAGTACACTTTTTATATCAATATCAATAATTTTTATCAATTGAGGTTAAGTTCTTCTTCTTTAATCAAACGTCCTTCACCTAATTTTAATGAATTGATTAGCAAATTAAGTAGATAATTAAATAAATTTCTGCAGATCCATTAAATTTTATAAAAAATTACATGCGCACCCACAAAAATAACAAAGATCCGTAAAATTATTGAAAGGGTTACCAAATGACCGGAATAATTTACAAACAACTCGAAAAATCAAATGGTTGCAAAATAATTTGAAGCAACGGAACCTATATTGAGGACAAAATTCTTAAATTCCAAAAAATTCTTAACTTAAAATTAAGAACTTGTACTAATCTATCGTGTTGGCCACGTTACAAATTACATAGAAATCTTCCAAAATTAAATTAATCTATATTTCTAGAAATAATTATTTGGCACAAATAGAAAAGATCTTATTTAAACTACTCAAAACCTTGAATATTAAGTTAGAGCTACTAACAGAAACTGACATGTAAATATCAAGTTTATCCATGTCCTAAGAACAAAGAAAACTGGTATCAAAGATATTAACATGTACAGCTTCCAAAAACATCTTCTCAACACAATCAAATTAAAGATAGTACGCAAATCATTATTTGTTATTTGAAACAATTTAGTTACTCCAGCTATAATATAGATTTCTGTTAAACTTCTAAAATTTTGTTTACAAAATTATTAATGTAAATTTCGAAACAAATGATTCATTCACTTACATAGCATGCTGGGCAGAGCGAAGTTCTCCAGTTACACTCTAAATTTGAATCTTAGTTACTAAGTTGTTTAATAAGTAATGTTTTTAGGGAATATGTAAATGTGAAAATGACCATACTTTACTTTTGTAAGTGAATTTAACCACATAATAAAGTATTGGTATTTACGATTTTTAATACTGACAGGTCCAGTTAGGTGACGCAAATTTTGGACTTTTAAGCTAAACAAAAATATCTGCTTTTTGAGACTGACCTAGTTGCCAAACCTATTCCGATTTGGGCATCCATAATGCCAGTGAAACAAGAGGTCTGCGACTCTGGTATATATTAGTAACTCTATGCATGGTATCCATAATTTTTATTTGGTCCCAGAATTTTGTTTTCTTTTGCATAATTTCTTCTGAGTTAGAAACTTTTTTGGGAATAAAAAATTGCTTATGTACGAAACAACATATCACAAGCAATTGAGTTTTTAGATAGAAAAATTAAAAAATAAAGGGAAATTTTATAACAACCGAGAAATGCGGGCAAAAAAGGGTTCTCGTTGGATAATAATATGAGCTTACTTCCCAGGGAATCCAAGTTTTTATACCGCTTTCGCGCTTAAGTGGTTTACGTAGACGTATCTTGTACGCCGGGACTTACATTTAAATTTTGCATAAAATAAATATGATTCGTATTTTTTTAAAAAGAAAAGTTCTTCGCACTTTAGGTTTATTCCTTTTTTTTAAATCAAAACCAAACAATTTTTTCCCATTGTCCAAATTGGGCGAAAAGCATGGTTTAAGAACTTTTTGATAAAAAATTTTCGGGCGGTTAAAAAATAATAACACTGGAAAGAATGGGGACGATTCTATATTAAAACTCTGCATACTGAAAGAAATGCTTATGAAGCATAATGATAAGGAATAAATTAACTTGACCTATTTTACTAACAATTTATTGATATGCAGGTATATATTAAAAAACATTATAAAAATAAAATTTGCAAAACGTGATATCTAGCAATCAAAATTTGAACGTCGCTTTTGATCTACGTCAGAAATTTTAAAGTAAATAAAAATAAATAAAGTAAACTAACTCATATCGATTCATTATTTTACATTAATTTATATTTTACCCATTAATTTTACGGTTAATTACCACAGAAATATTATTATGATGCTGGAACGCAACGATTTCTCTATAATAATAAAGCATTACGTTAGTTCTGCTTTTATCTATACATACTCGCATTATTATATGCTTATCATATTTATTATTACCTATTATATATATATATATATATATATGGCCTGCAAAAGGGTTGCTGGTATCTAACTGGAAGGAGACCCACACGCTGAACGTATGTGACGATGTGTGGAACCGGCCAGGCCAGTAACCTAGTGTCCTACCCCGCCTTCAAGTGGTGCAGGCTGGGCTTTCTATCCAAGAGGCAAATTAATATTTGCTGCACGGATGGAAAGGCGGAAGGGGAGGGCTAATTCACCAACCCGTCTAGCCAGCGTGGTGAAATGATGGCTAATTCCTCCAATATGCTAATACACCAAAAACCATGGCCCCTAGTCTCCAGGTGCTGGAGTGCTCCTGATCAAGGCAGCGGTCAGCGTGGCATGAAAGCAGGGGGTGCTAAGAATCACTGGAATGGCCCAGGCTGCCGTTTGTTATTGACCTTGGCTACGTATAATGGACGATCCCTTGCTTCTGAAGCAAAACTTCAAGAATTGGAAGAAGAACTTGACAAGATCAAATGGGACATTGTAGGACTCAGTGAAGTTAGAAGAAAAGGTGAAGAGTTGGTGGAACTTAAAAGTGGACATTTGTTTTATTATAGAGGAACGGAAACTGGAAGAACAAGTGGTGTTGGCTTCTTAATCAACAAAAGAATTAAAGACTGTCTTCTGGAAGTTGAAAGTACATCAGATCGAGCAGCGAGGCTTGTTGTTCAACTAACCCAGCGATACCAACTTCAAATAGTACAGGTATATGCACCAACATCAAGCCATACCGACGAAGAGGTTGAAGAATTTTATGAAGAAATCAAACAGTTACACACCAAAGGGAAACAACATATCAAGCTCATCATGGGGGATTTCAATGCAAGAATTGGACAACAGGAACAAGGAGAGACATCGGTTGGTAAATACGGATATGGGGAAAGGAATGAACGTGGCGATCAACTCATCGAATTTGCAGAAGCTGAAAACCTTAGCATCATGAATTCATTTTTTAAGAAGAAACCGCAAAGAAAATGGACATGGAAACACCCAAATGGGGGAACTAGTGAAATTGACTATATCCTGGCAAACAAGAAATCAATTATTGAAGATTGCAGTGTACTGAACAGATTTAATACTGGAAGTGATCATCGAATGGTGAGATGTAAAGTGCACTTAAATACTAAATTAGAACGACAGAAGCTCATTAGGAAACAAGTAAGTAAGAGGGTGGATTTAAAGAAATTAAAAGAAAATACCGAGGCATTCAAGTTGGAATTAAAAAATCGCTTTTCTGCACTGGAAGGACTTATTGATGAAAGTGATATCTCAGAAGCAAATGAAAACATTGTTAAGACAATAGTTGAAACTGCTGGGGAAATTGGTGGTGTAACCTGTAAAAAGCACAATAGCAAATTATCTGAGAAGACGAAACAGCTCATGAAAAGGCGAAGAGATATGAAGGTGGACAATCAAAATACCAGTTCCAGGATTGAGTACATAGAACTTTGTAAAACTTTGCGCAAAAACATGAAAGAAGATATAAGAAAATTCAATTGTGAGTTAGTAAGGAAGGCCATTGAAAGCAACAAGAGCCTTAGGGTTGTTAAAGGGAGTTTGTCTATTGGGAAGAAACACATCATTGCATTAAAAGGAGAGGATGGCACTGTAACAAGAAATAGGGAAGAAATACTTAGAAGAGTTGAAGAATTCTACAAAAAACTATATGAAAGTAACAGTGGATTAAACGAAGACTCTGAGATAGTCGAAGGAACAGCTCCTAAAATCTTAAAAGAAGAAGTTTCATTTGCAATAAAAAGTATGAAGAAAGGAAGATCCCCTGGTGATGATGGTATTACATTAGATATCCTAAAAGAAGCTGGAGAATATGTAGAAGACATACTTGCAAAATTCTTTACCAAATGTCTTAACAGCGGTAACATACCAAACCAATGGGATTCTGCAACAGTAATTCTTTTGCATAAAAAAGGTGATAAAGAGGATTTGAAAAATTACCGACCAATTAGCTTGTTACCTGCTATTTATAAAATCTTCACAAAAGTTCTAACACATCGCCTGCAGAAAAAATTAGATGCAGCTCAACCAAGAGAACAAGCTGGATTTCGAAGTGGATTCAGTACAGTGGACCATATTCAAGTATTAAGAGAATTAATTGAAAGAACACATGAATATGAACTTCCATTGTGTGTTGCATTTATTGACTATGAGAAGGCCTTTGACTCTATAAAAACATCAGCAGTCATCAACTCTTTAAGATCAACAGACATTGAGGATGTGTACATTGACATGGTGAAACGTGTGTATAAAAATGCAAGTGCAAAATTTCGGTTACATAAAGATACCAAAACTATCAAACTTGGCAAAGGGGTGAGGCAGGGAGATACCATTTCTCCAAAACTTTTTACTTCTGCTTTACAGATGATTTTTCAGCTGATAAATTGGAATAACAAGGGAATAAAAATAAATGGTGAATATTTAAATCATCTGCGGTTTGCTGATGACATTGTTATTTTTTCAACGGACCCATTAGAACTCCAAGACATGGTACAAGAGCTCTCAACTAGAAGTGAAGAAGTTGGACTCAAGATGAACCTACAAAAAACTAAGATCATGTTCAATAATTTTGTAGAGGAAACAAAAATACAAGTTGACAACATTGAGCTAGAAATTGCTGATTCATATATTTACCTTGGCCAGCTGATTTCAATGGATGGCAACATTATGAAAGAACTCAACAGACGTATTAAACTTGGCTGGAGTGCATTTGGAAGAAACAGTTTTATCCTGAAGGGGAAATTGCCTTTGTGTCTAAAAAGAAAGGTCTTCAACCAGTGTGTATTGCCAGTCCTCTCTTATGGATCAGAGACATGGAGTCTAACAGTTGGAGCAATACGAAAGTTACAGACAACGCAAAGGAGCATGGAGAGGTGCATGCTTGGAATAACTAGGAGAGATCGAAAAAGAAACACTTGGGTGAGAGAGCAAACTAGAGTAGAGGACATCATTGTTAAAGTAAAAGGGCTGAAATGGCGATGGGCTGGGCATATTGCAAGAAGAACTGATCAACGATGGACAACAGAAATTCTGAACTGGATTCCAAGAGACCACCGAAGACCTAGAAAACGTCCTCAAACTAGATGGGTGGATGAAATAAGAAAACAGGTTGGGGTGACGTGGAAGCGAATTGCTCAGGATAGACTTGTGTGGAAAGCATTTGGTCTTGTGTGGAAAGCTGCTTCATCCAGCAGTGGATAGATAATGGTTGAATATGATGATGATGATGGTACATTTTATATACTTAAGACGTAGTTGATGAGGTCGGGTGTGACAATCTCCAGTAGTTGTTTAATCAACTACCACATGACGCTAATTATTCATTGCATCTTTATCCACCCTGGTACTTTTCAAGAAGTGTGTTGCCTTCTTGTCAAGACTATAATGGTAGTAATAGTGAATCATTTCTTGAAGATACAGCGTGTTTATTGAGTCGTGTGGTTTATCAAACCCCAACTCACAGGTTATTATTTACTACTTGTTAAGATATTTATATTATTTTTTGAGTATAAATTTTTCAGTTTGACTTTTTTGTTTGCTTATAATATGGCATCACCATTTAAGGATTATATGAAACCCAATTGTCCAAATTTTGGGAATGGGTCGCAAATACATTTGACGACGTAGAGATTATTTTCAGTGAAAATGATGAGATAATTAATGATCACGAGAGTAAATGCTAAGTATCCCATGATGGGAGAGATGAAAACGAATCTCAAGCGGCAAAGCCCAATGTTTGGTAAGAAGAGAAGGATATAATGATGAGGAGAGTCAAATAGATAGTTTAGAAAATGAACTATTGTCAAAAAAGGGAAAGTGACAAGAAAACTTTACAGGAGAAATAAATTCAAATGGTCCGCATTTGAACCTGTTCTGAATACGCGCATCAGAGAGAAGATTATAATTTTGCATCTGCCGGGAATGGTAAAACATTCAAAACACATTGGAAACTTCTGCGCGCACCTTCATTAATGTTGAGTTTTCAAAGTTATTGGGGACTTATATACACATATTATGGATATTTATATATTGCAATATATGTCAAATTGTAATTTATTTCAAATTATTGGGCGGCTTGGGCCCCAAGGGCCCATATAACTCATCGCCCATACTAGTCTCTAAACTTGGTAACTTATATTCACTGAAGAAATTTTTAATTAAATAGCCTTAATCACAAATGAAAAGTTAGCCGAAGACAGAAGTGGAGTGCCAAAAGAAGGTCGCCACGAATTCAATGACATGAATATGCATGGTCGTTCCAAACCATGGTAGGACTTGGCAACAACTCAAACACACTTCCAGAGATCTGATCCCTTAAAATTACGTTCCAACTTTTTTGTTTATCGTTGATCGCAAGTGCTGGTATAACTTGGTCATCTGCATTAAAAACGACGGTTTATATGGGAAGACTAAATTACAGTCAGTACAAAAGAGGTCAAGTCTATGTTTCCCATAAAACTATTTATTCGAACAATAAAAGTTCGAAAAACGAAAAAGAAAAAGGAAAAATGCAAAAATTTGAGTTCTGTCAGAAACTAATATCTCATTCCTGTTTTTCTTTCTTCGCATGTTACGATTACAGATCGTCGATTGTAAAAATGGCATCAATATTGGAAGAATATCCAACAATAACCAAAACTTGGTGCCGTCCATGCATCATGGAAAGAATACGAATCAAGAAAGAGGAAGATCTGTACTAATCCCTTTCTGTAACGCGATAAACGAAGGTGGGGATGATTCCATGAGAAATGCAGAACGTTCTCAACCAGTCGGCTAACCAGGAGACAACTTCTTGCAATGTTTTACGCACTTCTGAATATTAGTCTGGGGAAAGCATATGTCATCTATTGTTTTCGGAAAACCCACGGCAAAGCAGAAGGGAATTCATCAAGAATCTTGCAAGTATAAGATATTATTACCCTTCACAGGGATAACACAATTGCCAAATAATAGTCAACACACAAAGCCACCGGGGCGAGTTTTTTGTGAGTTTTTCGTGGGGGATTTTTTATTACAAATAAATTTGACGCCCACGTCTTATTAGCTCAAACTAGAGCTATTTTTGTTTAGGAGAAAAAGAGACGCCGTCCTCATCCTGGATTCGAACCAGGGTCCTTGCATTGAGCCTGCGGTGTCTTGACCTACTAGACGAACGAGGACAAGAACAAACGCATTTTTCTCCGTATATTAGGATATAAGATATTATTACCCTTCACAGGGATAACACAATTGCCAAATAATGGTCAACACACAAAGCCACCGGGGCGAGTTTTTTGTGAGTTTTTCGTGGAGGATTTTTTTATTACAAATAAATTTGATATTCACGTAAGTTCACAACAGGATTTGTTCTTGTCCTCATTTGTCTAGTAGGTCAAGACACCGTGGGCACAACGCGAGGACTCTGATTCGAATCCGGGATGAGGACGGCGTCTCTTTTTCAGCTAAACAAATATAGTTCTAGCATGAGCTAATATTACCTGGGTGTCAAATTTATTAGTAATAACCTTGCAATCGAGCTTACGGAGCCGCAAACAAACACACAGCTAATAAATAAGCATTTACCCCTTAAATACATAACCTCTAGGATCCTGAATAAAACATTACTTCAAGAGAAAAGAGTGTTACTGAAAAACTAAGTACGCTTTGTACGGTATTCAAGGAAAACGGATACAAAATATACCGTTACCTGTTATCGCCGCCGGACTTGCATTTTTCCACTGTCACGTTCAACCAAAACTATGCTCAGTAAAATGAGTACAAAATTACTTCAAATTTTGTTTATGACAATTTCTCTTCTCTCAATTAAACCTCATGCATTTTTCTTATTATGCACTTTAACAATTGCAATCATTCATATGTAAACCATACGCCATTTTTGGCCTTTTCTTAAAGATATGCGATTGCAGTGTGTGCTATTTTGCATATTTACATTTTTTGTTCTCCTATACTTTCAAAAATAAATCAATATTTTTGAAATGTGCATGGATTCATTACGCTTCCTATAATTACAAAATACTATTGTTAAAGTGTCTTTCTTACTGGAAGTCATTGACGAGGATTAAAAATTATATTTTGTCGAACCCCATCTCAGCAGTTAGGTGACATAAAATTCGCCTCACCATTTACGAGTTAATGGTAAAAAATCTATTTATTTGTATACAACTTCAAAATGCCTGCAAAAGTGTTGCTGGTATCTAA
Source organism: Dysdera silvatica (assembly GCA_006491805.2). Lineage (NCBI taxonomy): Eukaryota > Metazoa > Arthropoda > Arachnida > Araneae > Dysderidae > Dysdera > Dysdera silvatica. Next base: position 6,092,928 of record QLNU02015359.1, on the reverse strand, counting down.
CTGGACAGAGACCCACACCCTGAATGTATGTGACGATGTGTGGAAGCGGCCAGGCCAGTAACCTAGTGTCCTACTCCGCCTTCAAGTGGTGCGGGCCGGGCTTTCAATTTATGAAGCAAATTATTATTTGCTGCACGAATAGAAAGGGGGAAGGTGAAGGCTAATTCACCAATCCGTCTAACCAGCGTGGTGAAATGATGGCTAATTCCTCCACTATGTTTATACATAAAAACCATGGCCCCTAGTCTCCATGTGCTATAGTGCTCCTCTTCAAGGCAGCAGTCAGCGTGGCATGAATTTAGACAATTTTAAAAATTCTTAAAATGGCTAACTGCAGCCATTTGTGGAAACCTTGAACGCGGTGTATGCAAATACTAAATTCGCTGCAGTGCCCGGACGGCTAATTTTTGGAAAAAAATCTTCTGAAGAAAATTTGTTTTTGATATCTTTCAACTGTTGCACATACTTGGGAGTTCCCAACTCTTTTCTAGTGTGCTAAAAAAGGCAGTTTTAGGCTTATTTTCACCGCATACTGTCACAGATTAGAATCAGGAAACGGAATTCCAGATTTCTTTATCTCTAATTTAACGTTAGCTCAATCATTTAAAGTATATATCCAAAATTGCATTTAATTCATGCAATTGGCTACGTAGCAACGTGATAGACGTAAACAGTAGTTACGCTCTACAGCCAAACCGGACCCTTTGCGGACACGGGGATATGGACAAATATGCCTTATTTGGCGTCCCCAACAATCCCTCTTATTTTGTCGGTAGAATTCAGGACCACCCTGTAATGAATTACGGGAACGAATGAATGTAAATTCATAGAAAAAAGATACCAGCCAATAAAATTGAAATTTTCGATTAGGAATGTTTCGTAATCTGAATTTTAATATTGCATTTCATATTTGGCGAACACAGCAAAACCAACGTCAAATTGAAATGTATATTTTCTTGGAAACCCGATCTTTTTCATTTATTTTTCCATTCAGAGGCATTTCGCAAGTCAATTTCAAGAACAGAAAACGGAAGATTTCAAAGGATCGTATAATTCCTTCTCAGAGATTTTAGATCCTGAATTTTCCATTTCCCAGATTAAAATGCATTAAAATGGATACCCAATAGATTAATTTCAGTTTAGTTTATTCCTTCTCCGGAAAATCGAAAAGCTAGAACAAACGTTACACTGAAACAAATATAAAACCTCCAATTAAGTTTTGAAGTTGGAAATAACAATGATTTTCTTTGTTGCAAACGAAGCGAGGGAAACAAATTGTTTCCTTTAACGAAGACATGCTTGAAATGCGATCTTATATTATTATTTATTTATAAATTAGCGTTTTATAATAAAAGTTGTTTATTTTCACATTCTATGCCCCGCTACCTATTAATAAACTAAAATCATTGCCACGTTTTAAATGACAGCTTTTGTAATTTGTAATCGTAAAATGAATGTCTTATTATAACTTACGTTAGAGAATAACCATTTAGCCTACAAAATGCTAGATATGGTCGTTATAAAAATTTTAAAAATTTATTATGTAAATAAAATCGGATTATTTGATAACACAGATATAACGTATACGAAGTAATTCAACATACTGTGTGTATGGAGACTGAGGCAAAATTGGGATTTGAATTGACGTTTAAAATCATAAACAGTTTCTTAATTAACACAACACCTTATTGTCTTAATATAACACTGTTGTCTCATTGCAAGTAAATGTTAAAATTATTAACTTTAGTTATGATGATATCCTAATGATAGCAACATCAAGTAAAATTTTGCAAGTGTTAATCAGTAAAACTTATGCAAAAAAAAAAAAGCTGAAGTGATGAGATTTTCTATGAACGTAAAAAAATATTACGTTTTATTAAGGTAATAATAAACTACTATGCCTTGTATAAAACATAATTATAAAATCAGTAACACATCTCTACAGTTTGAAAAACAGTTTTGTTACAATATTTACTAAATGAATAATTGTGGGTGCCAAATTTTCTAGATGTTAACCAAAGATAATGAAATGGAAACAGTTTTATACAAAAGAAATTTAAATTTTCAACTGGGAACCTTAATTTTAAAACGCTATATAGGTGTCATATTAATTCCATAAGGAGAACGCCTGGAGAAAAATTGCATATTCTGAATTATGGACCGTTCGAAAAAGAATAAAAATAAAAAATGGACTACTAACGTCTCTAACCAAGGGGTTCTGAACAAATCTAATCATCAAAATTATTTATGAGTTATGACCAATACGAAAGGAAAAAGAAAGCGTATTACGGATAAATAGTGAGAGGTAAAAATATAAAATACTACAATTACCTTTGAAGAGAAATGCTACGGAGAAGAAATCTTGCGGCGTAAGGTAAGGATAGATTGTGGATTTAGAGACTCGGACGAGATTAGTGAAAAAGGAATTATTTATGAAGTAGAAACATGTAACTCTGGTTCATTTGAACGGTAATACTCGAATCGGAGAAGATGTTTTACAAGTACATTTCACAAGTACATTTTACAAATACATTTTACAAGTATATTTTACAAGTACATTTACATCTACAGTTTACAAGTACATTTTACATGTACATTTACAAGTACATTTACAAGTACATTTTACAAGTACATTTTACAAGTCATTCACAAGTGCATTTTACAAGTCATTCACAAGTGCATTTTACAAGTACATTTACAAGTACATTTTACAAGTGCATTTTACAAGTATGTTTACAAGTATATTTACAAGTACATTTTACAAATACATTTACAAGTACATTTTACAAGTACATTTTAAGCATCAACGTAGAGTTTTGAAAATTATTGGTGGGGTGGCCTAGTATATATTATGTACATTTATTCAACACATAAAATAAACGCTTACTCAGAGATCTCATAAAAAGATCGCACTGCTCACTGTAGTCCGGGGTTTGGTTCCCTAGGCCATAAGAGGTTCGGATTCCTCGGAAAACAGTAGGTCCCGGCGCAGCATGACCATTGTAGTCTTTGAGCCGTAAAACCACAAAACAAACAAACAATACATAAAATAACAATTTATATTAAATTATTGGTAGATTTGGATCTGGCAGGCCCATATGAGTGTAGCTCTATGCCTATAATTCTCCGAAATAAATTTCTCCTTCCGAATAAACCAGCTAGTCCTTCATAGAATAAGCGTACCTGTGTAGATAAAAGTGTATTAAAATGCTTTAGAAAGGTTTGTAAATAAACTTGTATAAATATTCGTATAGAAATCGTGAACCCACCGGGCCCTTTGGGTTTGAAAATCTGCGATAATTAAAATATTATAAGAGACGTTAAACCTTTTAAGCTACAGCAATTGTAGCTGTTTAAAAACATTATGATATATTCCACATTAAAAATATATTAAAATTGAAATGAATAGTTTTAAAATCACAGATATTTAGCTCTTATATAATATTGAGTATAAGACCTAACCAAATGGGTAAGGGTGCATTTGATTTTAAACTACCTATAGGACGTCATATATACCGGAGGTTTGGATATGGTAGAAACGTAAGATTACGTTTTTGGATCGTTAGATGAGCAAATAGGTTTTTCCCACAATTACTGTTTCACCGCTAGTTGATATATTATAATAAAGATTTTCAATTACTCATACTGTGTGGATGCGTAAGCCTATACTCTCTTGATAATTCGGTTTATATGTGTTCTTCGTCAAAATTTCGTTAAAAGGCATATAGAAATTAAATATTCAATCGATCATAATGTTTTGTAATGTAACCATTTTGTGCCCATTAACAAATTATTAAACAAGGCAATTCAATTTTATTACATAATATCGGGAATGTTTTCTTTACAAAGGTAAAGTGAAAATGTGGAAGGAGATAGTGTGGGCGTATCATATTGTGACGAGTGAGTTGTAAAAGATGTTTTTATTTTCCTTTTATAATTTAAGTTATACTTATTTGCAAAATAATTCAATATATATTCTCTCGGGCAGGATGGGCTTCGTCAGATTTTGTCTTTACCCATTGTTGTTAGGGTGGACATAAACTACAAACGTTTATCACGAAATATAACCACGATATATCCTTGTAAAACTGTTCATGATCTCTCCAAAATAAAGTCGCTGTTGTTGTTGTATCGGAAAGTGGAGAAAACTTCGTATAATTTGCAACGGACCAACATTTTATTTGACGTAAATATGTTGTCTATATTTAAATTATGATAATCATAAAAGCCTAATGAAATGGAAAATCTGTAACACCATATTTGTAATTTTGAAAAATTCAATTTTGTAACGTGAAAACTTACTATAAAAATGTGTGATATTTTTGATTAGTTGAAATGCGTATTTACTTTTTGACCGAAATCCAATTAAATATTTTTGATCATCATCCAAATTTGAAAAATCGTTATATATTGTTGTGTCACAAAAAATTAAATAAAATTATACTTTTAAATTTTAATAAACAAGTGGACATCACATATAATTACATATTTTTTCATCTTAGAAAAGTTCACAATATGAACCGTGAGACACCACGTGTAAACATCTGTAAATTATTGCCCGATTCTGCTTTCTCCCTTTGCGTGTTTACAGGTGATGGGCTGTGGAGATAATGTAACAAGGAAAGGCAACAACTATTTGTAAATCGACTAATTACCACTGGCGAAAACATCAACTAAACGAGAACTAGCCATTTGGTTAAACAATCATCGGAGACCTGGGTCTTCGTGAGATGGGACTCCAGATAAAACGTGACAGCCGTGCGAGGATGATCAGCAAACGTAATGGAGCAGTTTCCTATGAACAGGACCTCGTTCTTATGAACACTTGACAGTGTTTACCATTTTTCTTCTTCAATAAAGACTGTGAACTACAGATGTGTAGACAGCTGTGGTTAGTACAATGATCTAACTTCTAATAAATTAGAACAATTTTAGGTTTTTCTTTCAGCAGAAAATAGATCACATAAATAACGTTTATTGTGAATTTCGTCAACGTAGAAATTACTTAGCTGTTCATGTGTAAATATCTGGGGCATTCATTTAATTATTTATTTTCTTTATTTTTGGTGGCTGACGTCCATATATTACAAATAAATTTGACACCCACATATTAAATTAAACAACAATATAAATCAACGTTTATTGGCGTAGTGATACCAACGCCGATGGTATGGCGTGATTAGATGGTGAAACGTTCGAAAGAAAATAAATATTTGAATAATAAACTTTCGAACGTTTCACCATCTAATCACGCCATAACATCGGCGCTGGTATCACTACGCCAATAAACGTTGATTTATATTGTTGTTTAATTTAATCTGCGTAGTGTTCGATTTATTTAGATAACCACGTATTAGTAGCTCAAACTAGAGCTATTTTCTGTTTAGGGGAAAAAGAGACGCCGTCCTCATGCCAGATTCGAACCAGGGTCCCCGCGTTGAGCCCGCGGTGTCTTGACCTACTAGATGAATGAGAACAAGAACAAGCCCTTTTTTTCTCCGTATATTAAGTTGTAAGATATTATTACCCTTCACAGGGATAACACAATTGCCAAATATTGGTCAACACACAAAGCCACCGGGGCGAGATTTTTGTGAGTTTTCTGTGGAGGATTTTTTTATTACAAATAAATTTGACACCCACGTATTAGTAGCTCAAACTAGAGCTATTTTTGTTTAGGAGAAAAAGAGATGCCTTCCACATCCCGAATTCGAACCAGGATCCCCGCGTCAATGAGGGACCCTGTTTGTATTTGTAATATCGTTTGTATGTATTGTTTGTATTTGTAATAAAAAATCTCCCGCAAAAAACTTACAGAATTCTCGCCCCTGTGACTTTGTGTGTTGACCAATATTTGAAAATTATGTTATTCCTGTGAAGGGTAGTGGTATCTTATAAATTAATATACGGAGAAAAATCTTTGTTCTTGTTCTCATTTGTCTAGAAGGTTAAGACACTGCGGGGACCTTGGTTCGAATCCGGGATGAGGACGGCGTCTCTTTTTCTTCTCCTAAAACAAAAATAGCTCTAGTTTGAGCTACAAATACATGGGTGTCAAATTTATGTGTAGTAAAAAATCCACCACGACAAAATCTCGCCCCGGTGGCTTTGTGTGTTGACCAATATTTGGCAATTGTGTTATCTATCCCTATGAAGGGTAATAATATCTTATAACGTCCACTCTTTTTAAGTTACTAATAAAATAATTATTTTATTATTTTTTTTATTTTTAATTCCCTTCTTATTTTATTTATTTAATTATCCTATTTACTATTAGCTATTTTCTACTTTGTCCTTTGTTAAAATTTCCTTCATCATGCCCTTTGCTGGTTCAAGGCTACAGACAGCATGATCATCATTTCAACGTTCGAGGATCGTCTTCGGTTCTCCCCCCCTTACAATATTGCTTCCTAGAAAACAAGAGACAAACAGTAGTCGATTGCTAACCGCATTTACTGTGTGAGCCTGCACTTACATAGCAAGATATAGCCACCCTGGCCACAGAGGTCAGACAAGAGCCACCGAAGGCGACTCTGAGTCTGGGATACCTGGCACGTCTTCTTGTCCGGTGCACCTATTCGGACCATAAAGCTGTCATCAGATGATCGGCAGACGCTGTAATAAGTTATCCAGGCATTTCCATGAGCTTACTCACCAAAAGAGGAGATATTTGGTGTACAAACATCTCTGCAAACACTTATCACGTGCCCCTTCCTGTCTTCCACTATGCTTTTGAAACGGCTCTTTTTGGCGATTTTTGCTCAAGGTGGCGAGCAATACGTTTACTTAGATGGTACAAAGTTACAGCACTCTTCCCCTCGATCTCACATGAGAAACATGCAAAATTTTCGGAGATATTTTTTGGTAGGGCATTGTGTGCGGGTCCATACTTAAGGATCAAGATGATTTCTTCGAATACATTACCCGATGTCCATGTATTTAGGAAATCTTTTTCCTTCTATTTTCCTTTTTTTTAAGTTCACTGGTGTCCTATCCTATTTTAACAGTCACGTTGGTTTTACATTTAAATTTATTCCAGTTAATTTTGACTATAGCTTGTTTCGTTTATTGTGAAACCGTCGAAGCCTGGGTCTAGCATTCGTCGAATTTGACTTTATTTTGATGTAATTAGTATGGTGTGGAAAAGCCTTTATGTTGGAAAATGTTAAGAGAGGAATAAATTAGTTTATGTTAATATAGAAATCTGGATAGATAATGGACAAGTTGAAAATTACTCGTCTAGTAAAGAGATTATCCTGTAATTCAGAAATGATTGAAATTTACTATTAGTGAATTTGGGCACCGGAATGAAGAATTTTATTGTTGTTTAAATTCTTTGTGATTTTTGTGTACTTTGTGTCTGCATGCAATAAGTAGAATTTAAGTAAGATTTTAATCAGTTAACTTCGGTCGCCAATGGCTACCCAAGTTTATTAATTTGGCGTAAAGAGGTTTCGCCCAGTTTCCTTTTGGCGAACCTGGTTTGTAGAATGACTTTAATTGCAACGCTAATGATGTAAGTCAGCCATTTTTAACATAATGCGATTTTATTTGAGAATTAATACTATAACCCTTATATAAGGATCTTTTTCGGCTTAAGCAAAAGTACCTTTTGCTTTTAATCTGCTAAAGGTCCAATCCATCACTAAGTTACTTTACAGAACCACAATAAATATTAATTCCATGTTAATTAATAATATCGAAAACCTCTTTAACAATATTATTTGCTTTTATCCGCTATCTATCACAACACTGAATTCGATGTTGAAAACTATTTTTTTTTTAGATTTATGCAATTAGGGTAAAAAAGATGGAAAAGTAAGTATTATATAGATTTCGCATGGATTTTATATTTGATTTTGATTAATTTAAATCTTTTAATTTTAATCTTGATTTAACGCATGATACGCTAAATGGAGGACGTTCTGCTAAAGGGTGAGGAAAAAATGGGATTCCTGGGAAGAAATACATGTGCAAAAAAATGTTATTAAACCTTGTCTTTGCAATTGTTTAGAAGATCGTGTTTATCGATTCGTTTTCTGCAAGTTATCTAATTATTTGACTTATTTTTAATTCACTGTTGAAATATCTCTTGTTAAGTTAGCATTTATCCATGTTTGATAACTTTTAGAAAGAATCTCAAAATCATACCTCTTTTTGACAATATTTAATTCCTTTAGTGTGCATCTGGCACTTTTACTGTAAGCTTGTTGTCAGACAGTAAAATTACCATGTGCAACTCGTTCATAAAATCGATGGCGCTTCGATATTTTCCGATAATAATCGATTTAAATCTATATTTTTATAAATAACTTTCGTTATCTGATTAAATTTTCTAAAATACGAAACTCAGCTTTAACGTTTCTTTGTGCTTTTAGGCCGTATGGAGTTTATGTGGGAATTCGTTCATTCTTATGTACGAAGTGTGATCTAGAAGTATCGGGACATTGTCAAAAAAACAAAAACAAAACAACTACAGTGCTGGCAGATTTGGCATTTAATCTCCTTCGAAGTAGTCCCCGTCTAAAGTCCCACACTTCTTCCGGAGTTTTTCTATTATTAGAAACAAGACTAGAACTCACTTTCTAGGACAGCGAACATCTCCTTCGTCCCATTCTGTTAGATTTCCTCGACACCCTGATATCATCTTCCTTTCAAGTGGGATTTAATTTTTGGAAAGAGCAAAAAGTCACAGGGTGCCATATCTGGAGAATACGGTGGATGCGGGACCTGGGGAATTTAATGCTTGGCCATTCAAGGAGATCAAATTCAGCTGAAAGCCGGTCTTTTTGGTCTGCAGAGAGCAGTTTTGGCACAAACTTGGCAAACACACGTCTCATACTCAAATCTTGAGTCAGAATAGATTGAACTGAGCCGTAGCTGATGATGTACTTTTCGGGTAACTCACCATTCTCCCGCACCCCTGAAAGCATACCTTGGATGTTTTGATCAGTTTTGTTGGTTGAGGGCCTCCCCAGACATTCATGACTTTCGACAATTTCACGGCCATCTTGGAAACCTTTGAACCACTCATAAACACTTACGTGGCTCATACTCTCTTCTCCACAAACTTTCTTCAATTTTGCTTAGGTCTCAGCACATGCATCGCCAAGCTTTTGGCAAAATTTGATTCAGATTCTTTGTTCAACTTTCTCTGCCATAATGAATGAGACAACAACACAGTAATGACGTTTGTTCAAAACTCTACTGTAAAGAAGTGGTGGGAGCTATGACGTTGTGACTTTCGATGAATGTGTGGATGAGTTTAAAGTAAATATCTGCTGACCCTCTTCACTTGACCTGCATTTTCCTTAAGTGTAGGGCACCAGTCCCGATACTTGTCGATCACACCTCGTATTGTACAAGTGTTCTGTACCTGGATTTATACGTTGTACCTTTACCTTATTTTTTCATGGATTTATGACTGGATTAGTTTATGATTTTTATATGGTTTTACAGGAATTTATATCTAGAGCTGTCTATGGTTTTTACGGGATTTATACGTAGAGCCTTTTATAGTTTTTACATATATTTATACCTGAGCCTGGTTATGGTTTTTCATGGGTTTATACCTGGAGCTGGTTATGCTTTTTCATGGGTTTATACCTGGAGCTGGTTATGCTTTTTACATGAATATACATATAGCTCTGTTTATGGTTTTGTACATATGTGTATACATAGATCTGTTTACGTCCCGTCATATATTATTCATAATAACTTATGTAGATGGAATTATATGTATATTTAGAAAATTAGAAGAGGTGTATGTAGATTTGATAACGAGAGAAAGATTACATTTTCTAGTTCGATTTAAATTGTATTTCCCACATGTTTTAAAATGTATATCCTTATATTTTAAAAGAGTTCCGTAAATGCTTAAAGGTTATGCTGCATTAAACTATGCAAAGAAATGAACTTACTATTTCTATTGCATTGATAACTATTATTTGGCACTTACTGTACTTTTTGTACTTTTGAAAAACAGAATTTTTTCGAGATTTGTAAAACCTTAAAATAATAAATTATTGAAAAACTTTTCGCAATTTCTTTGCATAATTGTTTTTTATTTGTGAGTTTTCTCCATTATAACTGATGTATGAAATTTATAATTTTCTGCATATGTTTATGAACTGATAATAATAATAATAATAATAATAATAATGCCAGTGGTAATAGATAAAATAGGGGAGTGGAATGCTGTTCAGATTTTATCTCCAGTCTAAGTTCAATGCATATCCTATTAAATAATTGTCAAAAATTTGATTTCAACATATATGTTTTATGGTCTAAACGTAAAACACTTTAATTCATGTATTATAAATTTCAGAATCACAATAAATTTAGTTATGACAGGACATAAAAAAAGAATATCACATTTCATGAAATAAAAAAATAGCATTATGCATTAATTAATGATAATAAATATGATATATATATATTTAAAAATAAAATATGGAACCCTTCAAGACAAGGGGAAATAAGATAATCAAGGACTGCTTTTAACAAGCCCCATACCCTATAGCAAATAATACAGGATGAATTAAAATAAAGAAAACCGCAAATAAAATAACATCCAAAATCAAGTTAAATATTATTTTTATCCCGGGCCTTCAAACTTGGATATTATAATTAAAATTCCTTTGATAAATTCCGCATTATCCCTCCCCCGCCTTAAAAGGCGAGAATCTAACATTTAGAAAAAAAAGAAAGATTATAAATATTTGACAAGCTTTTTAATATGAATATAAATTGTTGTTATCTTAAACTTTTATGGCGCATTATCCATCATCAAGAATTTACAGCCAATTATTTTGGAATCTTTATTTAATTATTATGTCAGATATTAAGGGAAATTAAAAAATAACTGAATGCAAAATATTTTTAGAGATAGGACTAACTCAATTTCTTACATGGGAAATATATATTATAAAAATAATCATAGTAACAATAACGATGATGAAGGTGATGTATCCAATACTCAGTAACTCTGCAACTGAGTTACTGAAGAAACATCAGACATGGTTTTAATATTATATTTACAGCATCCAATTTTAAAATTCAGCCTTGAAACGAAAGTGTGCTACGGAATGAAAACTGGAGAGTGAATTTTATTATGTTATGTTTCAAAGCTCCAGTTGTAGCTTGTTTCCAACATATAGGAGTCAGAAAGTAGGAGTATAAGTGGAAAAATGTGGATGATTGGACATTCATTCGCTGTATGCAATTCTCTGAACATTCTCAAATTAAAAGCAGAATTTCCTTTTTCTCTCTATAAATTTCTATGTATAATGTTCTGTAATACATAACCTTTTACACTATATGCATAATGTTAAGGTTATGCATGATTATTTACTCATGTAAGATTATTGCCCTCCATAGGGATACACAATTACAAAATAATGGTCAGTACACAAAGCCACTGGTGCGGGTTTTTGTGAGTTTTTGTAGGGGAATTTATTTTATAATAATTTTTCAATACCCACATATAAATAAGATCAAACTATAGCTATTTTTGTCTAGGAGAAGAAGAGATGCCGTCCGCATCCATGGGTGTTGAAAAATTATTGTGAAATAAATTCCTCCACGAAAACACAAAAACTCGCCCCGGTAGCTTTGTGTGTTGACCATTATTTGGCAATTGTGTTATCCCTGAGAAATTTAATAATATTTTATATCCTTATATAGGGAGAAATGGAGCGTTGTTCCCGTCCTCGTAGGTTTTGCGATCAAGATGGTCCTGATTCAATGGAGGGGACCCTGGTTCGAATCCAGGAGGGGACGGCATCTCTTTTCCTCTTAAGCTAAAATAGCTCTAGCTTGAGCTTATTTATATGTCGGTGTTGAAAAATTATTGTTGTTTACTCATTTTCGATGAGTTGAATTGACAGAGCAGCATAACGGAAAGCGGCAAATGTATAGTTCAGAACTAGCTTTAAACGAAATCTTACTTCTTTCTTTTTCAACGTTCACAAAGCAAAATATTTCTACTTAGGATATACAACAACATTTTATTTTATATGCCAAACACCTATTAGCTTTGGGTGATAAAGCAAAACATTTGTTATTATTATCCGCCCTTCACGGTTACTATCAATTTTCTTGCTGTGCTATCAAATAAATTCTGAGCTTTCTTTTAAATATGTTTGTCGTTGCACAGCTTTTATCTCTGCCTGTGAAAGATTGCAAAGTTTAATTCCATAAATATTAATATTATTACGGCCCATATTGGTTTCTATTTCCATTAAGTTTAAGTCTTCACATGCTCTTGTAAATTTCAGATGTTCTGTCTTCCCTCTGTTAATTACATCACAATATTTATTCTGCTTTGTCCTTTCAAATATCTTAGTCAAAATTATAAATTGATGAATTTTTCCAATATTTAGGATATTAAATTCTTTTTTTAGTTCCAAGATTGTTTTATTAGATCGATATTTTATTTATTTACTAACTCGGTATAATATGATTTCAATCTTCCCTGCCTGTTTGTGTATTTTATTTTGTGTTTCCTCATATGCTAATTCGGTAGTTAATGTGGCTCACTATAAAGGAGTAATATAGATTTGTTTTTACATCTGTTATTAATAGTGAACAAAGTTTAGTTAAAATGTTAACTCCTCTTCTTGTTATTTACTAGGTTCTATAGAATATATAACTCCCACTTTAGTCTTTCATTTAACGTAATCCCTAAAAAAACATATGTTATTTATTCTTTTAATTTCTTTATTAATTAGGTGTCAGAATTAATTATTTGAAAGTGTGGTTTAACATGTCAAAACATTATTCAGCACTTACGTTCATTAAAATCAAGATATATTCAGCGGAACCACTTTTAATATCTTAAAATTTCCTAATTTTATTATTAATGCATATAAATATATTATTAATGCATATAAATATATTATTAATGCATATAAATATATTATAAATAGTACGTTTATTATAACTACAGTATGATTTCCATATATGCAAGTGTAAGGTTTCATGAAAAATTCGATATAGTGTACATGTTTTTCTATGTCTGGAATTTAAATTATGCGATATGGCAAATACAATACCATAGGAAATTTATTATAATATAATAAATCGGTATATGTAAATTTTGCTGTAGGTCCTTTATTTTAGTTTGCCTTTTGAATATAAAATCATATGTTTCACTCTTCTTTGAAGTAAGAAAAATCCTGAATGCAAGAATTAAAAACCCAAAGTCTAGTTACATACAAACAACAATTGTTTTGGAAGAATTGAAGAATTTTGTTTTTGGAGACTCTCCGCTTAGAAATACAAAGTGACAAGGAAATCAGTCTGGCAAAATATAAAAACATTAGGAAAACAAGTCAGGAAGGAATCGTTATTTAAGTAGGCGAAGAAGAGAGAGAGAGAGAGAAGGGGAAAATTATTATTTATTCTGTGTCGAAAGGGAAAATTGGTATTTTTGCCTATAAAAATTGATAGGTTCTATTTTTTTGATTATATTAGAAATTTCAGAAATTAGGACAATTTATTACGGTGTTTTGTTAATTAAGACAGACTAAATGATACTTGTTTATAAAATATTATATTGCGTATATATAATGTCTAAATGTATTAGAATGTTCCATTTTTTTTGTCTATTTAGAATCAAAATATTCTTGTATTAGTTCAAAGAATTAAAAATATATAATTGAACAAATTTACGCAATATGTATTCATAAAACTCGCTATAAATAAAATTAATTATTAGTATTAGTGATAACAGCAATACGTAAGAACAAATAAAGCAGAGCATTTTAGTGGCATTGGTGTACTCGCTCCCTAACTTACCCTAAACCTTATAGCAAATTTAAAAGCAAACGCAAACAAGATATTTATCTTATTAAATAAATCTACACTGTAAATAGTTCATATCAGCAGAACTTCTAAAAATGCGACGTAAAAGTTTTTCCCCAAATAGAATCATTATATGAAAATAATAAACATCCAATCTCTAGTTTTTTCCAAATTAATTTGCTCCATCCGCTCATCCATTTCGCATAATATTTCTGTCCGTTTTATTCAGATGCTTATAGAAAACTTACAGAAATATGTTCATTTTATTATATATCACATGACTGGTACACAGAAATCTGTAAATAAACTTTGACAGTTATGTTATTATCATGTGTCATCCACATATGTTTTTAGTATCAAGTATACACTATTTGAATAAAATACAAGCAGATTTTAATACAATAAAAACATGCAATAGACATAAATAAAAAAAATGCATTTTCTAAACTTTTTTTCGATTTGTAATAAAACTACATCGTGCTTGTCAACAAAAAGTATCTAACTTCTTTGTCTAATCTTAAAGTATCTATAGAATATAGAAATCCATTCTATAAGCCCTTGGTTTAAGCCTCTATAATTAAGAAGTTTCAACTTCTTAATTATAGTTAATATTTTTGTATTACCTATTGTTCCTAAAAATTCTGAAGAAAAGATTATACGTATTTATCCCAGCGCGCAAATATAATTATGATTTCCACAAAAATAAAAAAAAGCCTGACTTTCTAAGGGAGTTTCAACAAACTATATAAAATTTAGTTCATTTGTAAAAAATGTTTTTCAAAGTTGAAAATGCATGTATTGGAAGTTCTGTATACCAACGTTGGAAATTCAAATATTGGAAGTTCTGAATATCATATTTCTGTATATTATAGTTCCGTATATCATAGTTCTGTTTATCTGTGGAAAGGGCATGGTTATGAAATCCGCTATGACAATGAGTTGGCTAAAATGAGGGAAGAATAGTGAACTAATGAATAATTGGTATTATGTATTTTTTCTTTATATACCAAAGTACTAAAAATCAAGTTATATATCTACCAAGAAAGTTAACTGCAAGTCAAGAATTATTGCTGGTTTATAAGAATTATAATGATTATTGAATTATGTCTTCTCATACAATATTGATAAAACTTTTAATAATTGATGTTCAATATTTTATACTTTTACACAATAACTATGAATTACAAAGTTTTTAGGTACAGTCTGACAAATATAAATAAGTTATATACATCAAGGTGTTAAAATGTGATATTAATAAATACTAGCAGTCATTATATAGATTTATATATACAATATGATCAAGTGTCACGGGAAACCCAAAGGTTGTGTTTTTATTTCCAGTGCACGAGCTATGTATGTTGAAACTAGTGAGAAAACTTTTAATGAGAAATGCTTACTTAGACATCTTAGATAATTCTGTGCTTCAAAAACTTTGTAAATATTACTGTAGTACGTCTTACTTTTGAAACATCAAAATGACAACGCTCTCGCCCACATAGAATGTATTGTTTCTTAACACTTTCAGGAAAATTAAATACTTTTGCACTGGACTCCACAACGGTTTGATTTGAACCCAACAGGAAACTTTGAGATTTATCAGATCACCGCATTATATGTTTTGAAAATCGTCCTCTTTCTAGAGAACTGGCAATGGGATTATCAGTTGAATCGAAGCACATTCCTCCAAACATTTAACAATTTCAAATGTAAAGTATGCCTTATCTGGGGATAACAGTGGTAGTACTAATATAATTAAAACTTATCTTGCATCCATTTATCAAATTCTAGTAAAAAGCATGCACTGAAGAAGCATAATAATGAAAGTACAAATGGAATTGAAGTATATCCTGGAATTGACTTACTAAATTCCAGAAGAAAGTATGCCCCGAAAGATGGCAGTGGCGCTGTTAGTAGAAATGAAGCATATTTCTGCAACTACTTATCAAATTTTGGTGAAAAGCCTACCCTAAAACTTATTGAGAATATTAAGATAAAAGGTGGATCGATTTGATAGTAATTTATTAAGCAAATTTCAGGTTTTCCCACATATCTGGTTCTTGGGGACATTTCACTATGTAATGTAGGTTGTCGGTACATTATCAACTACTACAATGTAAGATTACAATAACTTACCTGGATCTGTTTAATTTGTATGAACATAACCACCTCAAATTTATTAATGCATCAACGTAAGACAAATTAATATGGAACTTCTTATTGCTAGTGACAGTTAAGCTAGAATTAGTTAGAAAAATACCTGGTGAAAAGACCTCAATAATTGATATGCATGTAAAACTCCCCACAGTAAAAAACATGTAAATGCCTCAAGTGGTATGACTATAAATTATCTCTAGTAATGAATGTACCGTGGAGAAAAAATCAAAGTGATAAAATTATAATTCACAATTAGTAATAGGATTTTAACAGATGTCATTCCCGAAACTTAAGCAAGATTTATCATTTTAAATATAATTTAATTTATTACGTATCTGTATTACCACTGATTATCAGACTGGCGGAAGTGTTTCCAGCAGAGCGAAACATACAACTAAATAAAAGTTTTGAAAAATTTTGTAAGAGCGATGGAAACTTTCAAAATTACGTAAGTTACTTAGAAAAGTAGGAGGTCAAATATGGAAAGTCGCCAAAAGAGTTCAGGTAACGAAAGAACCATAAATGAAACAAATTTCAATTCAACAGAAAAGTTGTGAGCTAATATGAATGCGCAACATTTAAAAAAGAAATCACAGTTATGCATACTCCGTTGCAGCCGAGCATTAATTCAGCTGAAGATAAAGAAAATAAAAAGTTGCTGAAATAGGGTAAGAATCAAAAAAGAGAAGAATTTTGTTTTGAAATTTGGAACGTTGGGGAGTTGGAAAACAGGAACAGTTGCAGTATGATAAAGGAGAAACTTATGGTGCGAGCAGTAGATATGTTTTGCCGATCCTTTGGGACGTTATCCCAGTGGGAAACCTACCCACGTGCTTCAAAACACCATTGAAAAGACCAGTAGGCGCGCAATGGAATGGACCCTTGGCTGTGTGCCATTTCAGATGGAATAAAATATGCTCAAAGAACTAGAGTTATATGGGAGATTTCTTTCGTCGGCTCCGTGAGGTGAATTTTACGGGATTTGATGTAGCTACAGTTTCATCGCATGGATGCCAGAACGAGCGATTTTCTTCGTGTTAGATGGAACGTGGCTGAATCAGAATTATGTATTGAAAATTTTGAAAAATATTTTGATACTTTTTTCTTTGCTCTACACGAATAAACAATATAAATATCGAACTGCATGGGGTTTTCAATATTGAAGATGACTTCTTTTAAAGGCAGCTAATTTATGAACACCCTTTTACCCACATACCCTTGTAGAAATGTAAAATATTTCAAATTATGGGTATAGGTAAGTAAGGCGGATTTATGAAATTGATGAAATAAATATTTACGGTTTGATAGGTTGAATTAATAAAGTTTACACAACGTCCTGTTGAAAAGAGCTATGGCATCATAACGTTCATTGGCTTTAGATACTCTAATTGTATTTAATATTATCGTATGGAACAGTACTTTTCAAATATTTATCACACGGAACTCTTTCTTACTATATGTCTGACCACGGAAAATTTTTGGCCCTGCGGTGGCGCAGTGTGGTAACGCGTTCTCCTATTGCGCGGCTAATCCGGGTTCGACTCCCAGCAGTGCAAAAAGAACGCTTACTCAGAGATCTCATAAAGATCGCACTGCTCACTGTAGTCCGGGGTTTGGTTCCCTAGGCCTTAAGAGGTTCGGATTCCTCGGAAAACAGTAGGTCCCGGCGCAGCATGACCACTGTAGTCTTTGAGCCGTAAAACCAAACAAACGGAAAATTTCTATAAATATTTAAGAAAACCTAACTTACTATTAATTATCTCTGTTTGGACGTAGGCATAAAAATAAGCAATAAGTCGGTATAATGAGGTAGATAATACTATATTTTATTGATGCGAAATATTTACCTCTGGTTAATGAACTATGTACAAAATGGTTGTTACGGGCGAAATATTTAGGTATCTAAAATTTTTTTGTTATTTTTGACGATGTTTTTCAAATTGTTTGCGGAAACCTTTAAGGATTGTCATTGCACCCTGGGTTTCTGTGGAATACACTTCTGAAAACATTGGTATGGAGCAACAAATATTATATCAAATATTCTGCTCACAGAAAACGTTATAACACATTTGAAACTACAAAGTTAAAATGAGACCATTTTTATCGCATAATTCATTAGACAATGAAATACAATTATTTATATTTATATTCTTTATATTCTTTAATTTAAGTGCCCTTTAGGTGTTCGAAAATTTCTTTGCGATTATCAAACAATTTTTATTAAACCATGGCGATTCTCTGCTATTTGTCATAAACATGCGGTTTTAGCATGTTGTTTTTACGCTGCTGATTTGTGTAACCCTTGATTTAGAGTGGCTGGATATTAAAACAATTACATGAGTTATTTCGTTGAAAAACGGAATAATGCATGCTATTAAACATTAAACCTTCTTTTGCATTATACAAAATTACAAAGGAATTTAAAATCACGGTTCTCCCACTTTATAAGTAGAAGTGAAAATTTAAATATAGAGGAGTTGTCGGATAGTAAATAAAGTTAAAGAGAAGCAGTTTGCTCTTAGCAAATGGAAATTTATTTCTAGAAAAATCGGCACAATCAGATTAACAAGGAAAAGATTCATGGCAAGCATTTCCTTATTGCATCTGCCACTCCGGTCGCGATCATGGAAAGAAACTAGTGCCCGCATTTTTCAAATTGCCAGATTAACTGGGCATGTTGAACATACTCACGTTGATTACCTGCCCATTCTCGGAAAGGGATTTAGGTCATCAGTAACTTAATTTTTCCAGATATTATCTTTTTTAAATTTGAAACTTTTCGAGTGCGAACTACAGAAGCAAACTTTGATGGAAAATTCCATAGATTACGCTAGAAAAGCAATTTCAGACTTGTATCCTACATTTGTGAAGGAACGACCAATACTTTGTACAAGGTAAATTTTTGGGTAGGATAATTCGAGTCAGTTTTTCTTATCTGCAAACATTGTAAAGTCGTTGTGTTAACGCCTTAGGTTACTATACATAAAATTAATAAATATTAAAAAAATATTACTTAAATAGTAGCTACCTCTTTACACTTCCTTTATGGGTAGCCAGCTAACCGGCGGAAAGTTTTATACTCTTAAAGATCTTCCGATTATATAAAGTGATAGTCACCCAAGGGAATGGGACATTGTTCGGTCCATGTTCAAAAATACAAGGAGACTCTAAAGCTAATTAAAAGGCTATTGGAACACCGACAATAATCCAGTTGATTTTGGATTTTTATCTCGCAAATATATTTATCTTCTGTAGATATGTCAAGTCTAAATTTGATACCTGTGTTAAGATTGATTTAATAAAATTGCATTTTTCCCTAAAGAATGATCATAATATTCGCTGGAGAAAGGCGTTGCCTTCCCACAAGAGCCCTAAATTTACTAATTAAAATTTTAGTTTCCAAATGATAAAGATCTAAAATTACTGGACATAAAATACTAAACTTTTTCTAAACAATCAATTAGAAAATGAATCTTTAAATGTTTAAATCATAAATATATATCTGCCCCTTTATCACGGTTTTCGGACATGAGGCCTGAAAATCCAAATAACAATAAAAATCCCATAAATAAAAATGGCAATAAATGTATAATATTATACATTAATATACTTAAATTTATTTTTTACAGTAATCCTTTAAAGTAACATGATGACGATCGACAATAAAGCAGATACTTTTTACTCGAAATTCAAGAGCCATTTCAACCTACATATTAGGTTCACACAACTTCTGAAAGAATTACAAAAATGTAAAGATTTCCTAGGATTCACCATAAAATATATAATCTTCTTGCAACTGCTCGGAATGCAAAAGAAAAAATAAAGGAAAGCACAGAAAATAAATAAGAAAAATAAGTAAATTTGAAAAGTAAATAAGAATAGCAAGGGTGACAAACGAGTGAAAAAATTAAAAAAAATAGGAAATAAAGGAGCATAAATAAGGTTAAAAATGAAATTAATAGAAAGATATGGAGAGAGAATGGGAATAAGTAGAACTTGCACACATCATAAGAAAAATATCGCAACGTTTCCGGAACTAATATTAACATTAGCAACGAATTTAAGGGCACTTCGCTTGCTGATTGTGTCTGCAAGATATAGCGTATATACCTCGGAAAATAGCGGACCCAAATATTTTTTCATAATAACTATCACAATAATTGACATAATAACTATTACAATAACTGACATAATAAATATTACAATAACTGACATAATAACTTCCACAAGAAATGGCATGATATCTATCAAAATAACTTTCATTTAGAGTATCTGTTTCAGGGGACTTGCTCTTCATGGTCTGGCTTGTGTGAAAAAAAACTTAGAAAAAATTATCTAGAATCAAGTTCAGTAGCGATATTTAGCAAAAATATTTAAAAGATATAAAAATATATTGCAGTACATACTTCAAGTTGTTTCTTACATATTTTCTAACATGATTTAAACATTTGACACGTTTATGAAAAGACTATACATACTTTTAACCTATACCTTCGACAACTAGGTCACTGAATCTTTCCCTAAGTGCCATCTTTAATTTTCCATGCATCTACATTCACCTCAAACAAACATTTTGCTGTAGCTAAAGTGATGCACGATGATTGTTGGCAGACAATGTTAATCATGAATTCAATTAAACAGGCTGTTCTATAAACCATTTTACAGAGATTTACTCCGAAGACCGAAGTATATATCTTATATAATGTCTTATATAATGAATTTGTAAACATGGTAACCGATTGAGAAATTTAAAAAAAATCCCCATTCGCATTAGAATGCAATATCACGGATGCAAGTGGCTGAGAATAAATGTGTAAAATAGGTGCAGATAGTTTGAAACATGTGAACGGTGATGGACATAGATTAGGAATGACTTAAAGGAAAGTTGGTAGAGGTCTACGACGAAGATATACAAATAATTGTCATAGCATATGATAAAGTTCTAATGGAAGGTGGCGATTAAGCATAAAAATAAAACATGTTACTTATATATACGGTATAGAGGGATCAACAAATTCTGCCGCCTGGTCACAAGTGGCGACTAGATTTTGTTCATTTGAGGATAGGAAATATTTTCCAACTAGATTCCTAGGTTTTATTGCTAATAAAGGCAAGTACGGTTCGCTGCGATTTCTGGACACCTATATATATGCACTCTATAACAAAAAAAAATCGACGCACCAAGAAGGAGTTGTCCGATTGCGATAAAAATTGGTGGATGTGAAGAACATACATAGAAAAAGAAACGATTAAAATTTCAGAACAATTGAATGATTTATTGCAGAGTTTGACCGTTACAAAGGGAGGAAGTCAATAAGGCGTTGGTCCACCTCTGGCCTGGATGCAAGCTGTCACCCGGCGTGGCATAGACTGATAAAGATCCCGGATGGTGTCCTGCGGAATTTCTTGCCAAATTGTCTCCAACTGTCGGGCTAAATCGTCAACATTCCGGGATGGTTGCAATCGCCTTCCCATAGCGTCCCAAATGTGCTCTATGGGAGAGAGATCAGAAAACCTAGCTTGCAAAGGAAGTGTTGGGCAAGCTTGAAGACAATTTATAGCAACACGTGCCGTGTGCGGCCGGGCATTGTCTTGTTGAAACGTAAGTCCAGGGTGTCGCAAAAGGAACGGTAACACAACCGGTCGTAGAATGTCGTCTACGTACCGCTGTGCTGTAAGTGTGCCAGAAATGACCACCGAAAAGTCCGGCTACCAAAGAAGATGTCAACCTAGACCATAACGCCCTGTTGTGGGCATGTGTGGCGTGCGATAGTAAGCGCAGGATCCCCACGCTGCCCTGGACGTCTCCAGACACGTCTGCGGTTGTCGTCAGGACACAGTTGGAAACGGGACTCGTCACTAAAGACTATACGTCCCCAGTCAGCGCAGTTCCAAGTTGATCGAGCCCGGCACCACTGTAATCGGACTTGACGGTGTAAAGGCGTGAGAGGTAAGCGGCGTAACGGTCGGCGCGAGCGTAAATTCCGCTCTCTCAGTCGTCTGCAGAGGGTCATGTTGGACACATGTGTGCGGGCCACACGTTGGATAGTTGATAACGACGAATCCGGTGCTGTGACAACTGCTCTGACAATCGCTCTGTCTTCTTGTTGTGTTGTGGCCCTAGGTCGATCGGTGCCGTCCCGACGGGCCGACATCAACATCGACATCTGCCGTTGTTGACCCACTCTTGCCAGCACCGTCCAATCGCCGCATCGCTTCGACCCACATGTCCAGCGATTCTTCGATTCGTCCAACCAGCCTCTTTCAATCCGATAGCACAACCTCTTTCAAACTCTGACATATGCTCGTAATGAGCACGAATCTTTCGGCGAGGCATTGTTACAGTCGACGTAAGATATCCGCAGTCAGAATGCAACAGAAATTTTGACCACATATCGAAAATCGCTCTTTATATACACCTGCTGAATGCGCAGTTCCGATCCACTGGAGTTCTCACTATTCATTCATTGGACACCAAATTTTAATCATTTGCATGTTCGGTCAAAATGTCTTTGCATACGAAATTTCATTACAATCGGACAACTCTTTCTTGGTGCGTCGATTTTTTTGTTATAGAGTGTAAAAATAAGAAAATCACATATGGGAGAAACAATTACACAAACCACTGAGCCATTAACTCGTGAATTTTCTGTAACACGTGCGCTACTCTACGCATACTACTACTGTAACATGTGGGGAAAATCATGAGTTAAATTCCCGCTTATCGCGGAATATTTTCCTTCTCCTCTCTGTATGATGTAATTCTTCAATTTATATATTTACACTTGCGTATTACACTTACATATACAATCTGTCCAGCACCAGGGTTACAAACTTCAAGGGGTCATAGTACTCATCAAGGTGAACGATAATTGTCATAGAACCTATGGTTGCAAACCACAGCGCCAGTTCTAAAACTATCCAGCATGCACAAATATTTACAACCAGTGCATGAGAAGCGCAATATGCTTTATCCTAATCAACTATACACTTGATCAGCTGACCTGAGTAGTATCTGGCGCTCTTCACGCACTATTTGTAAATATTTGTGCATGCTGGACGGTTTTAGAACTGGTGCTGTGGGTGGTTTGAGACCTTAGGTTCTATGACAAATATCATTCACCTTGATGAGTATCATGACTCCTGGAAATTTATAACCCATGTGAAAAGACACCCTGTATATATATGTACACCTAAGGTATAGAATTTTTCTTTTTTTTGTTTTAAA
This sequence comes from Dysdera silvatica, assembly GCA_006491805.2. NCBI lineage: Eukaryota > Metazoa > Arthropoda > Arachnida > Araneae > Dysderidae > Dysdera > Dysdera silvatica. Next base: position 6,069,740 of record QLNU02015359.1, on the reverse strand, counting down.
TCTAAGAGGCATTATTTTCTGGAAGACTTCCGTAATAATAAAAACTAACTTTCGTTGCAGTTCAAGATTACCATGAAATAGATTATTCAAATGCATATTGCATTACTTTTTTCTTTGCATGGAATTTTGAAATAAATTTCGTTTTCTTCATGTTTTTTTTTTCTTAAATAATGACCCTTCAAAATCCCCATAAATAATCATTATTATATGGTCCATGAAAAGAATGAAGTGTTCTCTTTAATCATGGATACTCTATAACATCATCATTTGATATCAACTCTCATCCTGCATTTAATTAATTATAGGTATTTTATATTAATTTATTTGCAGAGTTTTTTCGTACACATTTATTATGTATTTCAAGCTTTCGTTCTCCTTAACTAGCAAAATACGTTCTACCGACAGTTCTCCAAAATGCTTTTATTTTCTGACTGATATGCAACCTAATAAAAAAACAAAACAAAAACATTATTTAACTAAATCCAACGTTTTGACTCACAGACATTTATTTTATAATGCTAATCCAAATTAGTTGGTGGAGTAAATGAAAATATAAATAAAACGAAGAATAATCATCAACCTATCAGTCTGATGAATATTGATGACACCTCCACGCATTTCTTGCAGGATTATTGTGTCTGAATATAACGTGAATATGGTAAAATTATTCAGTATTTGCCCTAAATACAAACAATTTCAGTATTTTAAATTATTTCTTGTTTGTATTTATTTCTTGCAGAGCAAGGACGGCAAAAATGCCGACTTGGAACCTACAAATCCGAGCCTCTACTTTCTAGGGAACCAAGCCCCCACCCCCCACCCCTAGAGATGAATAAAACAGCATGTGTTCTACCGTGTCATTGGATACGGAACATAGGTAAATGACACTGTAGATAAGTAAGTAAATGACTACACCTCTGCGAACGTGCTTCTTTATGTGCTGTGTATGGTCGACATTCCAACACCCCCTCCCTCCAACCCGCCTTAGTGGTTGGTTACGCTATCTGAGCATCTTATCTGGGATTGCAGTACCGAATCCGGCGGTCATCCTTCCCAATCCACACCTTGTCCAATCTACGCTACGTAGATAAGTGAGTTGTTACTGCGAAGTCTCAAAGCAGTAAATTTGTATTTTTTTGGAGGTGTTTTGATCTCTTTTAAAGCCTAGAGAACCAATTATGGAATACAGTATACAATTATTCGCCCCTGGTTTCTTTTTGGAACAGTTGGGAGTCGATCCTGAATAAACAGTACTCTTTATGTACGAGTCACCCCTGACCCTTTTCAGGACATTTTTTATTGCTTGTGTATTAACTTTCAAAACTCAATGTTTTATATTACATTTTTGTGTTTTCTTAGCAACAATCAAAACAACCATATATAAATATCATCATCGTATTCAACCATTGTCCATTCACTGTGGATAAAGGTCTGTCCAAATGCTTTTTACAGAAGTCTATTTTGAGAATTTCGCTTCCATATCACACCAAACTGTTTTCTTATTTCATACACCAATCTAGTCTGTGGCTATACACACACACACACATATATATATATATAAAAGTTTTCCTCGCCCATTCTTGGCGGAAACAGGCTTTGGGACGGGCAGAGCGCCATGTTCCCAAGCCTCTTTTTACATCACTTCTTAATGTGCCATGTCTAGAAACTTCCTGACAATGTGACACGTGTTTAGGATTGTGGCTTTTTGTATTTCAATGTAGGTGTTTGGGTCAATGTTGAGTATTCCCAAATTCAATAACAAACCAAAACAATATATATATATCGTTAAGCATAAGATAAAGTGAGTGGGGGGGATGGGCATAGTTATTTGTATCTTATCTGCAGCTTGATATATTGAATAAATTTGTACAAACAGTATGTGATATTGTAGAATGAACCTTTATTGATACTGAAACTTAGACTTTTCAGTGTATGTTAAACTGCCGAGCCATTTTTATGAAAAAACAAAAGATAGAAAGCATTGTAAAATGCCTGGGTAAGATCAGCCCCACGTAATTGTAAGATGGGCATACCAGTTCATATCAGTTATAATCTTCCCATATTTGGCATACGAAATGTTTAAATCCTTTGGCTCCATCACAAGTTTTGTGGAACCATGTATTGCACTCTTGCCATAAAAACCGCTAAACAAATATTAACAATTAATTTCTAAAGTTCTCAATATCACAGTCGCGGACAGATTTTTACCCCCTCTCACGTCTGCCTTCTTACGTCCCCGCCCACCTCCTGAACATGCACCAATCCCTGACAATATAGTGTTAAGCCTACACACACCAGAGGTTTTTAAAATAATATGCCAACAACATATTACTTCGGGAGCCCATCTTACATACAAATTTTGTGCTCGTCTTACCCATAATATGAAATTAACAGTTATGCTATCATGCCGTAAAAGGTTTGTGGCACATCGCTCACTTTTTGTACCACAAATCAACTTCAACGCCATATTTATTATAAAAGCCCTAAACTTTTCATGTGGCTTTCGGAATAATTACATGAAATAAAGATTACCGAAGTATGCATAAAAATTATAAAAAAAAACATTTCCTTGCCCTGATTTTTAGAACAGCTACAAAATACTTCTCTCCTGACAGTTGAAATACCTTTTCCTCCTGGAAACAAACTCATGAACTGAAGTACATCACTATTATACCAACATCAGTTCTTTGCATTGCGTACATGGGAAATGACGTCACTGTGCTCATCTTTCCCACATGCCCATCTTCCCCCCACTCACCCTACTAAGGTTTTAAGTGAAAATTTAACTTTAGATTTAAATTACTACAAAGATATGAAAACTTATTCATAAATTATAAAAAACTAACAAGATTTTATCAATGACCTATATACCACCACAAAGAAACCGAAAGAATAGTAAAAATGTAATCAAAATATGGTATTCAAATAGTAATAAAAAGTATAAACTATAGGAAACCTAAATACACAAAATAAAGTATAGAAATGTAATTGACAAATGTTAAAAAAATCACAAACGTTTCGACTATCAATGTCCCCTTTATCAAGCTAAGAGCTAAGAAATGTGAATGTCTTCTATTTAAACACAGAGCATTTAAATATGGCATCGAAAAGACACACTACATTAAATATGAACGCTTGACTTTCCCCTCCAAAGAGACGAAATCAGGGCGGAAAAAACGAGACGGATTTCAAAAACATGAACGTTGGAACATAAATGTCAAGAGCAAAGGTAAACACTGAAATGGATTTTACACGCATGCGTGGAGTCCCGAGTTAACGTCTTATATTTTTGGGAATGAAAAGAATTCTTTTCAAGAAATGGGCTCTGTTTTCAATGCAGCAACAAAGTTGAATTTTTTTGCTCAAAGGAACCGGCATTGGATTTTTTTATCTTCAAATATTTTAAATTTCTGCTTTAAATTGAAGGCCAAGCGAGGAGAATAAACAATTAACTCAATTTTTTATTCTATCGAAAGTGTTTATTACTCGTTTTGTAGGCTTTTAATTCACTGTATTCGGCAAGAGCATGGAAAGATTAAATTTCAATTTATTTTGTTCGCAGACTTTCAAGAAAATGCCATAGTTTTTCTCTCTTGTAGGATAGAAGAGTTTCTATTATGTGGTGCATTTGAAAATAAGAAAACAGAGATGATTATTTCTCTGATTCGCCTAGGATTTCATTGAAAATACGGACAATAATCGTAATTATATTTTAATTACTATTCTATAAAACTATTCATTATTCTGTGAAAAATTATAATGAGATACGGTTTGAATGAGAGGACGTTCTTAGGTATTATAAAATTGGATATCCGTATGATTTAGATGTTTTATTGATTGGCAAATTTTTCTTATATTCATGAAATTTTATTACATATAATAACATGAAATATTATGGTAATTCATATATTGCTTTTACTTTCCTGATGGTCAAATGAAAATTATTTTTTTTATATTTTTGACCTTAAAAATGAAGCAGGCCCATATGAAATATCCATTACTACCTAATATTGATTAACAGAACATCTTTAGTATATAATTTTGATAAATACAACGAGTCTCTTGTAGATTATTCGTATATATTTGAAATTTATTATGATCTGGTCGTAAATTTTTCTAATAGAATTTGCAGAGATTTTGATGAAATTGAAAAATCAATATGTATTTACCTCGTAGCCCATTTGCTTGGCACATGTATGTGTGAACCAGGTGAGGTAATATGACTAAATGTCTTAAAAGATTATGTAGAATAGTATATTTTATATAATTGAGGAAAATTATATGCAACCTTAACAGAATGTTTCAGTAGCATTCAGTAGAACAAAGCTTATCAGCTGAGGTTTCTTTGGAGATTGGAATATGTCCCAGAAGATACCAAATTAGAAAATAAATAATCGTTAGCAGATTAATGAGTTTCTTGAAGGAATTTCTTGACTCCTAAGAGCTATTTTCATGACTTCTCATTCCGAAAAGATGAATTAAATCCTGTTTATATCAGTGGAGAATTTAGGAAATTGTCGCCCTTATATAGGTAGAGGCTATACTGCCGCGACATTTGTTCACCTCCTTTAAAAAGAAGGGGAAACCTTTAAAAAATCGCACATATCAAACACTTAATTTTTTACATATAAGTGCGATTTTTCACATAAACTATGCGTATAAATTTACCTCGATTGGAGGAGCATGACTTTTCTTGTACTTTCGTCATAAAATCATCAACCAACCAGGAAACCGAACATTTCACCTAATTATTCAAATTAACATTATGAAACTAGGAATTATTGCTATATTCCCGTAAAAATGAGTAGGATGATTTAATTTTCATATCGACAGACATAAAAAAACATGGAAGTAAATATTACAAATCAAAATCTGCTATTTTAGAGGCTTGCGTCTGCATTTTGATTTGAAGCTGGCGAATCTGTTCATGAAAATTACCCTTTAAGCTAGAGTTTCTCAAATTTTGGTGTATTACGGACCATTTCAAGCATTCATTTATTTATCACGGACCATCATGGAGGGATTTCTTCGTCCCATTAAAAATGTATTTCTTGAAATTAAAGTTTTCAACCACGATTAATAATATTAAGCCTTACCTAGCCCTCGTCATCCTGATCACCCCCATCCCTCCCAAGGAAAGATGTAATCAAAATAATCTTTGATGTATTGACTGGCTTATATACGTATGTAACACCGCCGGCAGTAGGGATTTATTCATCCCTTGAAATATAATTTTTAGCTAATTTTTGTGGTAAATTTTAAGCTTTTCTTTTTTTTTTACTTTACAAAATCACCAACTTTTGGCAGAAAAGCATTACAATCTCTGACTGTGTTCTCAAAATATGAATTAGTTGCCAAATCCACCTAAAAAAAATAATTTTAAAAGTAACGCTATTTGATAAACAGAAGATGAGTTATGATCATACTTATTGAAATTGACAATGAAAATGACATCATTCGTTTAATAGTAATATGCAATGTAGACAGCATGGGTGTATTTGGTGGGAATTCAAACTTTTCAAGAAACGCCGAAAGGTAAGTTTTATAAATAAGTAATAGTTATGAGAAATTCCTTCAAGTTCGCCTGAATCTAAATTCTAGATACGCCGGCAATTTCTAATTAATTTTTCTTTTTGTTTTTATTTTGAGGGGGGAGGGGGGGATTTGGTGATGATACTGCGGACCACTTGGTAATCCACCGTGGACCACCAGTGGTTCGAGGACTACGTTTTGAGGAACATTGCTCTCCGCTCTCACCCACCAACAAGTGCTGCCCCTTGACATGCGCCTTATGTGCTCACTTAGCAATCTACCACTATGGAATACCATCACTTAATCCGAAGCTTCTTTAAAATGCACAAGACATTTCTTTCGTAAATGTTCAAGATCATAAAACCCCTCATCTGTTGCACTTTATTTTATTAAATGAAATATATTTTCCTGTTGATGGCATAAATTATACTCTTGTACTTGGTATATTCTTTGCCTGTGTCTTTTAGTACGAAAATTGATAATGTTTTGGCCTGTCCGGGTATTTTGAAAATAAAGAATTTGTGTTATAGTAACAATGAGTTTCATATATATATATATGTATACATTCCGTTTCTTTCAAAGCTTCCTCAAACGACATGCTTTAGACATCATGTCAAATCTCCAAATTTGTTTTTTACTCCGGTTGAATTGACAGATGTAAAAAAAATTCAATATAAAATAAATCCGGAAGAGAGAGCACTTATCACTGCATAGAGCAGAATGGAAGAAGGATGATAAAATGACCATGATAAAGGATGATCTGAAATCCAATGAAGATGCGGGGAAAATACATTTTAGGCAACATCCCGCAGAAAGGAAAAAAAAGATAAGGCTGTTTGAGGTGCCGAAATCATTGAGTGAAATAGAAAGAAGTTGCTGGGTGGCGTCCAGAGAATATCCAAGTTTCCCGAACAACGTAAAATGAATAAGACGTGTGACAGTCAGCAAATTTCTTTCCTCGCTGAATCCATTATCTCTACACCAACCGCCAAACTTCATATCTTGTTTTCTTTTAAGAAAACAGAACCACAAAGTTGGTTTCTCTAAGGAAGAAAATCTTGGAAACTTCTTGAAAACTAGCTGGAGCAGCATACCATTAAACGGAGAAAAATGTATTTTGATATTTCTTGAGAAATTAGATTCGTAAATGCAGAATACATAAAAAAACAGCTCGCTATTTTCGAAAAAATAGTGTAGTCAAACTGTTTTGTTAGAAGCGTGTTCCGATTTACTTTTTTCAATTTCTTAGCAATTTTGGTATCGCCACTTGTATATTTGGAAAAACGGTACACTTGAGTTTCCATTCATGGAATACGGTATAATACAGTATGTGAATTTATGGGTGTAAATAGATAATTTATCACAAGTGTAAAATCGGAACAGAGCTACGAAAAATACAGTAAATGCAAGTGTCAACGTTATAAAGTGAAGATTTTGGTGGTGGGTCGACCGAGTTGGTGAGTTTTGGACAGATATCGCTCTATAATTCGTTCCAGAAATGTTGTCTGATGGTACCGTTAAAATTAACGGGAGCTGACGTCATAAATTAGTTAACCATAACCTCTAACACAGCAAAGAGATAGGAAGGCATTTCAGAACTGATTTTTGGCGAACGTTTGTCTGCGCCGAAAACTAGTTCTGAAATCTCGTCCTGACCTCTGCTTTAATCCGCCAGACAAAGACAAAGTAAATTAACATATAACGGAAGTTAGCGAAAATTTAAATGTATAATTATTCTGACAATAATGAACCTCAATGAAAATTTTTTGAACTTTGGTTATTTCGAGACGTTTTTCTTTTTTTTAAGCACTTTTTTTTTTTTTAAGCGTAATTTTGGGAACATTTAGTTTTGTCGATATACGGACAATAACCAAGAACTTGGAGCACATTTTTGGGTTTGATATTTTGTGTGATTTTCTAATTAATCATTCCATTCCCTTGTCATTTTCAATTTACGAAAAAATATCCACATAATAAATTGAATAAAATTATTTTACTTTATATACAGTAGAATAATTTTGCACAGTATATTCTTTGATTTTCTTTAAATTGTGACTCTTTTCTTTGATAGCCTTTAAATTATTCACATTTTCTTTAGTATTCTTGCGCTTCTTAATACGATTTTCGATTACGTAATTTTATGATACATAATTTTAAATTATTGTATCTCATTTGATGAATTATACAGAAACGTTGTTAATAAAGAAAACATACGATATGAAATGTATTATAGCATATTTTTACAATTTTATAGTTCCCTTATAAGGTTGTGAAACATTTGATGAATCGTTTTATTTTTACTTGTTTCTCAATTGTGGCTTAACCATTATTAATACACGTATAAGCAATTATTTCCGGATGTATTTTCCGTATCAGCTTTTTATCTCCACATGTTTTGTCTTTCTCCCTTCAGCCATTAATACGCTTATTTGTTGTTGTTTTCTTTAATTTTTATATTTGTTTATATATGCAGTTTTTATCTCCAATTTTGAAAAAGTATAGATTTTTCTATGTTCAATATTGTATGTATCTATATATGGATGAGAAGTATGAAAAAATGTTTACCTTATGTGAGTTATATTTTAATCAAAATTAATATTTTATTGCACGAATCTAATATATATTTATTAAAAATATTCGCAACGGTACCTGCACCCTCAGCTAAATCCATCCAAAATATCTAAATTGGAAAGTTTATGTAAATATTTATAAGGAAATTATTTCGACAAAACAACTTTCCCTGAGTTTCTTTAATTTGAGATACTATCAGAAGAGCAAAAACAGGCTTATACGAACGATTTTTCTTTCAGCATCAAAATAATAAATGAACAATGATAACGTTGCGTAACGTTTACCCTTTCTTAAAAAAAGGTAGGAGTGAAATTCGGTGCATGCAAAATGAAATTCCTTTTAATATGTGAATTGAGATATGTCGTTACAATATCGCCCACGGTTATTTAGAACTCGAAGTCTCGTATCGTTGTCAATAATTACTTTCCTCCCCTTCATTTTTGAACAATAAAAACAACACTGTCAAGATATAAAAATGTCGTTAGAGGGAAAAGTTTAGATATGCATATTTTTTCAATTCTGTTTACGAAAATTTTGCCATTTTGAATAACTCATTATTTTTGCTAGCCTATTAATATTATGTATTTACGATTTATTTGAAGTTTTCTAAAACTCTGTTGCTTTCTATATATCGTTATTTAAATTGAGCCCTAAATATTCTTCTTTATTATGCCAACATTAATATAGTTTACAGAACATTTTTCAAAATGCTGCACGTTTTAAAATAATTTGGAGTTTTTGATAAGCAGGGAACATGTACACAATAACCTCTTGATCTTTCTTCTTTCAATGTAAACTCCTTCCTTTTAATGGATATTTCTGATATTACAATCATGTCAACAAACATCCCATGCATAGTTATTATTATTATTGAACATGGGTGCAAAATTTATGGAGCAACTATTATTATCCGTCGTTTATGTGAAAGCTTTATTGAAATCAAATTTGATTTTAACTTGAGAAAAATATTCAAAATTAACCTAACGACAAACCTTGAATGCCCAATTCAGTTAATCATCATTGAATGCCCAATTCAGTTAATCATCATTGAATATATAACCACTTTGCGACGTTCATGTTCATCCTCATCAGAGCTATCTCAACGTACTCGAGGGTTCTGCACTAGATAAATTTAAGCCTATGTTTAACATTTATACCAAATTTTTATAACCTTATACCAAATTTTTATAGCCTCATACCAAACTTTTATAGCTTTATACCAAATTTTTATTCTTTAATTCTAAATTTTTATAACCTTAACCAAAATTTTTATGACCTTATATCAAATTTGTATACACTTATACCCATGTTTTATACCCGTATACCAAATTTTTATAGCTTCATACCAAACTTTTATAGCCTTATACCAAATTTTTATACTTTTATTACAAATTTTTATAACCTTAACCAAAATTTTTATGACCTTATATCAAATTTTAATACCCTTATACCAAATTTTTTAACCCTTATACCGAATTTTTGCAATAAAAAAAAATTGTAATACATAAGAAATTTGTGGTCCGTGATATGTGCCTTATTCATATGCAAGTTGAGATGCATCCTGCGCTGTCTTTTATAAAAAAAACATTAAACGAAACATCTGCAATTATAAATTTATGATCGGCGACACAACTAGAAAAAGGAAGAGCCATGTAAATAAAAAATTACAAAAATTATAATCCTTTATAACATGAATTATATGCAGTAAAATATCAGGAAAATATGCATCCAAACAAAAGTGTAGTAAAAACTTCAAAATATGCATATATTAGCGCCTAAAATGATAAAATATGCACTTGAAATAAATGCGTATACTAACATATTTTTTCGCTTATTTTAAAAATAAATGTCCTACAGCTTATAAAATAATAGATTTATTTTTATTATTAACTCATTGAATAGAAGGAATACATTTAATATATAGGCATTTTTGAATATTACACTATTTCGCTCGATATTCGGAAAATCCAACGTTTGTCCGATATCATGCAATGCATTCTATGATGGAATGGCTCTTTTACTTATTTATAGAGATTATTAGAGACCATTCATAACATTCTGCGGGTAAACTATTACCAATACTTCTCACTGATAGATAATTGTGTCTAATTGTGCATCATGTAAGTATACATTATATTTTTATTTAATCTCATCTCGGGTCAACTTCTAGTTTTGCGCCATAAAATTTAACCCATGGTTTTTCTTGACAAAAATGTTGACCATTTTAATGATGAATGCAAGAAATTTCTGAAAGCTTTAGGACATAACTATACGTCTACGTTTACGAGTAAATTTTTCTTTCTGCTCATATCGTACAAATAAAGTTTAATTTTAAAGTTATATAGAAATGCTTCGGTTAAAAAAATAGCACCACGCTTAAAATTATCAAAGCTCTTAAAATGCAATCTTAGCATTTATTACGCAAAACAAGCATCTTCAAAAATTGTTATGCACTAAGACTAAAAAAGGCTAAAATATTCAGTTGCATATAGTCCGGGTTCTACTTACAATAATATTTTTTATATTAGTTGGGACAAAAAATGAAAGAAAAATAATTTTTTCCAGACAAGATCTGGGTAGTTTTTATGGTTTTATAACGTTTAATTAATTTTTGATGCACATACGATGTCCTTTGTGAAGGTGCCAGTGTTTCATTCACAGAAGCCCTAAGCGATATAGTATCTTTATAAACAAACAAAAAATTAACCTCAAAAAAATTTTAAAAAATCTTGCTAATGAAAAATATTTAATTCTCCAAAATTAATATCTTTACGAAATACGATATCCCGGGAGCGGAAGTGGATATTTTTAAGTATTCTAGCGTCTAAAAACTTGCTTACGACGTAAATTAGAAAAAGAGGCAAACGTCATTAATTTAAGCCGCTAATAGAAGATTTAATCACGTAATAACGTTTCAAGGATCTCGTGCATGGTCTCAATAATATTGAATTGTGTTTAAACACTTCTATAATTGATTTTCTTGTTTGATAAATGCTTTTTTACAGAAAAGTAAAATCATTAGCCTCAGAGATTTTATTACTATTAGCATAAATGAAAAATAATGGACGGGTAACTGGAAAAACATATGCTGTTTTTACTTAATATCCGTTCTTTTTATAGTAGTTAATCTTAGTAGGTAAATAAAACAAATCTATGATCAAAAACTAGTCCACCAATCTTAAATATGATTCAAAACAACGTCGAAGTGGTTCGAAGTCTTTAATAGAACATAAATATGTTTTCGACCATTCAAGCCGATGGTCGAAAGCACGTTTATGTTCTGTTAAAGGACTTTAAACCACTTCAACATGATTTTGAATCATAAAATCAATCTATATATTTTTGATAAGTAAGTAATAGTTACCATACATAATCATTTCATAAGTACAATATTTATTTTATTCCCTTCAAGTTCAAATGTTTAGTAGTACGTAATGCTTCTGTAATATCCGTAGTACTTATTCACTCCTTTATGGTATCTTTAGTTCCTTCGCTTTAGGTAAATTTAGCATTTTCGGTTGAACTGTTTCGGACACATTCATTTTTACATTTCTCGTGTAAAATTTCCAAATACTGGTCAAAAATTTTACCTGGTCGAGAATTTTTAACAAATGAAGTTCTTATTGTGGTGAGTAGTTGTTATTTCACAAATGCCTGGCGTATTTAATCATTAGCTTTAATGATTTCTTAAATTTGTGAAGAATATCCTGAGAAATTTTTAATGCATTATGTCAAGATAGTCGGCAATCATAAGTTGACCTTTGTTGCACAAATTACAATCAGGGTTTTCAGCCAGTCTAAAATTGAATAAATATGCTTAAAGGCAATCATGTTTCGTTAACGTGTGAAATTTTGCCACGGAGGCAGGTCTGGAAGTATCTGGGATTCGTGAACTTGGATGGAGTAGAATATCACAGTATTTATTTGAATCATTTTATGTATATATATATATATATATGAGATCTCCATTCCTTTGAAGTGGGACGTATGAAGCGTTTCGATGATTGAAGTTCCTCCATGGGTCTTCGCAACATAGGTGTGCCCTAATTGGCCAGCGGATCAGCCCTTTCGTTTTCTTTCAGGTTGCTATAAGTAGGCTGATATTGTTCTCTTTATAACCTTTACAACGAATCTGCAGTCATATATACGATTTCTGTGGTGTACTTTATGGTCGAAAATAGTTGAAGTTCAATTTTTTTAAATAATAAAAACAATAATGAGTTTATTGATACTTTTAATAAAAGCTGCATGCGCATCTACTAGCACCCTTACAAAGAAATTTCCAAGTATTTAGTTTGGAAGTAGAAAACTTATCTACTCAAAAGTATCATTCATGTAAACGTCATTATAAAAAATATTGATCAGAACTATTCTCTTCTTGCCAAAGTGTAAATAATACTAATTAAGAAAAATTTACTTTAGATGAAAGCGTGGAAATGATGTCACATCACAGGTTGTATGATAAAGATAAATTATTTTACGTTTTCCAAAAATTACACAAGCCAATATATGATGATATATTATACCTTAATATATTATTATTTATTAATTTTATCACAACTATTAAATAATGTATCAAAAACTACTTTAAAAACATTTCTCAAAGCCCATATACAACACACTTTGATGGCATCCAAAAAACTAAAGGAAAATATAAGCCACCTTAAACCTCAACCTCAATCATACTTTTAAAAATTTAAAGCACCAACATTTTATAACCCATAATTCATATCTCGCCAAATCCCCTGTTGGAACTGGGTTTCTGATTTAAATATATTTGCAGCAAAATGAACTCAGGAAACAGCAGACATTTCGGTATAAAATAACGAATTTCTCATATATATATATCAACGAACCGCATCTTTTTCTGTAAAGAAATTACAACGCTGCAATTAATATTCTGCATGAATGACTTTCCAAAGCCAAAAGAACATAGCGTGAATTGTTTGCGATGCTCGGGGCTATGAAGAGGAATTAACAACTCAGTTATGAGAGTCGGTTCGTCCGAAACTTTTAGGGCTGAAATTCAATGTGCTAAAATGTCCAGCTCATAAAATCGCACTAGCGATTTTTCTAGGTTGTTACATCTCCTTGGAGAACACTTTTAAAGCCTGTCTTTGATTTACGGCAAGACATCGTTCGTTTAGAAATATAGGCTGCTTCGCCGAATAAGTCTCTTCGACGATAAAAAGAAAGTTTGGTCTTTTTCAGTTATATGCCAGAAAACATACTTGATCTTTTATTTTTATTGTCAGGGTTCCATTTTTTTAGTTATTTTCAGACAAAAAATTACAGGACTTTTGGAACTAGTTTTTCTGAGGAGAAAAGGGTCAAGCGGTTGAAAGATCACTTTATCATAAGCTTATCCCCCCACGACTTCGGAAGATAGTAAAAAGTTTATTGTTTGTCAAAAGACCTAACAAAAATAGAATTACTTTTCAAAAGTCGGTTTCAATCTAATGGAAGCAACATCTGATATGTGGACTGTTGGACAGATAAATTTATTTTCTCTGAAACATCAAGAAACGCATTCTGAATATTTGATAATTTCGTTTGCAATGGACTTTCCCTTTTATATCAAACAACAGTTGGGGCTAACTAATAGTTAACTACACTAATATAATACCATATATATATATATATATATATATATTTGTGTCTAAAAAGAAAGGTCTTCAACCAGTGTGTATTGCCAGTCCTCTCTTATGGATCAGAGACATGGAGTCTAACAGTTGGAGCAATACGAAAGTTACAGACAACGCAAAGGAGCATGGAGAGGTGCATGCTTGGAATAACTAGGAGAGATCGAAAAAGAAACACTTGGGTGAGAGAGCAAACTAGAGTAGAGGACATCATTGTTAAAGTAAAAGGGCTGAAATGGCGATGGGCTGGGCATATTGCAAGAAGAACTGATCAACGATGGACAACAGAAATTCTGAACTGGATTCCAAGAGACCACCGAAGACCTAGAAAACGTCCTCAAACTAGATGGGTGGATGAAATAAGAAAACAGGTTGGGGTGACGTGGAAGCGAATTGCTCAGGATAGACTTGTGTGGAAAGCATTTGGAGAGACCTTCATCCAGCAGTGGATAGATAATGGTTGAATATGATGATGATGATGATATATATATATATATATATAAAATAAATAATGTAGTTTAGAAACAAATATTTAAAAGTGAAGTGAAACTTGAAAACCAATGAATAACAATGAAAATTTCTTAGAAGAAAAATTATTTTACGTTCATATTTGTACGAAAATTATCAAAATTAAAAAATTTATAAGTTAAATATTTCATCTCAGATATGTTTCTTACAGGACACTTAGAGGACTTCTGCTGCGGGATGACCCAAACAAGGACGTGAATGGGACATCCTGAGTATATGCGAAAACAGCAATTACGTACTAAAGGCAAATACGGATGCTTTGGACATTCTCAGTATATCGCCAGTACTTTTGCTATGGGATGATCCAAACGAGGACTTGAATAGGACACCCTCGGGGCGTTCTATACCAATGGCCTCCACACATCCTGAAAGGACGACCTAAGGATGTGTGAAAAACGCTCATTACATGTTAGGAGCAACTGGGGATGTTCAGGACATCCTCAGAACGTCCACATGACTTCTGCTGTAGGATGACCTAAACACAGACGTGAATAGGACATCCCCAAGACGTCCTATAACGATATCCTTCGCACGTCTTAAAATTATGTCCTGAAGATGTCCGAAAAACATTCACTGCCTCCAAGGATCAAATACTGACGTTCAGGACGTCCCAGGGAGAACCTTTGCTATCTAAGTTGCACCCTCACCAGGAAAGGTCTTGCCCATGACGGTTGCTTTAATTCGTCTTCTCGCAAGCATTCGCCAATTTGGCGCCTTTTAATCCTTCCCTAAGACAGCGCCCATGGAAGCTCTCACTTTTTCATTGCCCGGTTACGCCTTGAAAATAACAATTTGAAACTAATAATTTGTTCGACCACCAAAAAATTCAGCCCCACATTTACATACCTCCCGACGGCAAACTTTTCGCCGAAATTTTCCGTCCTAGATTTTAACCCACTTAGCCCATTGGTAAATACGCCACTGTTTACGAACTCTTGAATTTACGAGCTGTTAGGTGTCAACAGGGATTCGCAACAACGCGAGTCTACTGTTTAATCGTTCGTTAATAAAATACATTATGAAAAAAATTTGTTTTCATGAATTCACGATATTCAGAAACTTTCAAAAGCAACCGATAAAACATTTCCTTAATTAACATTCATTGGAATAGTAAATTTACTCGTTTTGCCTGAAAAAATTTTTGAATATTATAGTTTTCAATTATTTCTATCATTCTCGTGTTTAGAATTACCAGGTATACTAAATCCGGATAGACAATTCTTCAATTGCAGCTACCTGTCTTCCGACCTACGCTGATAATAATTGTACATATATATTCTTCATGACAATATTCTACATAAATAATAATTATACCGAAGATGAAACGAATGTTCCGGTGATTTAAGTAAATGAGAATTAATGGTTTCTGTAAATTCCTAACAAGGTTGTTCATCATTTTTCTAATAACCTATATAAAAGTAATCTACCCTTATTAAAATATACCAAAAGCAACTAAAACTATAAGTTTCTTCACTGATAATTCAGTCGAGCCTCGTTAAGGCGAACACGTCTAAGACGAATTACTTTTATTATTAACCGTTTTTTGGAGTTTTGCCATATTGTATAGCATACCATCTGGCGAATAACGACGGCTAATAGCTCAGATAGCTTACTTGAATCAACAGTGGACTGTATTGAATAGTGGTTTAGAATAACAACAACGAATAACGTCAAGAATAACATCAAAGAATCCCAGCATAACAGCCAATAATTTTATTAGAACTAAAGAATAACATCAAAGAATTCCAACATAACAGCCAATAATTTTATTGGAATTAACGAATAACATCAAAGAATCCCAGCATAACAGCCAATAATTTTATTGGAACCAAAGAATAACATCAAAGAATCCCAGCATAACAGCCAATAATTTTGTTGGAACTAAAGGATATGATCAAAGAATTCCAACATAACAGCCAATAATTTTATTGGAACTAAAGAATAACATCAAATTTAACTGGTTAGAAAACGTCAAGCGAGAACTTCATTTGAATAATGCCAAAACTTCTTATAATTCACAGAGAATGTGATCTCTCGCATTACGTGCGCAAAGGATAATGCAAATGACAATCAAATTAAAAGAATTAAATTAAAAATGAAACAAATATTGTAAAAAGACTAAACAAAGTAAACTTTTCTACGGACCACTATCCTTATTAGATAAGATTAATTACCATTAATACGAACAGATTTTCTGTTCTCTTTGATGTTCGTCTTAACAAGGTTCGACTGTGTTATTTGACCAAGATGTATTCAAATTTAAATTTCTTTTATTTCACACAATAACATTGCGATACTTTAATGTCTTATGTAAACAGAATCAGAATAATTATACATGTCCCACAAAATGATCCTTGATTTCAAATAGTTACAAAATAAAAAGTTATTTTAATGTGATAAAAATTTTAATGGCAACAGGTACACAAAAATTAAACATTTTCTTTTATTTTGTAAAACATTTCTTACATTCCTGTAAAATCTACAAAGCGGTGTTTTTCAAGATGGCGTTCACCCCACAGCGGTGCAGTTGGTGCGTTCTGGAATTTGATAAAACAGAAAGTGTTTTAACTGGTCAGCGTGCTTTTAAACGCAAATGTAATGCGCATCCATCTACTAATAAGTCGATTTTGAAGTGGTACGCAAACTTTAGAGGTAAGAGACGTATCTGTGATCAGAGAAAGAGATATTCTTGCTGTCCATCCGTCTCTAAGGAAGTTGTTGATTTCGTAAAGGAAACCTTTTTGCATAGCCCAAAGAAAGTCTACGCGCACAGCTAGCGGGTAAGTAGAAGTCAGAGTGTACCTACCTCCACTACCCATAACCCTGAATGAACAGAAGGAACACATCACCACAGCTATAAACTCGATATCACCAGATTTTCTGCAGACAGTGGGGAACGAGTTGGATTATCGCATTCATATTTGCCGTGTTAAGATAGGGGCACACATCCAGTGTTTGTAACGAAGACAAAAACCGTATAAATGTTTTATTTTTGTGAATCTGTTGACACTAAAATTTTTAAAACATTCCAAGAACTTTTTATTTTATAGCTATTTGAAACCAAGGACCCTTCTTGTGGCACTATGTATAATGAAAACTATTAATTGTTAGAAAATATATATTTTAAATTTTACTGCACAATGTAATATCTCCTGAACTAATTTTAAAAATTTCTTTGGCGAGTGGAAATTTCAAAAACGGATATCTTTTACGACTTCCAGAAATCCTTTAACCCTACTAATCTAGCTTTTACAATGCAACTCTCTCTTAAAAGCGAGGACAACGACTTCGAATTTCCGCGCGTTGAACGATAAAATAAATGTAAACCCAACATTGCTGTCGTCAGGAAGTATATGAATTTACCACGATGCATGTCTTCTTGTTTTGCCATCGCAGGAAATTAGAGAATAATGCGGAGGTCTCCATCCAGTAGCCATTGCTTTCACAAACGCCTTGAAAAAAGGGCTACTGTCTCTGTTAAGAGACTGTTTAGAAAAAGCAGAACTCTTGCTAAAATGACATTTTACAAACTGGCCACTGAAATTTTGACCTAACAGCTGGGTTTCGCAATATTCATAAGCGTAGATTTACATAGGTAAGTAGGACACAGACGCCCAATAATTTGAAATAAATTGCAATTTTACATATATTGTAATATATAAATGAGGGTATGTTTGCCCCCCACCTAATAATCTTGAAAACGCTACGTTGCTGATTATATCCGAGGTTCTTATAATCAA
>QLNU02015359.1:6040307-6051627 GCA_006491805.2 Dysdera silvatica | reverse complement strand
TATGGCTTTTTTCCTAGTCAAAACTATGATAGTCTCAAAATGAAATTTGCTGTATACCACGTTAAGTTCTGACTCAAAATAACGGCAGTCATGTTAGTGTTCAACTTCAACCTCAGCGATAACACGAATGAACGTTGAACAAGTTGTGAAACCGTTACTCGCGGCACTTGCGTAAGTTTTTTTCAGTGTTTTCAACGAGTAAATTTAAAAATAAAATTTTACATACAAAAGGTTAAACACTGGTAAAATAGCAATGAAAAAGATCACCCAAGCTTTCGGACGTGTCAGCAGCACATCACAATCAGGCGTTATGAAGGACTCCTAAGAATGCATTGTTGTTGACGCGTCCGAAAGCTGGAGTGAAATTTTTGATTTGGTATTTTACCAGCGTTTAAACTTTTGTATGCAAATTTCCTTCCTCTTTCTTTGTGCCTAATTTCTAATGAAATTTAATTTTAGATTTGTCTTGATGATTCATTATTCATGCTTTTTTTCACGTATTTCTTACTTTGGAGCGCCAAATTTTCCCTATTATTTTGCTTAATTCGAGTTACAGATATCTCTAAACATGGAAACTGTAATTGTACCTAACCTTTATATTCTAATACAGATAATATATTAAATTGTATGTATTAGATTTAGTAGAATACTGTGAAAATTGGTTATAACGACCTTCAAGGGACCGTGAAAATTCGGTCGTTATAACCGATAGTCGTTATAAATGGTACGTTTTTTTAAAATCACGGTAGAGTAATACACTTTAAAGTTCTATAGATCGTCTTGGTAGCAAAAAGTATAAAAACTGGTTTGTTTTGAAATAAAATAAAAATATACTTAATTATAATGAATTTAATCACTGCATATATTAAAATATATTGATAGCCACACCAAATATATAATGAATTTTTTTAAACGAAAAAATTGCAGCAAATACTATTATATATATTATAAAAAACAAAATTTTCTTTCTTTCAGAAGAATAAGTAGGCTATAATATTATTTTCATAATGTTAATGACTTCCGAAAAATCGATAATTTTCATTTGCTTTCTCGCGTACTTTTTTAAAAATCGGTTTTCTAAATTGTTTTCAATAAAATTTAAAGAAGCCTTAACATATATTGGCATCTCATGGTGCAAATATAATGAACGAACGATTGCCATTGCGGGTAATGCTTTTGAAATTGTTGGTTGTGTGAAGTAATTTTGCCGTTTCTACTTTATTTTTTTAATATAGAAATGCTGTTAACATATTCTCGGGCAGCCAATTTCCGACCATTCGCCTATTTGGCATGTGTAGATAGTTTTGTTTATGTGTTTATTAACTGTTGCAACAGGAGCAATCTGGCTTCACAACTTCACATTATTTTGATAGCTATGTGAAAGAAAATGAATGCGTTGAAATTTATAATTTGTGGAAGCAATAGCCCTGGCGCTTACAAAGGATAAGCGCACCCTCAACGCATTTAGCATTAGCGGTTTGAAGTGAAACGAAATTCAGATCATTTGATCGAACAATTCGTACGACTTCTCCTTTTATTTGAAAGGATTAGTGTGATCCCAACTTTGTTTCGAACTCACGTTGTTCCAATGAATGATTGTCAAGTCGTGTCGTTATATCCGATACGGATTTCCCTACTTCAGACAAAATCGCCGTCATTATAGCAGGTTTCGTCGTTATATACGATGTCGTTATAACCGATATATTTAATATAGAGTAGAATAGCAAACCAAATTTCTTGTAAAAATTCCGTCGTTATATGTGGTTGGTTGTTGTAACAGATTTTCACTATATATACATTCAGATAACTTAAATATTTGGCCGTACATGTAGAATATTAAATCGCATATAAAATTGATTATATTCCAGCAAATATAAATATTGCGTAATTACGACGGATGCGTAAAATTACACCAGAATTAAAAACAAAGTTTTTCTACTTTAAAAATTTGTATATGCCTATTTTACGTCTCAAGACTTCACATTGCCATAAATAGCAAAGATCGTCCTGAGGAAGTCCTAAAGATGTCCAGAATGTCATCGAGACATCCTAAACACAATCTTTGCTATCTGCGGTTTTATAAAAAACAATTGTCGGTTTCGGGTGACCTCCAACTTTTAAAAGCTTCTATTTCACAAGCTTCATTTTTAAAAAATTGCAAATATCTTCAAAATGAAAAGAAATTATTATTAATTTTTGAAATAAATGCATATTAAGCACTCATTTATATTATATTTAGAACCATAGACATAGCAACGTAATCTACTACTGACGACACACATAAAATTAAACTTCACGAAAACAGAATAAGGAAGATAATGAAAAATGTGTCGTCTATTTCATTGTAAATTTAATTAATCTAGCCCAGAATTGAAGCGAGCATTAGTCAAATATGCGAACTCAGATTAAAAAAGATAAAAGAAAGGCTGGATCAAAAAGATGTTTAAATTGTGCGTGCATTCGGTGTTGACAGCAATCATTTCTGTAACGCTAGCTTTTTGCTTCTTTTACGTTAATTATGGAAAGCCCCACCAGCCGCACGATTTGGTTTGTTCCCACGAAGCTAAATTCTTTGAAAGTGCCCTCGCAAAGACTTAGATTGGGTTGAAAACTTTACCTTTCTTTTATTGCGAGCCAAAGTCACGTGAATCTCCGATAACTTTGTGGTCTAGAAAATGGCGCAACTTTTCTATACTTTTGTAAATCCAAAGCTTTTATTTTCTCTTAAAAGCCTGGAGGATTTTTTTTTTGAGAAGCTGTTGAAAACAATGGTGGTAGATAAATCATTTTTTATGGCAGGTATTAATTAGCACTTATAGTCTTATTCGCTCTCTAAATAACAGATATATTTAGTAAAACTCAAAATATTTTTCGCAATATTACAAATGTTTTAGGCCTGGCTTTCCCCATCAAAAAAGTGGGCCACTAATGCATACAAATAGCCGATACCGGTCTGATTTCTAAGCATTATGCAGCTCAATAAGTTACAAAATATGAATTATCGCTTCTGCACTCATTATAGGCATATTCAGTTAAAAATCAGGCATAGCATTTATGCTTATTTACACAGTTGCATAATCTCATTCAGATATTATATCTTCGCTGCTAATAATCCCGATTTACTCCATCCTATTTTTTATTTCTCCATCTACCATCTGTTATTCATCTACCATTCATCACGATGTTTCTTTGACCTTTGTCAGTCTATTGAAACTGAAATACGGTTTATAAACATGATCGTCCACCATTTCCCAGTTTTGCATATAATATATTCAGCTCATTGTCATTTCAGTTTCTTTTTTTTTTCCTTAATCATGTCCTCAACCCGTGTTACTTTCTAAAAAAATGTACTTATTAAGGTACCTTTTAGCATTGTCAAACAACTACTGCTCTAGATTTCTTTTGTTTGTTTTCAAATTGCGTATTTTTCGCCGCAAGGCTCCATGCCTCTGGGTCTGATACATGGTTCTCAAGAGATAGACATGGATTGAAAAATTTTATCATGAGGTCCAAAGACAATATTACAGGTATTTAGTCCAGATGTATTCTTCCGACGTTGTAAGTATTTCTTCCCATGTCGGTGGGGTGCGTCTGGGTGGGTCTCTCATTGCGTTTTGTACAGTCTGACTTTATCACCGTCCCCGATTTTTGTTTCCATGTGAAATTTTTGAGCTTAATTTTAATCTTTTTTATCATTTTGACCCCTTCTTTACTTATACTTGAAAGGTCGTCTGTGGGAGGGAAACTATGATTTTTCCTTCCCACAAAATTTTCATACCTTTCAAACTTAACTAGACAGATCCGTTTTAGCAACAATCATATTCGTACTAAAAGGATTTCCTAAATATCCCAATGAATGTCTACATTTATTTATTTAATTTATGCGCATAAGTAATTAAATCATTATTTCTATAAGATCTCAAACATTTTGTTTATATTGAGTCAAGTTAAAAATTCATTCCGAATTTTTCGTCCATTTTTTCTCAGAAAACAAATTTTATACATTTTTTACAAACTAGAAGTCAGAAGATAATGCCTAGAGACATTCATCTTGAGTATGTCTATAACTACGTTGAAGTTCAAGTTGCATAGTAAATGTTGCGCATTCTAGTAAAATATATCCCTTAATATTTAAATGTCATAACCACAAAGAAGTGAAAGGGGAATTACAAAACATGTAGATAGAGGGTGGCCATAATTAAACCTAAGGAATTTATAGCGAAATGACGAAAAATGTATTGAGCCAAACTGGGTCACATTTGGTGTGCATACTTATGGGACTAAGAGACTTTGATTTGCAAACAAAACTTTATGAATTTCCAGAGTATAGAATTAGTGTTATCACTTGTTTTATAACAGGATTTTACTAGCAAAGCAAGATCATGTTAAGTTCGCATAGCACATCAGTTTTATCAGACAAACCTGAAGTTCGTGTTCAGCCTCTCAACTATTCATCCATTGACTTTAATGTGCTAATATTCGAATAATTTATTTGTTTTTAGGTGAATATTTGGACCACTGTGCGACTTTAGTTCCAATTGTCTATGTGGTGTTTGAACTAATTTTTATTTTATTTATTATTTTATATATATATATCAAAATCAAATGGTCCTAGGTGTAAACACTACAAATTTTGTTAAGTTAGGCCCAATATAGTTTTTGATGTAGGGCTCTAAATACTCTACGTTTAATTATGGTCACACTGTACTTTTAATATGAAATCACTGAACGTAATATGAAGTCATTAAAACTCAATTATTTTATTCAATTTTGTTATATCTTACATGGAAATCTTATGAATAAAATTACGTTTCTTCTGATTCTTCATCATCAAAATTTTCTCAGCCTTCCTTGCCAGTGGACATAAGGCTAAATTTTTAATAATCTTTATATATAATATCTGCACATAATTACATGTTTGTGTGCAATGTTATACATGCACAAAAATCTGTGTATAAAGATATTGTATATAACGATGTCTTCCGCGGTACTGAGAAATATAGAATGTATGACATCCAACCTAACTTATAACAATATAATTTCCGGCATCTAGAATACCGTTATAGGTACGTTTCTACATCACATATTATGAATGATCCAAAGTACATGTTATTGCGATTATCTTTGTAGCCGTAGATCGTGTTATTCAATTCATGTAAAAATGTTTGAATATATACGTAACTTATTTAGCAACATGTTGGGTGCGCATACAAAAACAAAAACTTTTTTGTACGGAACGTCTGTCAAGAAATGTCCAATTAAAAAACAGTTATGTTTGCCTAATCGTTCAAATAAAAACAGTGCTGTGTTTCCTGGTGGAAAATGTTCTCATGGATAGAGCATACTTAATATTTTAGTACTTCCCGCCGAGGAATTAGAAGGCACAAACGAAGTGTAAGATAAACAATATTTTGACTGCATTCTAAGTGCACATACCTTCTGAAACAAATGGAAGTTTGGATGAAGTTTTATTTGATTAAGCAGAATTTCATTTCTGTCGAAGGAAAATTTCACAGTCTATTCGTTTTATGGTTAAAATCATGTGTTTATAAACCTTAGTTTGAAAACAAATGGAATTTTCATTACTATAGATTTTAAGTAATATGTACAAAATTATCTTATCTTTTATCTTTCTAGGATAAAGCTCACAGAGAGAACAAACTAAACGATATACATTATAAAAATTAATATTTAAAATAACCCTGTAAATTTTTCATACTGCAAGAGGATTTTTAATTAACTAATTCCGTGCAGAACAATATTCTTCTAATTGGAAAATTCTTAATCATAGACTCACAAAAAATCGTATTTTGTAGCTTTATAAATGTATAATATATAATAAAATAAATAATGTATCCAACGCTTTTGTATGATTTCTTTTCTAGCGGAAATATATTACTATGAAATATGGTTAAAAGGACAATCACAGTCTATTTTGTACCACGTCATACATACACACACATACAAAAATAGATATGAATATCTATATTTACCTTACACACACACACATATATAATCACACACACAAAATATTTAATAATTATGTGTAAATTACTATTAATAATAATCTGTATACAGTTTTGAAATACGTAATATGTTTCGTATAAATTTCTGGTAACAAGCTGGCTCTGGATCATTGTTTCTGATACCTCCTAAATTGCGTGAAATTGCACAAAAAATTATCCCCTTTTCCTATTTCACTATCTGAATTTGCGTTTTTGCTGTTTCAAATATTCCCCTCCAGTTTTCCCAATAACCAATTAAATAAAATGGCGAAATAATTTACATTCAGCCATGAGCCGATATGTGCAAGATAAAATTTCCAGAATTTGATTTCAAAATAAGGATAAAATCAATATCACGTATTGCCCATATGTCACGTTTAAATTGGGAATGATTTTTTTACTGCATCAAAGCGTAACGCATCGAATTGTACCATTCCATGGAACGATGTCGTTACTTTATAAGTGATGGAATCGGATTTGTTTCATGGAATCTATCGCCAAAAAAATATATTTCTAGGAAATTCGTATGGAAATAGCGAGAGGGATCGAAATGAGGATGTTCAGATAAATGCAATGACCTCTCATAAACTTCATAATACGATTCCCCCAAGAGGACATTTAAAGATTTCTTCTACTTCAAGGTTTTTTTCCCCCCTCTTAATGGGAGAAAACATTGAAGTCGAAAACGAGAGCTTTATTTTACATATTGGAGTTGTTAGGTCTTGTAAAATCCCGATGCTAGATATCTTAGAAGATATGAAGAATATTCTACAAGAATTTTCTTTTTAAGCTGGTTCTTCAACTTTAAAAAAATTTTTTGAGAAAATTATTTGGTCGACAGGCCAATGTCTTCAACTTAATTTTTTGTTTTCTGAAGATTTAAGTTATGCGCATATACTACTTAAATCGATAACTTTTATAAACAAAAATATAAAAAAACATACAAACACAATATTAATATATAATTAACATCAGCTTGGGTCAAAAGTTGAAGGTTGAAAAATTAGCATATGATAAATATTTATTTATATAGTAATATTGAGGAAATACAGTGATTCCATGCATTTAAAATATTATTTTATTAATAATTTAAATGTTTAAGTTAATTCAATAATTCATCAAAAGAGAAATTAATTTTAGTACATAGTTAAAAAAAATTAGTACGCCTTTTTTGGTGGAGTCTTCGTGGTAAGTGTGCAGACGCCGGTGGTAAATTGAAGACTTCGGAAAACAATAATACGCGTACTGTTGCCAAATATAAAAAGCGAACTTACAATTATAGAAAATATACGTTGGCAGATGCGGCAAGTAAAATTATGTGCATTTAGAAGACATCATGTAAAGGAATATAAAGGAAGGAAAAAATTTCGAAAATTTGGAAGGAATTTGGAAGGAAAGAATTTCTTTTTTCATCATGTAAGGAAAGAATTTGGCACTTTGCCAATTTCTGAAATTAAACTAATTAATTTTTTTTTACCTTGCGTTTCTAAGCAGCAACAGTTAACATAGCTTGTGAAGTGAACATAGTGTTATGGGAGCCCACAGCAGTATGTGTCAGTTATTTAATACTGACCAATTTTAATTAGTATTTCTTTAAATAAAAGAAAGAAAATGTAATTTTGGAACAAAATATTTTCAATTGTTTAAAACAAAATAAAAAAAGAAGTACATATGTCTTCAATGATTATTGCCTTAAAGTAATAAACTAGCTTAATTTTGTATTTTAGTCCGCTTTGTACATTAATTAAAAACTTGAAACAAACGAAGGTGAATTTTGATTAAAGCTGATATATAAAATTGGTTGATACAGAGTTTCATCAGGAGATTCCATAACAAACAGTTATTTCAACACTGGCGTAAGGTTCAAAAACACGACGTTTCGGGAGCCAACTGCTCCCTTTGTCAAGTGAAGGCAGAATTCTGCCTTCACTTGGCAAATGAAGAAACGTCGTGTTCTTATACCTTACGCTCGTGTCGAAATAAAGGTTTATTATAAAATTGGCTGAGCATTCAACATGTAATCGACAGGTTCTGAGTTTGCATTCCGCTGATCACCACCTTTTGCCACGTGGTATATTCAGATGATTTAACATACATCTGTATTTTAAAGTTCAGCAAACATAGCGCCCGGAGTTCTATACCACCATGTCTCTTGCCATATATATATATATCATCATCATATTCAACCATTATCTATCCACTGCTATATGAAGGTCTCTCCAAATGCTTTCCATACGTATATCCTGAGCAATTCACTTCTATGCCGCCCCAACCTTCTTTCTTATTTCATCCACCTATCTAGTTTGAGGACTTTTTCTAGGTCTTCGGTGGTCTCTTCGAATCTAGTTCAGAATTTCTGCTGTCCAACGTCGATCAGTTCCTCTTGCAATATGCCCAGGCCATAACCGTTTTAGCCCTTTTACTTTAACAATGATGTCCTCTACTCTAGTTTGCTCTCTCACCCAAGTGTTTCTTTTTCGATCTCTCCTAGTTATTCCAAGCATGCACCTCTCCATGCTCCTTTGCGTTGTCTGTAACTTTCGTATTGCTCCAACTGTTAGACTCCATGTCTCTGATCCATAAGAGAGGACTGGCAATACACACTGGTTGAAGACCTTTCTTTTTAGACACAAAGGCAATTTCCCCTTCAGGATAAAACTGTTTCTTCCAAATGCACTCCAGCCAAGTTTAATACGTCTGTTGAGTTCTTTCATAATGTTGCCATCCATTGAAATCAGCTGGCCAAGGTAAATATATGAATCAGCAATTTCTAGCTCAATGTTGTCAACTTGTATTTTTGTTTCCTCTACGAAATTATTGAACATGATCTTAGTTTTTTGTAGGTTCATCTTGAGTCCAACTTCTTTACTTCTAGTTGAGAGCTCCTGTACCATGTCTTGGAGTTCTGATGGGTTCGTTGAAAAAATAACAATGTCATCAGCAAACCGCAAATGATTTAAATATTCACCATTTATTTTTATTCCCCTGTTATTCCAATTTATCTGCTGAAAAATCATCTGTAAAGCTGAAGTAAAAAGTTTTGGAGAAATGGTATCTCCCTGCCTCACACCTTTACCAATTTTGATAGTTTTGGTATCTTTATGTAACCGAAATTTTGCACTTGCATTTTTATACACACATTTCACCATGTCAATGTACACATCCTCGATGTCTGTTGATCTTAAAGAGTTGATGACTGCTGATGTTTTAATAGAGTCAAAGGCCTTCTCATAGTCAATAAATGCCACACACAATGGAAGTTCATATTCATGTGTTCTTTCAATTAATTCTCTTAATACTTGAATATGGTCCACTGTACTGAATCCACTTCGAAATCCAGCTTGTTCTCTTGGTTGAGCTGCATCTAATTTTTTCTGCAGGCGATGTGTTAGCACTTTTGTGAAGATTTTATAAATAGCAGGTAACAAGCTAATTGGTCGGTAATTTTTCAAATCCTCTTTATCACCTTTTTTATGCAAAAGAATTACTGTTGCAGAATCCCATTGGTTTGGTATGTTACCGCTGTTAAGACATTTGGTAAAGAATTTTGCAAGTATGTCTTCTACATATTCTCCAGCTTCTTTTAGGATATCTAATGTAATACCATCATCACCAGGGGCTCTTCCTTTCTTCATGCTTTTTATTGCAAATGAAACTTCTTCTTTTAAGATTTTAGGAGCTATTCCTTCGACTATTTCAATGTCTTCGTTTAATTCACTGTTACTTTCGTATAGATTTTTGTAGAATTCTTCAACTCTTCTAAGTATTTCTTCCCTATTTCTTGTTACGGTGCCATCCTCTCCTTTTAATGCAATGATGTGTTTCTTCCCAACAGATAAACTTCCTTTAACAACCCTAAGGCTCTTGTTATTTTCAATGGCTTTCCTTACTAGCTCACAGTTGAATTTTCTTATGTCTTCTTTCATGCTTTTGCGCAGAGTTTTACAAAGTTCTATGTACTCAATCCTGGAACTGGTATTTCGATTGTCCACCTTCATATCTCTTCGCCTTTTCATGAGCTGTTTCGTCTTCTCAGATAATTTGCTATTGTGCTTTTTACAGGTTACACCACCAATTTCCCCAGCAGTTTCAATTATTGTCTTAACAATGTTTTCATTTGCTTCTGAGATGTCAACTTCTTCAATAAGTCCTTCCAGTGCAGAAAAGCGATTTTTTAATTCCAACTTGAATGCCTCGGTATTTACTTTCAGTTTCATTAGATCCACCCTCTTACTTACTTGTTTCCTAATGAGCTTCTGCCTTTCTAATTTAGTATTTAAGTGCATTTTACATCTCACCATTCGATGATCACTTCCAGTATTAAATCTGTTCAGTACGCTGCAATCTTCAATAATTGATTTCTTGTTTGCCAGTATATAGTCAATTTCGCTGGTTCCTCCATTGGGGTGTTTCCATGTCCATTTTCTTTGTAGTTTCTTCTTAAAAAATGAATTCATGATGCTAAGATTTTCAGCTTCGGCAAATTCTATGAGTTGATCGCCACGTTCATTCCTTTCCCCGTATCCGTATTTACCAACCGATGTCTCTCCTTGTTCCTGTTGTCCAATTCTTGCATTAAAATCTCCCATGATGAGCTTGATGTGTTGTTTCCCCTTGGTATGTAGCTGTTTGATTTCTTCATAGAATTCCTCAACCTCCTCGTCGGTATGGCTTGATGTTGGTGCATATGCCTGTACTATCTGAAGTTGGTATCGCTGGGTTAGTTGAACAACGAGCCTCGCTGCTCGATCTGACGTGCTTTCGACTTCAAGAAGGTAGTCTTTAATTCTTTTGTTGATTAAGAAGCCAACACCACTTGTTCTTCCAGTTTCCGTTCCTCTATAATAAAACAAATGTCCACTTTTAAGTTCCACCAACTCTTCACCTTTTCTTCTGACTTCACTGAGTCCTATAATGTCCCATTTGATCTTTTCAAGTTCTTCTTCCAATTCTTGAAGTTTTGCTTCAGAAGCAAGGGATCGTCCATTATACGTAGCCAAGGTCAATAACAAACGGCAGCCTGGGCCATTCCAGTGATTCTTAGCACCCCTGCTTTCATGCCACGCTGACCGCTGCCTTGATCAGGAGCACTCCACGTTGGGAAATACCGGTCTATATTATACCATCAAAAGAAATCTTCCCAAGAAATCATATTTAACATTATTTTACTGTGCTTACTGGACGAAAGAGTGTATAAAACTAACATTATATACCGGAGCCCATTTGAGTTGCCTTACAACATTGGAAAAGATCGAATGAACGATCGATCACGTGATTATTTTCTACCCCACTGAAAACGATAAAGTGATGTAGCA
>QLNU02015359.1:6020189-6040207 GCA_006491805.2 Dysdera silvatica | reverse complement strand
TTCTTCCAATTCTTGAAGTTTTGCTTCAGAAGCAAGGGATCGTCCATTATACTTTGCCAAGGTCAATAACAAACAGTGATTCTTAGCACCCCCTGCTTTCATGCCACGCTGACCGCTGCCTTGATCAGGAGCACTCCAGCACCTGGAGACTAGGGGCCATGGTTTTTGGTGTATTAGCATATTGGAGGAATTAGCCATCATTTCACCACGCTGGCTAGACGGGTTGGTGAATTAGCCCTCCCCTTCCGCCTTTCCATCCGTGCAGCAAATATTAATTTGCCTCTTGGATAGAAAGCCCGGATCGCACCACTTGAAGGCGGGGTAGGACACTAGGTTACTGGCCCGGCCATTTCCACACATCGTCACACATGTTCAGCACCAGCAACCCTTTTGCAGGCCATATATATATATATATATTGGTGTGAAAGGAAAGCAATACTTTTCTATTAGGTGTGTGCAAAAGTTCTACCCGTCTTTGGAGATGCAAAATAAAGGAGCGAATTTGACGTTATTCATGACGCAGTTGTGACTGAAATTTTCAACCAATAAAATATTTAAACAGACTGCATGCAATAGTAACGATGTTGTAAAAGTAAATCATTCGTAAAAAAAAACTTCAAGCGGTTTAAAATGGCAAGTGATAAGGAGCATTATCAAATTCGATAGGGAAAGTACTGCAGGCTTATCATGCCGAAGTATCCGTCAAGTGTAAGGAGAAGATGCGGTTGACAATAGAACTGTCGTCGCTTGTTTCGGAAATGCAGAGATAGAAGCTGCAAATTCCAACCGTTCCGGGCATCTATCAATGATTTTTTTGCATACTTGATACCAAACCATGTCAAATGCCTCCACATCCAACTGTTGAGCAATTAGCGAAAACGCTATCTTTACACGGAATAACAGTTGAAAGACGAATGAACACACTTAAGGTCGTCACTTGGAAAAAAACGGTAACGCTCTTGCACAAACTTAATATTATTACTGGATGCTTATTGTTGTTAGTTAAATCCAAGTGGTTGCCAGGTGGAAACATTATTCCTGAAGGGTCGTCATGGAATCCAGGATAATGTTCGTACATCTTCGAGATAAAATCTATTACAGTCCTCAGAAAAGTAGTTTGCAGCCTTCTAATATTTCACATAGAAACAGCACTTCTCTACATAATTTTTATACGCAATTACTATAATTAAGGTGTAGAATTCTTTTGGAATTTTTGGAAATTCCTATTTTTAATTCAAGCCGCATTCTGCATTCCCGAAATCTGCCCCCAGAATTCAGGAATTTTGCTAGAAAATATTTGGAATACCTATTCGCTAATTTAGGAACCCTACCATTGACTGGTGATGTAGGAAACGTGTAATTATGCAAAAGGTGATATTTTATCGCGTTATTTACGTGTAAAACTAGTTGATTATCGAATTTAATGCAAAAATCAAACTCTTACATCTAAAGGCTAATCGTAGACACTACTTATATAGAATTTATAAAAGATATTTTTGGGTAATATACTCTATATCAGCCTGCAAAATCTCACATAACCATCTTCTTATGTGTACGTTTCGACTGAAATAAAATTTTATCATCATTATTGCTAGTGTTATTATTATTATTATTTTTATTTTATATTAGTAGCATGTCAGTGCCAAGTACTCAAGGTGCCTTTCTGCATGTTATTCAATTATTGTGCCTAAAAACATTCCTGGCTCTTCGGCAGGTTTTCAAAATTGTGGTCATGTTTTAGCTCAATGCTCATGTTAGGATAGATCTCAAGTACTTCTAAACTCTAAACTTCTGTGTAGTTTGGTTGGTATTACAGGTGTGGCTGACAGAATTGTACAATGTCAGCATTTTCTATATGCCACTTGTCTTTGATTTCGAATTTGTGGCTTTGGTGTTTGGTGATTATTGATGTTATGTGGTTTTTATGTTATTTAATTTAGGAGTCGCTAAAAATTATCTGTGATGTTTGCAACTTTGTTAATTTTATCGATTAAGTTTATGCCTGGCCGTTTGTGTGGTGTCGTCTTCTTAGTTATCATTGCCCTATCCCAGTACAGTTTACATGTAATTATTATAATTATTATTTTTTTTTGCGTTTATTGACCCAAGTTTCGTCATTTTTATCCATGACTTGAATAGATTGGGTTAAATTTACGTTAAGTTTGGATGTATATAAACATATACGCCCCTGTGGACAAATTTTGGTTTTAACCATGACTTGCAATCGCGTAACGAGAAAACACAAATTTTTATTGTTAAGCTGTCCAAATTCGAAATGCTATGATGAAAGCTGAAAACTTTGTCATTATCTAAAATGTAACATATTCTCTAAACATTTCGAAACTTCCAGTGTAGCATCAGGATGGCAGTATCCTGCAAAGCATGTATCATTTATATATAATATATTTGGAGTTATAAATATGTTTATGCCCAAAGAATTCCAATTCCTATTGCCGGTGTAAATTTGAAAACTCTTGGACTAGATTTTAAATGAATATGTCCTCACCTTTCAAAAACTATCTGTCACTATTTCGGTGATAAGCTTCCGCAAGAATCGTATCTCCGCATTGTAGAAATATGGACTCGGTTTAATTCTATTGATTTAAAGCGGATTTCCAAAACAATACGTACAGCGAAATCTGTGGAAGTACATTTCCAGTACCGTCAATTATGTCACAGCTTAAGGACATTTCGAAACAGCTGTCCACTGAAAGGAGTACTGTCATTTACGGGTGTAACATTTTGGAAGCCATCTATTTTTTTCCCTTGGAGTGAAGGGATTTAAAGATGGACTCTAAGCTTCTCACTCTCCTTCAACAAATCTCATCACTTGCTGGAAACACTAGACTGATATTTCAGCACTTTTACGTTATATGTCATGGATGATTTTAATGAGAAACATGCATATAATTTTGTTAAGGGTATATATTTTAATGTCCACAATCAACCCCTCTTTCCTTACTCCTTTAATCAACATAAACTGGAACGCAAAACAAGAATTTGGATGATAGTTAAAACTTTAAAGTTTCGGTAAAATATATTTGGAACTTACAGTTTAATTAAATAGTGCTAATGTTTGATTATGTAGATTGGTTGATCTGATGTCGAGTTAACAATAGACTACAATAACTCAAAAAAATATAGCGATGGTTCTCTTACTCTTACTCCAGTCTTCTTTTCGTTGTTCTTTCCTCAATTTAAATTTCGCGCTTGGCTTCATATTTTAATGGCCGTTAGATTTTAGATTTCTGTTCCATGTGATCGGCATATTTTAACGCCATTATTTATAACGATTTCAGCATGTTCTGACTACTTAAATTTTGTCAAACGATGATCAGTGATTAGGGAGAATTCTTTACTTAAATTAAACTGAATGCATCATTATACCTTTTCTAAAATGCAAATGGACGTTCTGAAGCGTTTTTTAAGTTACTATAAAACATAAATTTCAAAATATTTATTGGATAAAGTGGTATTCAAACGAGAACGTTAAAGATTATGCATTTTCATTTTAAGTTAAAAAACACAAATTTGAATTGTTTGTAAAAAAGCATTTATTTGCATTTTCATCCGATCACATGCATGGCGCAGATTTTATAATTAACGCGGAGACAAATATGATACTTTAGAAATAAAGTAAATAGAAAACATGTTAGTTTTGATATTCGCGTTTGCATAACCAAATTGAATGCGACATATGCGATATAATTATCAATTTATTAGGGCTGTATTATAGCAGGAAGTTATATTATATATAGTTACTAATATAATTACCCATTCAAAATTTGTTTATTAATAAACAGAAATTTAGTAGACTAGGGTTAAACAAAGGAGACGTTTTATAATTTGCAGAATGAAGCTAATGTATCAATTCTTAAATTCTTTTTTAAACGGAAATTTTTTATTCGTTCTTAAATTTCAAAACAAAACTAAAACTGCCAATGGGAATCATTCTCTGAGAATGGCTGCTAGCTTGACTTTAAAACCCAGGCCATAACAAAGGCAATCAATCTTTCCCAAGATCGAAAAAATGATTTTGGAAGGAAAATGAAAAATAAAAATATATTGCGAATGTGTAACTGATTACATTCGAATCGAAAATCTCAATAAGCAGGATGAAAGAAATCCAGAAAAGAAGAAAGAGAGAGAAAATATCGATTGTTTTGCCTATAGTATGTTTACAGATACAGATTACTTCAGAATATGATCAGAAAATTGTTTTAAAATATACTTTGGGTAATCTGTAGAAAAATAAAATATGAAATTCATATAACTCATGAAAAATAAAGATAGTGTAGAAGAATATAATGTTTTTTTTTAACGTTTTGATTCTCCGAGAAATGTGCAAGAAAATTATTATTTAATCTATAACTGCAGCATAATTTTGCGGAGATACAAGAGATCGTAAAAACATTTTGAAAATCCCTGTGGTAAAACCATACCATGGTCATAGGTATGCATATAATTTCAGTTTTGATAATTTTTTCAAATAAAATGTTCCGTGTTTAAATATGTTTTGTTCACGAAATGCCTGTCAGGTAAAGACACATTAAAAGATAAAACAGGTAGGTTTTGTGATGAAAGCAAGATTTATACAAGTCGAGGTTGCGTGCATATCAGATAAAATATTCTTTAAATGTTATAAAACATGAAACACATTATAAAAGTTCATATACGCCATATTTTGATTTGTGTAAAAAGGTCGTTTAATTTTAAAAATTGGGTCAAAAATATTTTTTTTGTCAGATGCTAAAATATTTTCTCTAGATTATCCATTTTATATTTAAAGTATTTAGATAAACATTTAATTAATTTGGGAGAAGCAGCACATTTCATTCATTCAATGGCTAATCTAAAGCGAATGATAGTTTTTTGATTTTATAGATCAAAGTAAAACATAATTTCAATTACAATTTTCGCGATTTCTGTGGTTTTATAAAATATTCGTTTCTGTATTTTATTCAATAGATAAATTTACTATATATATACATATTTAAACTGCTATATTTTACTCAAAGCTTAGCATATATACAAAATAATTTAAGCACAATAATTATGATAAAAATGTGACAGAACAAGAGAGATAATGTAATTTAATTTGCATACATATATTCTGTCCATTTCTATCTGGGCAGCAATGTATAAACCATCTCTGTCAAAGTCTACACTGCCCAGTTAGACGATTCAATAAATGAATGCACATTCATAAGTACCCCAAGGCTAATTATGATAATTATGACACATTAGGATTTAGAAAACTTCTCTGTCTGTCAGGCAGCATGGTAAGGAACAAAGATTAAATATTAACTCAAATTTGAAATATTCAGTAATTTTTATCAATAGTGCAAATGATGCCTGCCGGAGCAGTACTCCGACGAATATCTGATACATGTATATCAAAGGCAAACTTATTTATTTAGGAAAAAGTATAAAACTATAAAATGCGCCATGAAAAGAATTCGCAAATCTTTTTCTTTTGATGTATCTCTTTTCTCTCCGAAGAATCAAAAAAGAAAAAGACCAAAGAACGCAGGCAAAACTAAAATAAATACAAAATTCCGTAAACCACATAAAAAGATTTACAAAAGTCTCAATAACTAACTTTATTACGGTTTGTGAACCTTCATTTGGTTGAAAGAGCCGAAGAAAAACAGCAATCTTCTGTGAAATTAATCTCTCCGCACCGTTCATGCTTTTTTTCAAACAGCAAAAAAAAAAGGAGGGGTGGCAACAAAAATATACACCTTTCTTCGAATGGAAAAAAATATCCTTATCTCTTCCAAACTCAATTTAAAACTAGAAAAGCATTGTCTCCCACAGTGCTCCACAGCGGAGAAAATTTCTATTATTCTTCCCTGCTTAATTTGGAACCAAAACTTATTTTTAGAAACGCAGGGGTCCGAAAAGAATAGGGCCAAGTTGGATCCATTTTTGGGTGCCTGCCAGACAGAAGATGAAATAACAGAGACAGCAATGAAAAAGATGGAATTCCATCACTAGAAGCAATGCTGATAAGAGGACCTCCTTCTGGGATCGCGTTTCTCTTCTCCTCTTCTATAATTGCTAATTTTTTAAAGTATACATATGACGTGGCATCAGATAAGATGACAGCCAGGGAAGATCTTCCCAAACCAGAGGAGGTGAATAATGCGCTCACAAAGAATGGGAGATACCCTCATTTTTACTGAAACATATCAGTATTTAATACGATTTTTATCTTCGAGCGTCTCCAGAAGAAAGTTTTTGAATTCATGAATTAAAAATTGGTGTATCACTGAATTGGCGAATTGTGTTCGATTTCTTTATTACAAGCAGATAACAGAGACAAATGGATGGATATACGAATTCATTCGTTAATTTTCGTCCCCACTTTTGCAAATTCAAGTTGAATATACATTATCTTAATTCATCGATACCGGGAATATTGACCATTTGTGATTTTTCTAGATGCTGTTACACATAATTTACATTTATTAAACTCCCAAACGAATTCTAATCGTCCTCAAATCCTCAAATCCTACGGAAGTAGTGTAGAGAAGTTAAGAATTGATCAAAAATTCCTTTTCGTACAAAGTAAGATAAAATAAACAAACGAAAAAAATATCAAACAAATTGTCCTCAAATCCATTACCCCACAGATTGCAATTTGCGGATAAAAAAAATTTATATTAAACCTATTAATTAATAGGTTATATAGTACACATATTAATATGCATTTCATAATAGAATATTCCATATCTATTGTAGCAGTGGTTAATAAGCTTTGCTGTGACACTTATTAATGTTTAATGACAAGGAAGTGAGGGAGATCTGAATAAAAATGACTATTTAAATGAGTTATTAAATACCTGAGGTTGTCGTAATATTTTCTATGATCTCGGATGTGATCGTTCAAATATTTTTAAGGATATATTATGGAATTAATTTTTGTTTTATTTAGAATCACTGTAATTGATAGGATAGCGTGCTGTTGATGCATCATATGGTAGGTAGTGATTTTAAACATTCGTTTCACCGTGATTTAGGAGGGATAGATCTTAACTGAATGCAGACAGTTAAGTTTTGAGACTTTTTTTTTATTATTCTTAGCAAAATGAATATTATAGTCATTTCTCCTGAAAAAAAATTTCAGTACTCGCAATTCACACAGTTGTCATAAGTTTTTAACTGAAAACAATAGTTTTGGCTCATGCGATATAAACAATAATCATTAATGAATGAAATCGAAATAACATGCTGGAGCTTCACAAACGCGCTTTTGAGTGTAGCATTGCGCGTATAGATTGTATCTATTGTAATAGCTCTAAAACAAGCAGAAGGTGCGCTGCAATGGGCGCAAAGGGTATCCAACCTGTTTGATATTTGGGTAAAACTCGCGTTAATTTATCATAACATATATGCTTTGTCTTCCGTGTATAAGCTACTTGTCAACCGCCTGTATGTTTAGTTGCTTAATCTTCTTATAGTAGCATCATAGGAATGCAAGAAAGTTCGTACGTTCGAACTCCCTTTCTGTACAGAGAATAGTCTTCAAAGAATCTCGCGAAAAAGCTTGCCCGTGGAATAAATTTTAAACAATGAAAGGCAATTTTTTTTATTTATTTCACGATTGGAAGACATATCATACAATGGCATTAGATAAAGACAATACATATTATGGAACAAAATGATATCTTGGCAGGGCAGCATCATAAAAAACGTAAGTTTGACAGAGCCGATGACATCCATAAAGGAAGGAGAATCGTACAATCACTAATAATGATTAGTTATAATAGTAGTTTCAATTATAAAATCTAACAGTAATTCCAAAGAACAATTTAAAACTCTGTTATATAATACATATCATATGAAGAGAAAAATATCGTTAATACAAAAGATCAAATAGTATGACAGCATTAAATAAAGATGTACACCCCCCACACAACAAAATCAACATATTGGATATAAACAAAAACGCATTCCTCATGGAAATCCACAGAACAACCCACATTTAACAGTCCTACGGAAGACGCTGAACAAGAAAGAAGGAACGAACCATATTTTTTAAGGTTGATATAGGTATTAATTGTTGTGATTTCAATTGCAAGTAGGTTCCAGAGAATAGGGACATAATAACCCTATGTTCTTCTTGAGTGCTCAATACGAATAGGTATCGGGATCCATTTAGAACATTTCGACGTAGGGAATCTATGATCAGGGGTTCTTAACGGTATCAGTTGAACACATTTAGAGTAAATTCTGTGAAACATAATTTATACATTTATATTTGTCAAAAGGGTGCGTTATTGCTAATTTAAATTATTTAGGTGAAAATGCGTAAATCTACGGAGATCTGGCACAGTAAACCTTTGAACCACAAAAGGTGGTGCAGTGAACTTGAAGCCAATGAAATTCTTCGCTTCAGAGGAAGCACTTCCTTATCAGTGCTTCAGAGGACGCACTGATAAGGAAGAACAAGAGAAAGTGGAAGAACATTTAAAACCACATTAGTCTAGAGCAGAAGTTCCCAAATTGTGCTTCAATGCCATTTTCTCTTAACTATTCTGTATCTAGTGTAGATAAAACGTCAAATATGCTTTAAAAGTTGATATCTCTCTTCCTATAAAATTGCCCATTTCGAACTAGCCAATACTACCTTCAAACCATAAATTCTCCTCATCTAACCAACAAGATGGCACCGTCCATATGCAATTGGCTGATGCAAAACCATATGAAAATATTGCTTTCACAATAAATTAGCAACTGATTGCACTCAAAAATGGATTCATCAGCATGTGTTTTATCTCTCCAATGCTTGACTACATTACTTCTGCATGGAGCGAAATAAGCCATATTCACGACAAAATAATAATAATTAGAGATAGCATTGGCATGTGATTCTAGCGTCATTTTTATCATAGAATCTAGAATCCTCTAGAAACTTCTGGGGCTCTTTCAAGTGAATCTGCTTCCAACGCTGAAAAGCGATCAGATGTGAAAACAAGACTTCTGTCAGACGCAACTGCATGGAATGGGTTTGCCGTTTGCAATAATATAATCTAGGTCCAAATCTTCTTCTTCTTATCCTTTTAACTTTTCCTTTCTCCTCCTTCGGTAACCCTATAATATAGAAGTAATTACTTATAAACAATTTTTTTCAGTAATGGTTTTGGCAAAGGCTGAAGGATAAATTTTCCGTTAGAATTTTATTTTTTCACTTGTTTTAAACACTTTAGGTTCAGATGTCCTTCAAAAATCTTTATGGTTCACGAAAAAGAAATTTTTTTTTATAATAGTATAAATCAAAAAAACTATTCAATGCCGGAAATGTAAAAAGGTCTGTTCAAATGTCTATGTCAATTAAAAGATGGGCAAAATTTTAAACTTAATATTCTAAGCTGTTCTGAAATTAAGTTTTTGGTAGCATTTTTTAAGGAGGGATTAATGATTTATGCAAATCGTTCAGAATTTTAAAGTTTCTTTTTAATTGTTCAAATAAATATTTCCTTATGATACTTATTTTTTTGTCACACAATTTCTGTTTTTGTACTGATATGTCAATTCGAATCTGGGTTATTATTTATCTAATATGGAAAGCAAACTAATATACTAATATCTAAAGTTCGCTCTTTTCAACACTTAGAGCATTTATTTGCATAACTAAAGGAAACTATCCGTT
Source organism: Dysdera silvatica (assembly GCA_006491805.2). NCBI lineage: Eukaryota > Metazoa > Arthropoda > Arachnida > Araneae > Dysderidae > Dysdera > Dysdera silvatica. The sequence goes on along the minus strand of QLNU02015359.1, from coordinate 6,030,549 downwards.
CTAATTGCGATTAAAGCCCATCTTAGTAGTAATGGTCGTAAGGCCCATTTAAATTCGATAGACAGGGTGCATATTAATGTTGTATTTAAATGCATTTTATATTTAATATTGATGGTAGATATTGTAAGTGGTTAAATTATTAAAATATATAATTGTATATTTTGGATAAATTAATGAATGAGTGTATAATTATAACTTGTTGTATTTAGAAACAAATTATTATGACCTAATTAATTAAGAACATTTACGTTAATTATTACTATAGTACCTTGATAACCTAAATGCTTTAAATAAATATTTTATATTTGTGTTATTATATATATATACGTATTCTAACGCTAATTATATTTTAATATCTGGGCTAAATTTGAAAAGGATCCACAAAGGGGGTTACATAATATCCCTAGTTATCAGATTGTACTACTACTGACCAATAACGAACACTAAACAATCATCATGCATTATTTCAACCACTTTAAAAGCATTAAAACGTCTTACTTTACATAAAGACTCAGACAAAGAGTATAATATTTCACCGTATGCTAATCAATATCAATTTGTTCTTCCAGGACCAAAAAGTCGTGAATTTGAAATAATATATGATTTTTTTATGATTAGTATCCTTTCGGCATTCTTGGTTCATACATTTTTAAATGAGCTCTGACTTCCTTCTTATAACTGCGTAAGAAAAAGGTGTCACAGAAGAAAATTTTCTTGTTGACCAAAAAATGTCATGCAAAAGACATAATTATTAAGATGATCATGTTCGCGTCATTACAGTTCTTTCCTTTAGTATTCATTATCTCCAGGGTAGGAAAATTGCTTAATTATCCAAAGCAGCTGCAAATGGCGCAGTGTTTTTCATTCGCTCGACAAATCTTCATAAAATACGCATGAATACCAAGTTGCTTATCTCTTGTTCGTTCTTTTATGAAGTTATATTTAACTAAGGGTGTACCCAGATCACATGTATATAAATCACATGGTTTAGGAGTATTGCATTTATACAATACGCTAGGTTCCAAAAACCATCATAGGGTATATCAAATTATTGTCCATTGTTTATTTGTAGGTTTATGTAACAGCTTAATATCAATAATTAATAAATGGGTATTTGCATAATTGGCGCGAATAACAATTATATTTAAAATTAACAAATATACTGTATATTACTTTCCCCCAACTAATTATTGTTTTGCCTCTTTTGCATAAAACCTTTCTTTGGTTATTGCAAATAATACTTTTGCTGATGATAATGAAACAGAATCTTAAAAATGTCTCTCAGTTGATTCAATGCAATTCGCTATCGCCAAAAATCTATTGTATAATTAAATATGCATTGCATAATATGGATATTGTTCACTTTTAAACTTCTGTAAATATGGGACATACTGGTGGTATCAAATCAGTCTTATTCGGAGGACACCAAATATTGTATTATATAAAGCATAACAATAGTTTTAGCGAGGTGTCTACATGACAAAATTTAATATTTTAGAATCTGATGTCTAGATACCACAGGGAGGATTTTAAAAGAGTGTAGTATTTATTAGACACGTTTCGTGGTTTAAAAGAGTAAAAATAAATTTTCAAATCAAATTAAATCTCTGCTTTATTTATTCTTAATTTGTAAAATCATATTAACAATATACCACAAAATTATAAATAATAATACAAGAAAAATATTTATTAAAAGTATAACATATTCGACTCTACAATGAAATGTCCCCAAAAAATATAGCAAGGATATAACACACCTGGGACCTTAAAATTTTAATCCGATTCCAAGTTATGAATTCAGAAACCACCAGTTTATTTAATATCCTTTCGTTCTTTTTACCTTTTTCTTTCCAGTTCCATCCCTATCTTCCCTCACGTCCTTGAATTTTATTACTAATTGTTAAATAAACAGTCAAAATAAATTATTATGAAATTACCTTAAAATGACTTATTACAAATTGGGAATCACTCACCCTTTTATGTACCTACTTTCGCTTGCGATTTTTTAAAAAATTTTTATCTTTTAGTTTCCATTGCCCTATATCAATTATTTTCTTAATCTTTTTTAAATGTTTTTTTACTTTTCAATTTTCTTAATTCTTGTAACCCGTTCTAAAGTCTTGCACCTTTATAATTTATATCGTTCCTTTTTATTTCGGTTCTTGTATTTGGAAGTAATAGGTCATTGTATTTACGACATATATTTCTATATTGTTTAGTTAAGTTTATTCTTATAATTTCCGTGTGAATGCCTGCCCTTATCCTTTATTGGTCTTGCTCGGGTTCAATGTACAATTTCAAGAAATGTGAAGTATTTTGTGATGCGTATTGGGGACTAACATATATCTGTGCTCCTCATATTACCCGTGGCAGTTGCAAATCAATATTGGAAGGATAGTTCAAAGAAACAAGGAAAATTATGCCAGTTGAATGTCCCCAGAATTTGGAGAGAGCCAACAAATCAGATGAATGACTGATACTTTTTCATGATCGATGTATCTGGTTACAACAAAGCACAGGACAAGAAGAAGCTAGTCTACCCGCCATATTCTAATGTACCAGTGCCACATGATGCACATTTGCCTATCCCAGTGCCACCTACAACAGAATAAGCCAACATTTTAATATCGGATGAAGGTGATGATTTTGAAATAGACAAGGAAGATTGGCAATCTAGTGAAGGACACATTCCCATCCAAGAGGAATTCTATGACTTAGTCAGAGATACGAATCTTCCAGAAGCTGGTTCAAAACTACTTGCATCCAGATTTGCAAAATGGAATCTATTGCAGACAAGTATGAGGATTTCCAAGTACCGAACGAGACAAATTTCCTACTTTCATTATTATACAACAGACAAATTAATCAGTTCCTATTTAAATGTGATATGACTGTTTCAAGCAATTGGTGTGATACACAAACCTGTCCAATGGCTATTACTTATTGACAGTTCTACAAAGTAGAAAACTACAAGGAACTAATATATAAACTACTTGTCAATTACCGGGAGTTGGGCGGTAGAACGTCATCCAAGAGTTGCACTATTTACACTCTAATACTGACTTCTTCCTTTCAAATTCAGGTGCTGTTAGAGAGGAGCATGAAGAAAGGTTTCACCAAGACATCCAGGCTAGGGAGAAGATACTAAGAAGTAACAAGCCAAATAGAATGACGACTTTATGAGTGACTGCATTTGGAGTTTGTTGTGATGCATCTACCCACAAAAGACAAGAACGCTCCAGCGTATATTTCTGAAGTTTTGAGTGGTATTTTCAGTTACATTAAAATGTATGTACATGTTTGTTGATAACAGTGTATCATAAATTATAGATATATTGTAAACGATAATGGTATTGCATGATATGTAAATGTATTTCCAATTTGTCAAAGCAAATATAAAACATTATGGAATGACGATTGTGTACAATGATATATTGTAGATATAATTGGTGATTGTGTATAGTAATGTATTATATAGTGACCTTTTTTGCTTTTAAAATAAATGGATAAAATTTTGTTCGGATTTTGTGATTTTGCCAATGACCATTTTTGTGTTTGTTTTGTTAATAGTAAAACGCTGAATACCTCAGTGTGCCAAATGAAAAAAATAACCGCTTAATGAAAAAAAATAGGCCGCAACTCGTCAAACCTTTCTCTTATCGTCTTCTTTCTCTGTGTCCTGACAAGCCATTATATACGATGTTAATTCATGATATTTGTAAATGTATATGTAACTTGGCTCAATAAATATATATTATTATTATATAAATATACAGTATGAGTATATAGTATATGTTTTATAAACATACAGTAAATAGACACATTGTATATGCTTTATATCCATAACCGTTATAGCTAGACAAATTGTGAAGCCATATTCGGTATAAGAATGCAAAATTTATCCTAGAAACATCAAGGAGTTGACATGAAGGAAAATTATAGAATGCAGATTTTCTTAAAAATTTCTGCGATGTTTCACAAATTACGTGAGGAATCTTTGTGTCCCGCGGTTCAGGCTTTGAAAATACTACTCTTTCAGTTTTACCGCAGATTGTATGTAAAACAAAAAAGAGTTATTCTCTAAAATTAGAGTGAGAAAATTAGATTTATTTTTACAGACTAATAACAACGAGTTCATTTATTTTGTTGTAATGATATGAAAAAGCATACTAATGAACAAAATTACTTCAAAATTCACTCATCAGTAACAGGTGGAAAAAATAGTTCAAGTATTTATTCATTAACTGCACAAATTTTTAAAAATATATATTTTTTAATATTGCTATATATCATCGCAGATTTGAGGTAAGGTAATTCATCACACCTGAAGCGTTTCTAAACAAATCTTTTTGGAGTTTCCGTCAATTTGCCGTAAAGATATTGTTATTGATACACATATCCACGGAATTAGTAATTTGTGTCTTACATAGAAGTATTATATAAACCAAAAGTTTTCCTTTTTCCGCGTTATTTTACAAAATCTTTAAAATTCGTCCAACGTTTGGTATTTTTTAATACACTCTATGACAAAAAAATGGACGCACCAAGATGGATTTGTCGAATTGGGATAAAAATTGGTGGATATGAAAAACATATATAGGAAAAGAAATGATTAAAATTTCAGCACAACTGTAAATGATTTATGGCAGATTTTGACCGTTGCAAATGGAGGATGTCAATAAGGCATTGATCCACCTCCGGCCTTGATGCAAGCTGTCGCACGGCGTGCCATAGACTGAAAAAGATCCCGGATGGTGGCCTTCGGAATTCCTTGCCAAATTATCTCCACTGTCGGGCTAAATCGTCAACATTCCTGGATGGTTGCAATCGCCTTCCCATAGCGTCCCAAATGTGCTCTATGGGAGAGACATATGGAGATCTAGCTTGCCAAGGAAGTGTTGGGAAAGCTTGAAGACAATTCATAGCAACACGTGCCGTGTGCGGCCGGGCATTGTCTTGTTGAAACGTAAGTCCAGGGTGTTGCAAAAGGAACGGTAACACAACCGGTCGTAGAATGTCGTCTACGTACCGCTGTGCTGTAAGTGTGCCAGAAATGACCACCAAAGGGGTCCGGCTATCAAAGGAGATGGCACCCCCTGACCATAATGACCTGTTGTGGGCATGTGTGGCGTGCGATAGTAAGGGCAGGATCCCCACGCTGCTCTGGACGTCTCCAGACACGTCTGCGGTTGTCGTTAGAACACAGTTGAAAACGTGACTCTACTTCCCCAGTCAGCGCAGTTCCAAGTTGATCGAGCCCGGCACCACTGTAATCGGACTTGACGGTGTAAAGGCGTGAGAAGTAAGCGGAGTAACGGTCGACGTGAGGGTAAATTCCGCTCTCTCAGTCATCTGCAGAGGGTCATGTTGGACACATGTGTGCAGGCCACACGTTGGATAGTTGATAACGACGAATCCGGTGCTGTGACAGCTGCTCTGACAATCGCTCTGTCTTCCCGTTCTGTTGTGGCCCTAGGTCGACCGCTGCCGTCCCGACGCTGACATCTGCCGTTGTTGACCCACTCTTGCCAGCACCGTCCAATCGCCGCATCGCTTCGACCCACATGTCCAGCGATTCTTCGATTCGTCCAACCAGCCTCTTTCAATCCGATAGCACGACCTCTTTCAAACTCTGACATATGCTCGTAATGAGCACGAATCTTTCGGCGAGGCATTGTTACAGTCGACGTAAGATATCCGCAGTCAAAATGCAACAGAAATTTTGACCACATATTGAGAATCGCTCCTTATATACACCTGCTGAATGCGCAGTTCCGATGCGCTGGAGTTCCCGCTATTCATTCATTGGACACCAAATTTTAATCATTTGCATGTTCGGTCAAAATGTCTTTGCATACGAAATTTCATTACAATTGGGCAACTTCTTCTTGGTATGTCGATTGTTTTTGTTATAGAATTTTAGCTAGACTTTTTGCTATTTCTATTTTCTCATCTCAGGATTATTTCCCTAGCTTTTTCTGCTGTGCTTTTCTTCCAAGTTGTTTGTGCTATCGATGTTTCAAAAATTGCTAAATGTTAAGGTTATCTGAGTGTTAGTCATTATGTTAATCATAAGTACACCTTTAAAAGAAGTAAGAGTTTCAGAAGATAGCAGGAGAAGCTCTGGTGGATAATGGTTTTCGTTCCGCATGGAGAAGTCCCTGAAATATAGATAAATTAAAATCATCGAACTGCATCCAAAATCTTCTTTAGCCTACATTAAATTATATCTTTTGTAATTTGTTTAACAAATTTTAACATAAAATCGGTGATTAAGGTTTCATGGTAGGTCAAAAAACCAAACATGGACATGCTTGACCCTTTCTTTAGATGAAAATTCCCTTGCATAAGGATATAATCCAGTAGATTGTCAGAGTCGGGACAATCTCTTTCTCTCTCTCCTTCGTTTCCTCTTATCAATCTTCCATTCGTCTTGTTCCGTCAAGATGCTTTTGCCTGTGTCTGAAAAAATGCTAGTGTCCATTTCATCTGTTTTTTTATGGGGCGAAAGCATCTATTTCGCAAGAAGTCAATTCGTTCGTTTTTTATTCTTATGCACAGATGTTGTGTAGGGCATGCCCAATATATTTCGATGTTTAAATTTTTTTGGTATATTTTTATATTTGTTGTTTATTTGCACCTTTCCTGCAAAATAAAACGATATAGAATATATACATATATATATTTAACTTAATGCCTTGCCGTATATACTTGCCTGCTTACCAGTGCCGAAATAAGGAATTTAGGGTCTCTAGGTTAAATCTGATAAGCTAAGGTGTTAAACGGAGGAGAGATTACGGTGAGCAAAAAGTGTATACAGTGCAAATCTTTTCTAACGACTTGGAAGGGAACGAATAAAATTGGCCATTATAACAGATGACCTTTATAATCACTATTTTCTAATCATAGTATGACAATACAGTTTTAACCTTATTCGTACAGAACTTATTTACATCATTGTTTTCTATGTGAGCAATTAATACTTGTAAATTAAAACTCTTACGATCTAATTGAGCTGTACATCGCTGTAGCTATTATTGTATCATTTTTATAGATAACGATCGTCGATATTGAACATAGATATGTTATACGTTCTATACGGCGTCGTTTCGGGCGATATATTTGACATAGAAAAGAGTAGGAAAACAAACTTCTTGAATTGACTCCGTTGTTATATACAGTTGGCATTTATCATTATTAATTGATTGATTCTAATGGAGGATAGCTGATGATGCTTTCGAAAGCTGAGCTGATTTACACTCTATAACAAAAAAATCAACGCACCAAGAAGGAATTATCCGACCGATTACGATAAAAATTGTTGAATATGAAGAACATACATAGAAAAAGAAACGACTAAAATTTCAGAACAATTGAATAATTTATTGCAGAGTTTGACCGTTACAAAAGGAGGATGTCAATAAGTCGTTGGTCCACCTCTGGCCTGGATGCAAGCTGTCACCCGGCTTGCCAGAGACTGATAAAGATCCCGGATGGCGTCCTGCGGAATTTCTTGTCAAATTGTCTCTAACTGTCGGGTTAAATCACCAACATTCCGGGATGGTTGCAATCACCTTCCCATAGCATTCCAAATGTGCACCATGGGAGAGAGAGAAATCAGGAGACCTAGCTCTCCAAATAAGTGTTGGGCAAACTTGGACAATTCATAGCAACACGTGCCGTGTGTGGCCGGACACTTTTTATTGAAACGTAAGTCCAGGGTGTCTCAAAAGAAGCGGCAATACAACCAATCGTAAAACGTCACCTACGTACCGCTGTGCTGTAAATGTGCCAGAAATGACCACCAAAGGGGTCCGGCTATCAAAGGAGATGGCACCCCAAACCATAACGACGTGTTGTGGGCATGTGTGGCATGCGATAGTAAGGGCAGGATCCCCACGCTGCCCTGGACGTCTCCAGATACGTCTGCGGTTGTCGTCAAGACACAGTTGGAAACAGGACTCGTCACTAAAGACTACACCGTAATTTGGGTTAACTTTGCTCCAAAAGTGGTATTTCCATTTCGGTGATTTTAATACATAATTATGTGACGTACAGTCAAAATAACGCATTTGTATGTTTTGAGGAAATAGACTGAAACATCTCAACAGGTGCCCGCTTCAAAAAATTTTTCTGGGCCTGTACTAGAATGGTTTAGAAAACTGTGCCTGTAAAGGGTTAAATACACTGACCTCAACTTTTACGTCACGGAGGGCCCTACTTAAAAACAGAGATGAATGTTGGTTAATTACAAATAATGAATTTTATCCTGATGATTGTGAATCAAGTATGAAATTGATCTACGCTCAATTGTTACATTTATTGACAAAATCGGAAGTCGGGGTAACGTTGCTCCGAAAATGGGGATACTTTGCTACAGTGTTTGTTATGGGCTAAATTATCCCCCTTTCGCTTTATCCCCGACTTAAATATAACACTTTTTTTTGCAACAAAATATAGGTACCTATTTATGTTTTATTTTATTTTTTTTTTACCCTTAGATGAAAATTCCACGAGATTACAAAAAACAATTGGGAGCACGTAATTACAAAAACTACGACAAAGAGAAATTGCATCTCTGCCTTAATTTCATTCCTTCCGGCCATATAAGTCAAAGAAAAACTTCTCTGCACTCTAAAATCACTAGAAGAAGAATAATAAACAAATTCGGAAATCGAAACACTAAAAAACCCAAAATACCACCTGTTTTTTTTCAGAAGAGGAGGAGAAAAACAACTTTTTGAGCTGCATATTAAAATTGAGAGGATAAGGTTTCCGTTGATATCAAGCGACTTAAAATTTTTTATTCGCGATTATGTGGAATAAACGGGGCCAAAGATTCATAGGTTCAAGAATAACAGTCAAATGATTTCATTTTATCAGTTTTAAAGAGGCACCCAGAATTAAGAATGCGCTTTGCAACCAATATTAAATGAAGTAGTGCTGATATTACCATAAATGATTTAAAGGATTACATTGAAAATACTTGGATAAAAAAAAGTGCAAGGCTTTCCACAATGACTCAAAATAGAAAAGCATGGAAATTCCCAATTAAAATTGATTTCAGCAAACAATTTGTTTAAACTTAAGACTTCATTGGCGCCAATCGTTGATGGAAATTAAACATATTGCAGGGAGAGAAATAATAGATTTTAGGTACCATGATAGGCCAAAATTATTTTATTTCTAAGTTAAAAGCGAGTTTGAAAGATTAAATATAATAGGTAGAAGAAAAGAAAATGGTGTATTTGTATGTTAAGGGGTCCTGCGTTTAAAAAAAAAAGAAATTTAATTATAGATATATTATTTATATACAGAAATTTTAAGTGATAATGTCTGTGCTAATAAAAATCGAATTAATTTAAAATTAACGCCTTTGGTAATTGAATAAGCATTTTCTGCAATCATTTTCGTTAGTCACATAAATATAATTAAATTTAAAGTTCCTGAAAAAAAATTACTATTTATAGTTCTTTTATTTGGGTGCATGTCATGCACAGAAAACCTGTTTGATTCTTATTTATGGAACATCTTGATGCTTCTTAATATTTTGCCGTTGCTGCCAAAGAGGAAGGTGTTGCTGCTACAGTAAGTGTTGTTGAAGGTAGAAGGTGTCGTGGAACGTAGAAGGTGTCGTTGAAAGTAAAAGGTGTCGTTGGACGTAGAATATGTCGTTTCATGTAGATGTTGCCTCATGAGGAACATTAATTATTTTGAGCATCATAAATGGAAAGGGTAAACGCAGTGTACATATATACCTTGAAGTACAATCTCATCTGGAATAATCAAATAAAGAGCGGCAGAATATCGAAAAAAAGCACATTTACAATAATTAAGGCAATACAAAGCCCGTATCTAACTGGAAGGAGACCCACACGCTGAACGTATGTGACGATGTGTGGAACCGGCCAGGCCAGTAACCTAGTGTCCTACCCCGCCTTCAAGTGGTGCAGGCTGAGCTTTCTATTTATGTGGCAAATTAATATTTGCTACACGGATAGAAAGGCGGAAGGGGAGGGCTAATTCACCAACCCGTTTAGCCAGCGTGGTGAAATTATGGCTAATTCCTCCATTATGTTGACACACCAGAAACCATGGCCCCTAGTCTCCAGGTGCTGGAGTGCTCCTGATCAAGGCAGCGGTCAGTGTGGCATGAAAGCAGGGGGTGCTAAGAATCACTGGAATGGCCCAGGCTGCCGTTTGTTATTGACCTTGGCTACGTTTAATGGACGATCCCTTGCTTCTGAAGCAAAACTTCAGGAATTGGAAGAGGAACTAGACAAGATCAAATGGGACATTGTAGGACTCAGTGAAATTAGAAGAAAAGGTGAAGAGTTGGTGGAACTGAAAAGTGGATATT
>QLNU02015359.1:5999795-6011190 GCA_006491805.2 Dysdera silvatica | reverse complement strand
AAACGATCGTCATCCACCTAATTAAATAATTTTAACTGTGGTAGTCGTGTTTAAATAGTTTATTATTAATATAAGATCAATCGGAAATTTTCCCGAAAAACAGTAAAATCGTAGGCCGACTTAAATAATCCAATAAAAATTGTATTGCTTTTACATTGTAGCACTAGACAGGGTGTGAAGAGGTGTTGAAGAATTGAAGTTCGTTGAATAGATCTAAAATAATCCATACGGTTGAAAAACAATATTTTATTAAGACTTTAATTGCTTTGAAGAAATAATGCCAAACGATAGAATAGTGGGAACGAAGTCACTAAAAGCAGTAGCGACTAAAGTTGACGAAATGTTACCTCTAGTTCAAAAAACAAAACAAAACAGGAATTTGAAATAAAAACACTTATGCTTTTATCAAAGCAATAAGTGGCCCATCATTTGAGACACCACTGATAATCGTGTCTTTATAAAGGCGGGTGATAAAGACTTCCTGAAGACAAATGATAAAAGCTATGTTAAGACAAATGATAAAAGCTATGTTAAGACAAATGATAAAAGCTATGTTAAGACAAATGATAAAAGCTATGTTAAGACAAATGATAAAAGCTATGTTAAGACAAATGATAAAAGCTATGTTAAGACAAATGATAAAAGCTATGTTAAGACGAATGATAAAAGCTATGTTAAGACAAATGATAAAAGCTATGTTAAGACAAATGATAAAAGCTATGTTAAGACAAATGTTAAAGTCTTTGTAAAGATAAAGCTTGGCAAAGATAAAGTTTAAGGATAGATACTTATCTATACCTCAGAATTTACATTAGCAACAAAGTCTGATCCCTTTCGCGACTGTTTACATTTATTATAGATCCCTTTGTGTTGAGATATTCGATTCCTAACCATTGGATCCTTCTTTTTCTTACCTTAATCCCTAGGTGAGAGGGGGAGGGGGGGGACGTACGCTTTGACAAAAAAATCTTCGTTATTCTTTTCTTTTACTTCCTCTAATGGGACTACCGTTTGAATAAAATTAGAAAACACGCATGAAAATTTGCTAGCGTCAAACTTTAACTGCATTATTAAAAGGGATTTTCCAAATATTATTCATTTTCCTTGTATGGCGTTGTCTTTGTGATATTTTTATTTACACATGAAGGGTTTTGCGATAAAACTACCAAAACTTTCTAAAAGATTTATTGTAAAAGCGCTCTATTGTAAAAGGATAAAATTTGTTAACAAATAAAAAAGAGGTATTTATTTATGAGGTATTTAAGAGGTATTTAAGAGGTATTTATTTATGAAATGATGGATCTGCGGAGAAAGAGGTATTCTAGAGAGCTAAGGACAATCCCCGCTCTCAATTTTACAAAGGCCTTTATGGGTCCTGTCTCTATTCATTAGCGACACTGTAAGGAATCTCACTGACACCTTCACTTCATGAGACATAAAATCCACTTCACGTGCAGAAATATAGACGAAGTGAATCGCTCACTGAACAAATCAGATCATCATTAAATAATATGAAGAATCATTTACATACTGAATTATTTACATAAAAATCATTGAATAATATGCGGAATCGTTTATACACTGAATTATTTACTTAAAAAATCATTGATTAATATGCAAAATCGTTCATTGAACGAATTAGGCCATTATTGAATGATATACCGAATAATTCGTATACTGAATGATTCACTTAACAAATCATTATATCACGTGAAAAATCGTTCACTAAACAAATTAGACCATTACTGAATGATATGTAGATTGATCCGCAAAACAGATTTGCTCATCACTTAATAATATGCAGAATAAGGGGTTAATTTCTAACAAAAAAAAAGTGAAGGAGCCCTAATATTATGTTAAATCGATTAAAAAATCAAATGGCTGCAAAAGAATCGATAAATCATATCAATTGTTTATGTCCATTTTTCTGGACAACAAAGTTTATGACTTTAATCAAAAATTCATTCTTTTTTCATGAAAGTGTCTATTTAGGGGTTCTGGCTAATATTTAAATAATCGCCAAAAATGAAGAAGTACCGAAACCGGGCTCCAGTGTGCTCCGGGCCCAATTTAAGCACTGTGCAGAATAGTTCATTGCACAAATTTACCCATCTTTGGATAACATTCAGAAACACTCACTGGATAAATCAAGCCATCGTTGCATGACATCCACAATTTTTACTGAAGAAATTGAATCATCGTTGCACGATATCCAGAACCATTCAATGAACTACTCATTGAACAAATCTCCCTGTCAATTTATAATATGCAGAATTTCTCAGGAAACAATTTTTTATTACTTCTATATGTAAAGTTCCAAGTGTACAACAATTTTCGTTACAGATATTAATACAGACGGTATCCATCGGTTTCAAAATAAAAAGTTTAGTTGCGGAAAAAATAACTGAAATAGACAGAATATCGATTTATTTTCTAAATATTAAACTGAAACTTGAAATGATAAAAGGTATTGGAAATGTTCTCAGAATGTATCGACTTAAGTTTATTTATTTATTTTATAAAGGGAATAAAACCAAACCAAAATAGAAAATTCAACATTGGTTCACTGGAATTTTTGGAGGAAATATATTTTATGAACACTCTGTCTTATCTGAGTTTTCTTGCCGGTGATAAGATAAGGACAATTATAAGACGCTTTTTGTATTAACATCCTATAATAAAGGAACGAAAAATACATATTTTTATGGTTATTAAAGGATCAAATACCGGATTTTTTCCCAAATGTATGAGTAGAAGATTTATAACGCAATTTTCGATGTTCCGGATTTCAAATCTTTCGAATTAAATTGAAATTAAGTTTCAAGCTTTAAAATACAGAATAAATGCCTCATGCTTTAAAAAGGGCATTAAATTTAGAAGTGTAATAATACAGTGTACTCTCGATTTTACAAAATCGTACCGATCCTCAAAAAAGTTATCAAATTAAAAAAAATAATTAAATTTTGTAATAATAAATGAAAATTATCATTAGTTCTATTATATACTGTGCATTAGCGCTCAGTTGACGCGTGATACCGTTAGCAGACGGGTTAGTCCATTGCAGTTTAGGGAAGGCCGTCTTGGAGGAACTGGTTTTTCCCGCGCGAAAAACCAGTTTCGGCAAGACGCCCTTCCCTAAACTGCAATGGACTAACCCGTCTGCTAACGGTATCACACACCAACTGAGCGCAAACGCACAATACTTTCAGGGACCAACCCAATAATTTATAAAACCATGTAGGTCATAACTTGGAAGTTTGTAAAACTGCGAGTCCACTGTAAACTTGTATCGTAAATGGAAAATGATCATTAGTTCTGTTATATATTTTTCGGCACCAACGCAATAATGTATAAGAACGTATAGTTCGTAACTTGGAAAAATGCGAGTCCACTGTAAATTTGTAATCAGGGTTAAAAAAAATAAGTATTTTTTAACCTACGCCTTACCCAAGCCTTTCAGCTTTTAGTCAATCCCTGAAAACCCAATAAAGATTAAAATCATCCATAAAACTGGCAAAGTTTTTATAAAATAAATGCTTACGACATCCTTTTATTCCGGGCATGATTTATGATTATTTCCAGTTACTTCAGAAAGTCTGTAAAATAGACACGTAGACGAATCCACCACAAACTAGTTCGATAGAGATACTTCTCCAAATAATCATAAACCGCAGACGCGCGGTATAAAATACGCGACACCTAATGCCTTAGGCCAGAAGTCAGCAACCTACGGCACGAACGCCATACTTGGCACGTAAACCAAAATAAAATTCCAAATATGATTTAAAAATCCACTTTATTTCTAGTAATTGTTCGATAGTAAAATAAAAATGCGCCACTTTGTAAGTGGAGGCTGGCACTTGAAACATGAGCGCCCATAGGAGTACTTCTGTGGGGTGGGGGGGCTGAGAAGAATCAATGAGTACTTTTAAGGGGCTGAGAAATATTATTACCTCCTTCTCAAAGCTGTCGAGAATTTTAGTGAATGTACAAGATACCAAAACGCTACAAAAATAATTGATACTGCTTGACAATTAGTAATGAGCTAAAAAGTACCTTATTTTAAAATGTGACTGTAAAACTTTTGAAAGTAAATGCATAGCAGGTTCGGGCAAATCAAATTTTTAAACGGCTAGGGGGGATATGGAGCCCCCTATGCCCCCCATATGGGCACCCATAACGTGGAATGATGCTGCAATATTGCTTCGGCACAAACTACTAAAAGATTTTCGTTTCCTACCCTGGGAAAATTCCAAGGAATCAACGAGCTAAACAAAGGCTCCATGTTTTTCATTTAATATTCGTTTGATGCCTTTATATTTCGATGTCCTTAGCTTTCACGTAATGGTCAACCGGTACTCCGTAGCTAGATTAGGCTGGAGCACCAGCATTAACAGTCTGCCATATCATTACGGTGTATATCACACACAGGAAATCTACTGAAATACAATATGTAAACCATTCTCAATGAAAGGACTGGCCAACTAATGGCATCTAACTATAAAAATAGAACAGCCGAGTGAGGCAGAGGTGAGAACCTTGAGTTTGACCCGTGAATCAATGAAATAAATTTACTATCATTCCTACTTGCAATAGCCTGAAGCATCAAAGCGACAGCGGCCATCTTCCTACCAAAATTATTACAATGATTTCCAACAGCTCTATTAAGCGTAAAGTACCCCAGATGTGCTCCAGCACAAGTATTCCTCATGGTACCAACAGCAGAACCATCTGTGTTAATATAAAAACAGAGTTCAGATGGATAGCACTCTGAAATTTTGTCCACAACTACTGACCTCAACTCCGCTTCCATTAAAAAAAATACTAGTATCTGCGTTCTCTAAAAAATAATTTTAAAAGTAAACCGCCGAGTAAAAAAAGTCAATAAAGAACTTGGAATACAACAAAGGTTTGTATGTAACTCCAGATATCGAAAAACTAAAACCAGATATTGAGCATATACCCACCTATCCAGGAAGATGGGTTGACAATATCGTCAACACATAGAATCCGATAGAACAATGGACTTTTTTAATCCTAGCATGTTTCCCATCAGCCTTAATTTATAAATCAATACTTTGTGAAACAGTTCCAAACACGGGAAAATAAAGCAGGTAAAATATAAAGTACAGTGAAACCTTTATATAATGATACTGCCTATAATGGCAAATCTTTCCATAACTGAATTTTCGGCCATCCCAAAAGATGGAGGATGCACCAAGTGCAACCTTGTCTATAATGATAACTTCTCCACCCCTAGTGTTCCTTATGGATAGATTTCACTGTATATTGCGTTCATCTAGTGGTCAAGACACTCCGGGCTAAACGGAGGGACCCTGGTTCGAATACAGGATAAGGAAGGCGTCTCTTTTTCTTCTAAAAAAGAGACGCCGTCCTTTTCTTTCTTTTACTTTTTTCTTCTCCTTTTCTCTTTCAAGCAAAAAGCTTGTTAATATATTAATATATTGTTGTATATAATAATATATTGTTAATTTAGCAAATATATATAAAATGAATAATATTAGCACATTCCTACTCAGGGCTTGTTTTTGGTTAAGCCGTGTCCCTTAACCCTTTATAAGGCAAAAGACTGGGGCATGATTATTTAAAACAAAAATTTGTCAAATACCCTCTATTAGCACACTTAAACATGGATCAAAACTTTTTTTTTATTTCTTCTTTTTCATACTTTTTTTAGGGTGGGAAATTAGTATCCCAGTGCCCTTCCTGCACTATGCAGTTTTTGTGATATTTACTGGGATAATAATTTCCCACTTTTTAAATACACTAATATTGACTCTACAATCATCTGCCTTTTCAGTATTTTTGCTGATTTACATTTCTAATAAAGTAAAAATCGCAAAGCAAAATTTTTATTGACCAGTAGTGTATCCAGGATTGGGGAGGACACACTTGGCTGGCTGTACTTATTTTTTGAAGGGGGTAAAATCTCTTACCCCCCCCCCATATACGTATAATGTACGCAAATGCAACGTGGTCTGGGGGCATTTAGTCCCCAAAGGCCCCATCCCCAATTGATGCCTTTATACAAGACTGCAGTCAGGAATTTTTTTGGGGGTGGACTAATTTTTTTTATGTGGTTCAGTAAAAACTAACAATTTTGTCATTTACAATCAAGAGGTAAAATTGATGAAGAATAAAAATATAATTATTTTATAAATCGAAAAAAATATGAACATCGATTTTATCGAATCGATAATTGATAAACATTAATTTAAAGTTTTTAATTAAATGAATTAAATTAAATTAAATTTAGTAATTTATTAAATTAATTAAAATAAAATTTTAATAATTAAATAATAAATGCATAAATAAATAAAATACAGAAACAACAGTACCACATGTAAATGAGTATATAACATATACTAAAAATCTCTAATTTAAGTAATAAATACTATATTAAAATTACTTCATATTATAACAAAATATATATTAATATATAAATTAGATTTAACAAATAAATACAACAAAATTATGATAATGATGTTAATACTGATAATGATAGACAATAATAATAATAATAATAATAAATTAAATAAATAATTGAAAGTTAATTAAAATTTAAAATAAAGTTCATAATTACGATAACTGATGTAGGTAAATTGTTAATGAGTAAAATTTATTAAAATAAAAGGAAAAAAAAACTCCTCAGACTAATATTCTATCTTTCAAAATGATACTCCATCACCAACTGGAGTTCATATGTGCCGTGACTTGTTTACATGCGCAGAACATCTTTACTATTAGTATTATCTAAAAATAATAAAAAATAATATATTTAGAAATGTTTCTATGTCCGTGTTACATATTTTTTAGCATCAAAACTCCATTATACAATAATTTTTGCCACCCACGTATTAATTACAGCTCAAACTAGAGCTTATTAATTTTGGAGAAAAAGAGACGCTTTCCCCATCCTGGATTCGAACCAGGGTCCCTCCGTTCAAAACCAGGATGGGGAAAGCGTCTCTTTTTCTCCAAAATTACACAAGCTCTAGTTTGAGCTGTAATTAAAACGTGGGTGGCAAAAATTATAGTATAATAAATTCCCCCACGAAAACTCACAAAATTCTCGCCCCGGAGGCTTTCTTGTGTTGACCATATTTGGCAATTGTGTTATCCCTGCGGAGGGTAATAATACCTTAACATCAAAACTCCAGTTTATAGAGCTAAGAAAAGCCCAAACTTCACTACAATTTTTAACCTTGAAAAATGAGCGTTGTACCCACAGGGTAAACTTAGATGAACTTAAACAGTGAATAGCTGTGTAAATTGTTAATTCAACGTTTAATATAAAGCTAAATATACATAATTTCAGATACTCAGATTCAGAAAACCCTTTTAAGGATGCTATATTTTAAAATGAACATGAAAAACTAAACTTTCAAACATGTAGATGTTTGCGTGGTCTCAGATGGGCCGTGGGATAATAGTTTCCCGCTTTTTGCTTTCAGTTATGTCAACAAGCTTTTAAGAAGAAACTGGCGGAGTTGGTGCCAAAACTTGTAGGACGTACGTTTATCTAACTAAAAAATTATTTTCCCCGTGTTTCTAGCGTAATCTCTAAGCACAATCATGCCATTTCTAAAACAAAACATGGTGGGAAATTATTCACCCAATGCACTATAAAGGGTTAACTTGCCTGCAAATGCAAACCATAGAATCGAAAGACAAAGGGCCCTAAAAATTTTGAGCCCCGGGCATTTGTCCAGAGTGCCCATTTATAAATCCAGGCTTAACACGTTTTTTATATATACTAATAGTAAATGAATGAATAATGAAAAACTTGACTGATAATGAAAAAATTCATGCAAGAATGGGTAGATATATTTTTTTTTCCAAATACGCGAAATACACTCAAAAATATCAGAGGTTCCAGGAAACCATACTAAAATTATTGTGGATCCAAAAATATCTTGAATCCACGAAGTCGGAGACTATGGTAGCAATAATGTCGAGTTGTATCTTATTAGTTTGAATAATTATATGAAAAATCTCCTTTACATATCAAATGTTAAGAGTATGATATGCGTTTTTTTTAAACAAATATTCCGTTCTTTCTAAAGGAGTGGGCGGCAGTACAGGCTGTGCCTAAGGGCGGCAATATGGTGTGGAAAAGCTTTGCCCGGTTTTAGAAATGCATCACTTTATACGTACTTTAAAATAAAATGTTTCCTATTCATTAGAAATAGCAATCTTCTTTCCATTAGGGTACGGTCATCAGGTTCAGAATCTTACGAGGAAAAGCAAAGTCTTTAGTGTTTCCTGGATCATTCATTCGATCAACGACATATTTCTAGCTGTAACTTTGACGATTTGTGCGTTACAAATAGCATTTAATATCATATCATAACTGCTGAGATGACTTCCTTTTCCAAATAACTCAAGGTAAAATTCGTGATTAGGTTTTAACGATAGAATGATTGCCAATGGCTCCACATTTACTTACTTTTAGAAGAGAAAGTCCAAATAACTATTTTTAACGATGGCAAATGCCTTTCTCAAATGACAGTTCAGGGACAATGTTGTGACGTGATCGGTGGATTTTGTCATAAAAATTCAAATATAGACTGCCATTAAGACGCGTCAATTTCTGCCCAGAAAATATTTTTATTTTGCCGTTACGTTATTTTCAATGTGACATTTGGAAAGCGATTTGTGAGCTGTCTTATTTACGTCGCTCACTTTCAAATAAAGCACCGCGAATAATTCATTTGAATTTTAAATTTACGTATTAAACCGCTATAGATTTTGACACAGCATAATTTTGTAATTTTGAATCAATTTAACGTACAAAATTGATATAAAGAATTATTCTAAATATATAAGAGATTGCTAATATTACAGATGCATTATACACAAGGTGAATTTAATCCACCGCACCTCCGATACATTTTTGAAATCCTTATGTTATTATAAGCCTATTTGCAAATCATTGTTGGGTCGAAAAATGGAATTTTATATTTTTTTGTTTTTTTAATTTTTTCGAGCGGACTATATTTGCTGATTGAGCCAATCATGGGTTAGTGGAAGCCAACCTTCTTTTTAAGATAACACACGAACTTGGCACTATATTCGACTTGTTGAACCAAATTAATGTAAGATTTATTACGGCAGTGGTTTGTTCTATTTGTGACGAAAAAATGGGACTAGTTATTGGCTTTATGACTATTCAACACGGAATAGACCGGAACTGAATGATTTCATATTTTGGCTTGGTGTTATTCCAAGACCATGGCAAATTCTGTCCTTGAATCTCCAAAATGGAAGTCTGTGTCCGTCCCTCCGTGTAATATAAATATATAATATAATATATTGCCATATAATACATATAATATATTGCTATTATAATATATAATATTATTAAGTATATAATATATATAATATAATAAGTATATAATAATATATATAATATATTAAGGTCATATATATTATATTAAGTATATATATAATATATTAATGCGCTGTCGGTTTATCTACAATAGCGATTCGCTGTATTTCTGAGAGTACGGGTGCTAGAATGAAATATATTATTAAATATAAATATTTCTTCGTTTACAACCAATTACTTTCCCATAATTTTGAAAAGCTCTGACAATTTAATTTTTGAGATTTATTTTTTCTTGTGTGTAGGGGGACAATGTCATATTATTCGAAGAAAATTTCTCAAAAAGCATCTAAACCACATTAAATATATTTATAGTCTGTTCCATGTTATCCTCATACGGATAAATAGAATACAAGCGATACTTCGTTACAGAATTTTTAAAATAAAAATAAATGTTTCTCTTATGCACAAACTGAATTGCAACTTGCAATGTGATTATAAAAAATAAAGTAAATGGTTTTCTGCTAATAACATATATCTCTCTGGTATATTATTACTGCTTCTTTACAATACTTTACGTGAATTGATCAATAAAGAAAGTAAAGACAGAACTATGGAATATTTGCATTCGACGATCTGTGTTAAAAATCACTAAGCGAAGAAAATAAAGCAGGGGAGAGATACATAAGAATAAATCGAACAAAATTTATAGACTAGTATTAGACTGAAATTTTCAGGGAAGTAAAGGAAGATTGATCAAGAAACACGCCGTGGTAAAAGTTTTGCGAAATACACTGGGATAAAAAGGAGGATAATGTACATAGGTAAAATTCAAGGAACTCCCAGAAAGTCAAAGCAAATTGGGACCTCTTGTAAAAGCCCTGGAAATTAAAGGAAGGTGGACATGTTCAACTAATATAAAACAAATTAAAGGACAACGAGAATTATTCAATTAAAAGCTCAATACTGCTTAAATTGCTCGATTATATACTTTATTTTATTCATAACAAAATTAAGAGGATAGACTAATGAGGAGAAGACTAAATGGACATAACGCCGACCCAATGTGAGAAAAAAAAAATGACGATGAGAAAGTCGAAGCAAATCAAGCGACCCGTTATGTAAAACTTTTTTCGGCCTAATTTTGCATTTGTTTATTGTTAAGATGGGAATAAATAATGAAATGCCCCTCCATATGGGGAACGATTCCACAAACATTGCAAAGCATATATATAGAGTTGCATTTAGAATATTTTAAACAAAAAAGAAGGAAGAGAAAAGTTTCTGTTCTGAGATAAGCACCAAGGAACCACATAAAATGAATCAATCTCAATCCCCACCGAGTCAAAAACTAAAGCCGCATTTGACAATGAAAACTCAGATTCTCTTTATTAATACTGTAAAATTCAGCAACTTTTCACATGAACAATATTTTATGTCAGACTAAATTTGAAAGAAGCAGAAAATGGGACAGCGTCTCCGATAGCGTACGGCACTATGTATCCTTTGTTAGAATATAAACCTTATTGATGACCGTTTAGGATTATGAGA
This sequence comes from Dysdera silvatica, assembly GCA_006491805.2. NCBI lineage: Eukaryota > Metazoa > Arthropoda > Arachnida > Araneae > Dysderidae > Dysdera > Dysdera silvatica. Next base: position 6,000,290 of record QLNU02015359.1, on the reverse strand, counting down.
TTTCACTTTAGAAGGACTCGGGGCCATTAATCTCTCGAAAAGCTTTCGTCTTTCTCCTGTATCACGAGCAATCTGTTTTAAAAGTGATAAAGGATCATAACAAGAAAGGAGAAACAGACGAGGAAGCGCACGAGTACGATCAAGACCCAATCGCGTGCCGAGGAACATTAAGAATGTGACAAGCATGATGACGATGGCATATAATGTTCTCACACTCCATGGGCTTTTAATCGCCTCTACATTTTTTCAGTTTTGCTCAGGCAGTCATTAAAGAGAGGCTGGAGGCGACGCCCTTAAGACACGAAAGCTGATTTGTTCAATTTATGTTAATGTCGGTGTACCTTCAAATATTCATGTTTCCTGCGCAGTAGGAAGATCGAAATCAAATGATCCTCTCCGGCACGTATTATGTAACGCCGAGAGAGCTGATAGAGCTGTTTCCGGAAAACTGAGTTTTTAAAAATTCTAATCATGTAGCAGAAAGGTGTCAAACTC
>QLNU02015359.1:5985984-5999695 GCA_006491805.2 Dysdera silvatica | reverse complement strand
CGAACATTCTACACATTTTATATTCTGCTCGTGTTCTGTAAGCTAAAAGGATCAATTTCATTATTCGGTTGACTTATTTATAATATGAATAATAGAATAATCAAATAAATAGAACAAGAAATTGTTCTGTTCAACTTACAGAACACGAGCAGAACATCAAATGTATGGACTGTTTTGGAACAAAGTACATAAAAGGACATGAAATTTATAGCTTACATCAGGCCTGGGCAACTTTCGGCTTTCAAGCCGCACGTGATTTGTTTCCCCTCTAATTTGTCTCTCCTCACATACAAGACCTTATTCTGATTGTCTTTTTCACTGTGAGTGACTATCAAAGACACTATTTTACTTTGCATGCTGGCTTTGAAAATGTGTCTTAGCTAGTCACTCACAGTAAAAGTGACTATCAAAGTAACGGCTACAACGTTTGTGTGGGTGAGAATCATCCTCACTTTTTTTCGCTACTCCGTTACATTATCTTTCTTATCTACCCACTTCTAACATCATTTATACATCGCGTGTGAACAGAGCATTTTTAGTGAAATAATAAAATTTTATAAAATCCATTTTTTGCAAGAAAAATTTGATCCCCAAAGGTAATTTTGTAATTTATTTGTAAAAGGCATTACAATTGATATTTATTTTACATCTGGTTATTTAGGGTTGCTATTATGGGAAAAAATTAGAAAAATTTTCTTTTGTTGAAAAAAACTAATCAAAATAAAGAAAGACAAATCAGATAATGAATTGGATGCAACTGATGAAAAACTATGTGATAACGAAATTGAAATGGAGGAGGATGACAATAGCGGGGAAATTTTCCAAAAACTGAGAAAGAGAATCTTCTTTTTTAAATCTTAAAATCAACTTTTCTGTCCTAGGAAATTATATTTTGAATCTCTGTCTTTTCTGGTATTTGCATAAATTAAAGTATAGCTTTCTACAACTTACGCACACAAAGCAATCGCTCTGAAGTCAATAGTTATTCTCCATTCATCTTTTCAAAAAAAAAGCTCTCCTTGCGACGACCTTTTTTTTCCATTCGGACCACAAGTTCCCGGGTTTGATTCCCCGTGTACTCCCAAGCCCCATTTTCATTTTTCACATGCTTCATCGATTTTTAATCTGTAAATTACATAAAATAGATCGTATTTTCTTGAACGCGATGAATATTTTTCACATTTTCTAGAAGAATATTCCATTCTAGACCCATTTTTAAGAATATCTGAAAATGTCAACTTAAGCACTTATTGTTCTCTAATAATTTAAGGAAAAATTCCCTACGCTTTTGTCAACGTTAAAAATATAGCATTTTTGTACGTTATGCAAATATTTAACTTGAATTTTAAAGAACAGGAAAGCTGTTTTAAAGCCAAAAATAGCCTACCTTAATAACGTTTCAAATCAGTCCTCCCCTATAAAAAATCCATTTTGAAGTTCAATGCTTTCTCTCATTTTCATGAATTAAATCACGTTTTCTCACAGCCTACACACTTTTATCACTTTCTCTTAAGCCAATAGTCCATTTCACATTTACCTTTTCACGATGTCTCTGCCATTTTAGCGACCTGTACTCCCATTCGGACTGCCTCGTCCCGGGTTCGAGTCCCAGCACTATAAGCTACTTCTTTTTTCATTCTTCATCTTTTTTCCAAGATTTAAATTGCATCAAGTTTACCTTATTTTTCTATTTTATTATTATTATTATTTTATTTACTTTACATTTTTACTTACTACATTTTACTACACTTTTTCACTTACTACACTTTTATTATTTATTTTATTTACTACATTTTAAAAATGATGTAGGATTCATTTGTCCTTTTTTATTGTAATTATTGACATTGTACATGTATGATGTAGGATTCGTTTATACTTTCTTGTAATTATTAATATTTTATATGTGAAGCCACTGGGTTTTGGTGTTTTTGAATCATTTTTGATTTTGAACATTTTTTTCCATTTATTCATACAAATGTATTAATGTAAATAAAGCTTTTTTGCATAGAATTATTTTACTAAAAACTTTTAATATTTAAGATAATCCGTTAATTTTCCAAAAGATAAATAATTATTATACGACGTTGAAGAAATTTAATACGCTTTGTGGCGGAGCCCACAAGAATTACGTGTTCACATTTCGATGGTAAACGGAAGACGGATTATTATTTTTGAATTCCACACGCAGTTACAAACGTTATTGCCAAATACAAAAACTGGAATTATAATTATAAAATATATGTTGCCAGATACTGAAATTGAAATTTTGTACATACGGAAAACATTATATAAAAGGAAACAATTTGACATGTTTTTAGTTTTAGAAACTGTAATTATTAAGTTTTCTTTTCTGAGTACTCCAAGTGGCAAATGCAGAAGCAGCGCTCAAACCGAAAAAGCAACAATTCGATTGTGGAAGCTCACGTATGCGTCAATATTTAATTAAATATTATTATATGCATTTTATTACTTGAAAATTTTAAATGCAGAATTACAGGAATTTGGATTATATTGTTCAATCGAGTCAGTCGCTATTAATTAATCCTAATCATAAAATAAGCCAATGTCGTTTAGTCTTAAATTCATGAGATTAATGCACGAAGCTGCATCATCGACATTTTAAATTTTGAATTTATTTTTTAATTTGTAATTTTATGATATTTTACCGAAAATGAAAAAAATGAATTAAAACAAGAGCGAATCTTTTTTATCTTAGAAAACTAGATCAAACAGAGAAAAAAGGTAGGAGATAAAATATTAATTAACAGTTTAATTAATAAAGAGTTAAAATTGAATTTATTTAAAAAAATTAGTAATTACTGTTTACATACTTATCAAGATTTTGGTTCGTTCTGTTGTGACTTTTATAAAAAATTCCGAGATGCTAATCCCGCAGAAAATTTTGAAACGCTAGCTCATAATTAATTAATTGCAGTCTCTAAGGATTTACATATTTAAAATAATATTTCAATAATATTTTGATACCATGCTTTTTAGCTCAAGTTAGTGTGGTTAAGAAACGACAGCGTCGATGTTGATATGTTAATCGGTAACATAGTATCATGTTTACCGTTTTCCAATTTTTTTTAATCCTAAAAATGAATATCATTCTTCACAAATATAATCATATATAATTATCAAAGATAACTGGTAATTTTGTTTTATAAATGTGTCGTATTAGGATATGAGGCATTGCGAACAGACTACTAATCTTGATAACAAATGCCTTTTAACCGGCTAAGAAATTCTGACATGTATATCAAATAATCTATTTATGACAAAACGCACGGGTACGACATGGCTCTGCCCAGTAGATCGTTAGTCAAGATACTTCGACAAAAACCCACCAAAGTCCCTCGTTCGGACCCATCTTGAGCGTGAGAAATAATATCTTGTGTCTTCCAAAACTTACATTTCGATGAGCTATGAAAAAAGAGGAGAGTTGTTCTGAGTGATAAACCTATTTAATGCACATCCTTTTTCAAATTACGTAAGAAGATACAATGGCTTATGCATACGAGAAAGAACCTCACGAGTTTGGTTTCTTGATTTATGTGCCATAGCCCTACTTTCGATGAATATCTGCTATATTACTCTTGTATCCATCGAATCACAATTTCGGTTCCATTAAATTGGGACTTTCATTTGCTGAAACCAATTGCACCAACTTCTGTTTGCTTTTTATCTCCCGCTGTTTCTAGACGCTTTGTATTGTTGCGGTTTGCTGACTGCGCTATCCGCTTATGTAAGTATCAGCCACACGTCTTCTCCTTCCACCCTCTGCACAAATGACAGGTCTTTCGGTTTGTTACTGAAAGTGATATGTTGTTTCCAATTGCTTGAATTTTCAAGAAGTTGTGGACAATTAAACTGAGTTCAGTTATTTTATATAAGACCATATTTTTTCGAAGTTGTCCTTTTATTATGAGTTTCTTGTTCAGAACTTTTAAGAAAACGTTTAAACAGTCATTTGAGACATGAGTTACTACTTCAAATGTCCACTGCAATATACTTGCACATTCTCATGTGTTATCCAGAATTAAAATTTCGACCTAGTAATTTAAACTATGCATTAAACAATTAATCATGAAAAATTCACCAGGTTTTATTTAGCAGATGAGCTTACCCACGGCTATAATATTTTACTTTCTTATTTGTGAAATTTCCAACATCGAAATGGATTTTCATTAGACGTATTTAAACTTAAAGCCAACAATGGTTCCATTGATTGTAAAGTTACTATTTTACAATTAGTAGCTACTTACGATTAGAAGTAAATTATTAAAATGTTATTGAATAATTTCTTGAAATCGATATTCCCTCCTTAAAATGGTTATCGAAATATAGTAAATATAATCGTTTAATCGCGTCCAAACGAAACGCCCTCAGGCTGCATGGAAATACAGCGAACAAAGGATAAAACTAATCTTCTATTAACCTTAGAATAATTATGCAAAATTTATGGAGCTCGTAAAGTCTTCCGTAATTCTAAACTAATCAACTAAGATGTGGCCTTTGAACGAAATATGCGACATTTTATGCAAGGAATTAAGATCGCTTTATTAACACGTAATTTCGTTTCCCCTTTGCAAATGAGAGCTTTAGATTAAGGAAACATGTGTTTACAACAATAATAAAATTTTAATGTGTTAATGAAAGTCTATCAAGTATGTTTGCATAAGTGTGTGCATTGTTACGTTTACAAATTAAAAATTGAGTGTTTTATATTTTACCAAGTTACAAGTGCTTGTTAAAACATGCCAACAAACAAAAGGGATGATTTTGAAATCATAAAATGTAATCTGTTCTCCAGTTGAGAAGTTTTGATCTTATACAATTTATTGCTCATTGCAGTCGATGGCAAAAGGATTGTGTGGAATGCGTTGACGTAAAGTTTGGTCTATACAGTTGGTAGAGAATGGCTAACACTATATTCCATTGATACAGATTTCAGTTGTTGTTCTTAATTAAATTTTCTTATGGATGATGAGCGTTAACATTAATGAAAATATTATAAATTTATTAAAGTGTTTTTGCATTGAATGATGGCGTTGATAGATCTAGTAATAATGTTTTTGTGTCTTTCTTTACTATCCCATATTTTCTTTTATGTCGGTAAATCCTTCATAGTAAAAACTTTCGAACTGCGGAAACTTCTATTTAATGAACACTTTTCCAATTCTTCAAAACAATGTTTGGTATGCCCTAATACTCTCGGATGGCGAACAGAGCCTATGTCCCGAAGCAGCGATTGCCACGCCTTAGATTACTTCGGCCGAGAGACCTTCAACGTGCTATTTCATCGTGTTCATGAGGTCACGCTACCAGGAAAATCCTTTTCGTCTGACACTGAGAAAAAGATGGACTACCAGCTGATGTACTATTTACTTTTAGTAGTTTTTAGTCCCTTTAGTACTTTTTTGTTTTACTGGTTATTTGCATTACGTCACCATATTTGAATAGGTATATAAATGCCCGCTAGACCTTGAGTAATGGATTTAAGCTGTATGCGAAATCTGTGGTCAACTGTGTTTCTAGTGTTAAAGATTGTTCGACTTAACGTTGACTTTGTGAAAGATAAAGAAGTAATTTAACTTTTATTGTATAATTCTTTTTAGTCATTTAGTTTAAAATCCAAAGCTCCTTTCTACGAACCCGAGATGTCTTTGGCCTGCTAGTTCTTAGAGCGAAGTTTTGGAGCTAAGCTACTGACGTTGAAGTCCAGGTTAGTTGGCTTTCTTGTATAAATTAGTTTGGTAATGGTGTAGACAGTGATCAGTTTTTGTCAAGACAGCCCAGACGCCAGTGCCATGCCATCCCTGCCCAGAAACTCTTTTTGTTTGATTCTAATTCTCACGAGTTCTTGAGCTACACGTCTGGAAGTCGTGTCCACCTTACGTGCTGTTTTCTGTATTGGAGTATTTGAACCTGAACTAACTATTCCTAAATTCGGTGAAACTGCAGAACATGCAACCTACTTCTTCATCTATGCTCTTGAAATTTTACTAGATCGAGGAAATTTCACTAGATGGCGTTGTGACGTCACATACTGTCATGTGACATATATGTGTATGATGCGGTGAGAACTGGTGTGAGACGCCATTTTATTTTTTCTTCACGCTCCTAGTGAGCATCTGAATGTTTTCATTTTTTATGGATGACATTTTTTTTTAAAGCTTGAGTGGACCATGAAAAAGGGTTTAATTGCACGTGAGTATGAGTATCCGAAGGGGAAGAAAATGGTGATTCCGTGTTCGAGACGGGGTATGGAAGGTGATTTTCAATGGTGTTGCAGGAACTGTGGTAGGGTTTTTAGGTTTGGAGGGCGAAGGAAGAATAACGGAAAGAGGAGAGGCTTATCAGAATGCACGAAAGAAATGGGAAGGAGAGAGAGGAAGAAAATTAACAAAAAGTGGAGAGAGAGGAGAAGGATTCACGGAAATTATGGGAGGAGGAAGATTCACGAAAAGTAAGAAGGGGGAGGAGGAGGAAGCAGAATAACGACAATTGCGAGGGGGAGGAGGAGAAATCAGAATAACGAAAATTGCGAGGGGGAGGAGGAGGAGAAGTATTGAAGCAAAGCGTGCAAAGGAAGGAAGAAGATTACCAAAAACACCGTAAACAACATGGCGGCTAGTGACTTTGCCGATGCCGGAAACATCCGATCACACAGAATAAGTACTAATTTTTTATTTTTTAGAATTGGGAGGAGGTGGGGAGAAGGAGGAAAAAAACACACGATTACGGCATAAACAACATGGCGGCTGACTGTGCCAATAACCAGTGTTGCCAGTACTAATTGCCAGTTTTCGAAACACGAATTAGAATCGAGTGGGTTGCGTATTCTGCAGTAGCGCCCGAAATTCAATAAACGGCTGAACAATCAAGTATCGCTTATTCAAATTAAAGGACACCCTTTTGGACATAAACATTAGCTTGCGTTAAATTAGTGCCAAGACTAATTGTTACAGTGTAGCTGCATTTTTGTTCCTTCTTTGAATCTTTTTTGTTTCCTTGAAAAAGATTTTAATCCTCTTAATAAATTTATTTATTAACTATGAATGACATTTGTACGGCGGCAAGGTTCTGTGGGCTTTCTTGGCTGTTATATTAGGCAGTTAAAGACTTCGAATGGCGGCTTGCCAGTATGTCGCCAATGGAAATTATTCGTATAGAAATAATTACTTCTCATCTTATTTAATATATTTATTTAAAGCACTTTGCTTCAATATTAGCGTACTGCTAACTTGATACGAATCTTGGTTACAATGGTAACGTAATAATAAGAGGAATATTAATTTAGAGGTTGGCCATTTTGACGTCTGGCCTCCCTGAAAGCTCCGACGCTTCTTCACACTTTTTCCCGCGAATATGCTCGTTACGTCACATCCAACGGCTACATACAGATTTGGCGCGAACTATCGGCCAATTAGAGATTTTCGTGATTAACGTATATTTTTTCCCTGCGCGTGTGTGTCCTTGACTTAAGGAAGAAGGGCAGTCCATAATGACAATATTTGAAATGCTAAAAATTGATAGACGCGGCTGGACAACATTCTTAACTTCAACTTGTTCTATTCAAACACCTTGAATGCGTTTGGAAGGTCCCACCTCTCTCATCTCATACACCATTCAAACTTAAACCTTTGCGTTTGAATGGAAACGGAATGAACTCGTCCATTCTCCTTAACAACAAAACACTTGCATTTAGTTTTACATTGCCATATTCAAATAGTTAATTTATAGTAAAAGTTCATATAATATGCACTAATCATGCCATTTACGAAATTTACTAATATAACTAGTATTTTAAAACCATTTGTTGATTATAGCCTTAAAATTTCACCAGACTTTGGAGTAACGTTAAAACCGGGTTCGGTTGCATATCATTTTGTAAAGGATACTAAATAGGATACTGGAAAGGCATAAGCACAAAATTTGAAATAGAGCAAAAGCTAGTAATTAAAATAAAATAACTAATACTTAAAGTGAAAAAATTATAATTAAATTGAGAAAGTTGTAATTAAAGTGAGAAATTAACAACTAGATTAAAAAATACTAATTTTATATACTTTTAGTTTTTATATTTACCATCTTCCTGCTATTGCTTATAATATGTTTAGGTGTATAAACTTTTATTAGTCTTTTACCACTACATAACACATTTAAATTTCGTAATAAAATATAAATAGGTGCAATGACAATAAAATGTTTAAAGAAGAAGACATTTGCCAGCGCCTTTAATTATCAGAAGACTGAATTGATTACACAAGCAATTTCAAATATCAGTCAAGACATTAGAGTTTATATAGTGAGAAAAATGGCTATACCGATATCTTCAGGCTGAAGGAAACCGACATTAAACCTTGATTTATAGGTTGGTGAATCGGAGTTTCGCTCAGAATAGGAGACCCGATATTGCTACCATTGTCCAGAGATCCTTATTCCCAGAGTGCCTACCGCGATTGATGAGAAATACGGAAGCTCGGTTTTCTCTTTAATTACCTCAACTACCATGAGTCTTCTTGACACAGTACTGTTAACTGCGCCATCTATACCAATAAATGTTTTTAAATAATGGAGTAGAAATAGAGGCGTTTCATCACGTTTTGATGTACAGCATATCAGATTCATGCTTATTGGATATACACATATGGTAATAAATAATCTATCTCGGATGGAACATTGGTGAGGGTATATCTTCCAAAATAATATTTGTTAATGAATTGCAAATCCATTTCAAAATGAAAAAAATGTTGAAGCTGTGATTTTAGAATCCACTTACAGTGGGAACCTCATTAACGGACATTCTCCTGGTAAAAGAATTGTTCGTAAGGGAGATGTGACTGAGAAAATGGGAGTATTATTTTGCAGGAAATTTTTCTGAGAAATTTTATGCGACAGTAAAAACAGGGTGAACGTGTCTGAGGAGTATCCGTTAAGAGGAATTTTACTGTATTTATGAAATATTGAAAATAATAGACACTTAATGCAATTTTTTCCCTAAATTCTTTATTTCCTGCAATTACCATAGATTAAATATACCGTTTCGTCTTCCTTTTGTTTGCGCAAGAACTCATTTCCCTGCCCATAGTTTTTGGAATTTTTTAATTCATGTGCTGTCCTTATTTGCTCTTCGAAATGCACCTATATTTATTTTTATCAAAACTAATATAAGTCCCCCGCTGCCTGATTTATAATCCTGGAAACGAGATATATAATTAATAGTAGATGATAATACTATCAAGCTTTTTATCAAAATCATACAATGGACACAAGGGCTGATAAGGGCGGCCAGATTGTTATCCTTATTAAAGTGCAGTGTCATGCCGGATCCCTTAAGGTTATCGAATTTAGCCCATATTCATCAATCCCCCATGATCCTACCGAGCGTCTTCATCTACAATACAAGAAACGTATTAAGAACCCTTTCCTGTTTAATCAACGCCAGAAGTCAGCATGTTTTGCTTTGCACGCAACACCCGCTCGGTTGTACACTCTCCCTAAAATACATAAACCTGGCATTTCTTTTCGCCCCATCATCTCTTGCATTGGTTCAGTGCCATATGGGCTGGCGAAGTTTCTTATCACCGTTTTCTCACCACTTACATCGTTTAACTCTTTCACCTGCAAAAACTCCGTCCATTTTACTTCCGTTCTTCACTCATTTTCTTCGGGTCACTGTACAATGGCTACACTTGACACTAAGTCTATATTCACTAACATACCTGTTGACGGCGCTCTTAATTGTCTTCGGTGTCGCCTTGTGGAGTTTCATTTTTCTCAACCTGATATTGATGAATTATTTGTTTTAATTTCGTTACTTAATTTCAACACCAACAAACAACTGGTATGGCAATGGATAATCCCATCTCACCTATATTGTATGATATCCATATGCATTGCTTTGAACTCAGGTTGTTTACTCAGGTAGATTTCAGGCTGTGGATCAGGTACGTCGAAGATATTTTTATTATCTGGGATGCCCCCACTCCCCGGATCAAATTGCCGCTCTTTTGCCTATCATAAACTCCTTAGACGCTTTTCTTGTGTTCTCTTTTGATTTGGAGGAACATAATACTATCCATTTTCTTATGTTCCCATTAAAAAATTTGGCCATCGAGTTGAGACCTCTGTTTTCCGTAAGCCTTTCGCTGTTTTACTTCCTCCACATTTTAAATCTTGCCATCCTTTTCAACAACAAATGGCCGCATTTACACTTTTGTGTTTCGTGCTTTACGTATCTGCTCAACCAAAGCTGCCTTAGCTTGCGAAATTAAATTCCTTTAAGATATTGCTGTTTACAGAGATTTCAATCCGGCTATTATCGACTCAACTTTAGCCAAGTTTTCCAAACCAGCTCCTTTCACTATACGTACACCCTCCAGTTCCGACGCTTCTGTTGACACAATAGTCATTTTTTTCACTCCTAAGATTAGTGTTGCCATAGCAAAAATTCTTCGACGGGCAGGATTCCGAGTTATGTTCTGTCCTGTCAATAAACTTCGTCCATCTTTAAAAACCCCATTCATACGCTTCATCGTTAGGGAATTTATCGGGTTTTTTGCCAATGTGGAATGTCCTTCATCGGTCAGACTAGGAGAGCTTTGTACTACAGTCGCAGAGAATACTGAAGATATGCGCAGAATTCAAAAAGTCTTCCAACGCGGTGCATTCACTCACAAATTCCTCTTCAACGATGCTAGCATCATCTTTAAACTTCGCTCACCTTTGGAATTGGACTGCGCAGAAGCCTATTTTATTCACAAGTTCAGGAATTATCTAGTTAACGGTCTTGAATCCACCCCTGGCTTCAGTGGTGCTTGGAACTCTCTTTTTCAGCCTACACCGTCTCCGTTTTCTTCATCAGACCCTCCTCGTGTTTTTGATTCACCTCCGCAATTATGCCTCTTCTCTTACCAGAAAGTAAAGTTGGCCTTCACACAGCTCTCTTTAACACTTTACGATTAACAGTTTCTATTTTTGTTAATTTTTGTGGCAACTTAACAAACGTGAAATTAAGAACAAGCACTAGGTGTTATTCGACATTTTACAATCGAAGAAGAAGGACGACCCTGGATCGTCCAAATCTATCGTCGATTTTTTATATTTTAAGTTGTATTATGCTAAAAAAGTTGCTAAATGAACCTTTTACGCGAAAAGATGCATTATATTGGTTTCTAAATAAAACATATTTTTGTGTTACCTGTAGCAGAAACCGGAACTGTATTGCAATCAAATTACTGCATGTTGTTAGCAAAGTGCCTTATGTTGTCAATTAATTGTTCTAAATTTATTAAAAGGACTAAAGCAATTAATATTGAATTAACAATCCAGTTCCGCCTGATTTTATGTTAGTAGTTAGAGTGTGTAAACGTTTGCAGAAAATAAAGCTTCCAGATGTTCTTGCGCCATAACATTTCAAACAATCCAATAAAAGTAGAACTTTTGCTTTTGAAGTAACTTAATGATATTAAATCTTAATAATATATCTTTTGTTATATTTGTGAAGACCTACATGTACTCTCTCCCTGTATACGTCACTAGTCACACAGCTAATATGAATGCACAATACGTAGCGAACGAAGTGTCATCACGCAATTTTAGAAATTGTAAATGTAATATAACCGTCATCAACTGCGACATTCCGTTTTCGGTTATTCATTACGATCAAAAAACATAAAAATAAGGTAATGATCCGTGATGTGTTGATGAAACTTGTAAAGTTTTTCTCGATACGGCCGTTGTACAAAATATGGTCGATAATTGTTACTAATCTCTGCTACTCTTCTTGGTGCCGTAATGAGTGGTACCGTATCAATAGCGTGGAATTAACATGAGCGTTAGCTATATTATTATTGCTGTTCAGATCGATATTTTTGTCACCACAAATTATTGAGTTCTTATTCTTCTTTACATTACCATGAAGGGTTGCGTCAAGCGAGTCTATGAAAGGCTCAGAGTTTTCGCTCTTGGAAAGATATATTGCTCCAGTGATGTGTTTATGCTTGATAATGGGGACGGGGCCTTCACTAAATAGAAAAATAGAAACTCGCATTCTGAGATTTTAATGCAAGTCATACAGACATAAAATTTATTGATGTGGGAATGTACGAATTATACATGCGAATTATCATCGGGGAATGAAAGGCTTGAAAGGGGGCGTGTATTCTGTGATTATTAGAATTTTTCTATCTTCAAGCAAATTTATGCCAATTTCGCTGAGAGCGGTTGTCTGAAATACTATTTTTGAAGAGAGTAAAAGTTGGGTTAGAAGGTTAAAATTTTTTTAAGCTACGAAAGTTGATGTGTATTAGATAAGAAGAGGTGGGAGGAAACGTAATCAATTTATTGACATTTGCCATGTCATCACATACGGCAGTTATCCATGCCTTAATAAGAACTGTTATTTCGAATCTTTAAGGCCTGAGAACGCACATGTGTTTCGCGATCAAATTGTCTGTTGTCATACAAAGATAGAATCTGTGAATTCGTTAGCTGAAAATATAAAATAGAATGGAAATGTAATTTAATGTTAAAGTCCTTAAGAAAGTTTCATTCCCGTCCATTAGTTATACGAGTGCAACGAGAGTTAGCTTCTTCAGTCGATTTTTGAGCAGCATAATCCTTGCTATCCTTTAAACCTTTAAATCCGTGCTATCCTTTAAACCCTTACTATCCTTTAAACCTTTAAACCCATGCTAACCTTTAAACAATTGCTATCCTTTAAACCCTTGCTATCCTTTAAAATATATTGTTTTATGGCGTAAAGACAACAAGGGCCGTACTGAGACGGGACCTACAGTTTTCTGTGGACTCAGAACTTCTTCAGGCTTAGAGAACCAATCCCAGTGCTACGGAGTGTTTGTCGGTAAGCATCCTTTTTTTTCTTGGCACTGTTTCAGTCGAAGGCTAAATAACTGCAAGTTAAGCGAACATGTTACCATTGCACTAACACGGGGCCCATAAAACTTTAACTAGCGTCCATCGAATTTAGTAGCAGTCACAAATCAGAAGCCCTCTTAGAAATGTCATTATGAATAATTTTGGGACAAAGTCAGTTGCAATTGGGTAATTTATCCCGTTCAAGTGGTCTAGCAAATAGGCTGGATTCAGTTCTAACGAGTTTTGACAGAGTTTAAAGACAGGTCACTTTCTGTCGCTTGCCCATTCTCAACTCACCAATTCCGGTCTTAAGTAATAAAAATTTAAATAACCAAAAATAATTAAAAATGTTCTTAAACTATAAAAAAAAAAACTTAATTTAAAAATACTTTTTGTCGACCTTGACACTGTTTTAAAAAAATGCATTCGACCTTGAATATGAATTTTATTTTATTTTCTTTATTAACTGAACTGCACATCGTTATTTTATCGCAAAACGATATTTCTATTGCTGTAACTCGAAGGAAGCTGTAACTCATTCTCAGTAGCCTTGCCATGACCAGATTGCGAACTTTTGGATCTGGGTGGATCTGGATGGAAAGTAACAAGGAAAAAATTGACACACGAAACGTTAAACACACTACTCTTAATGAAGGCCAGCTGTTGACGCATTCAAAAGCTTGGGTGGTCTTTTTTATTTTTTATGCGATATGTTACCTACGCATTTTACACTTTTTCACACCACCTCTCAACACAATTTCCACAACATGAACCCTCTTAATTATAATTTTTCGGGTACTCGGAAACCTCTGCCTCAAATTAAATC
>QLNU02015359.1:5954086-5980661 GCA_006491805.2 Dysdera silvatica | reverse complement strand
AAACACCTAAACAAACATTATTTACTTATCACTTAATCTTCTTTAATGCCACTTGACCCCCCCCATGAATGGGGTTTTGCTACGCAACTAGCTAATAGCATCAGTAATAGTGTATAGTGTATATAGTATGTAGTAGTACTAATAGTGTTTCTCAGGATATTCGGGAAATGTCTGAAGAGACAATGGAATAATACATTTAACATCACGCACATCCCAAAAACGTGTGGCCGCGAATATTAAAACCGTGATACAGACTATCCGAACGTGACACTGTCGCAAATGTTTAAGAGATTCAAGAATTTTATATTGGGATGTGCAGAAAAAACTCAATGCTGGATGCTTTCAATGTTTTTACAAAACAATTTACATCGCAACTGATAACGGTCAGTAGGAATTAGTGCTACGTATTAAACAGTGTTAGCAACACTTTTACAGTTTGGAACAACATATTTTTAAATTTTCTCCAGGGGTAAAGTCACACACGATCACCTCACCTTTTCTGGTGGTTCGTGAGATTCCAAAGTTTGAAAAATACCGTAAGGACATGTAAGCAGCCCATACTGGAAAATTGGGATGCATACCAACGCGCTTTATTAGTTGATATCCAACGCGCTTTTTTGCGCGTTGGATATCAACTAAATACTTTTATTAATGTTTCATTAATCAAGCAGAAAGGCCTGTAGCTAGAATGAAGGGGCAACTATGGCAAAGCCAAGTGCCTATAGGACACAGGTTACCGGGGGATTGTTTTATGTATATAAATAGCTTGATGGGGCAATTGGGAAACCCGCATGGGACAACTGGAGCCACGTCCCTGCTTGCTCAGGTTTTGCTTCAGGCCTGCAAGGACATACAGGATTACGCTCTCTTTAGGAATAAAGCGCCGGCAAAATATTTTCAGGTAAAATATTTTTCCAACCATGCTAAATATTATTTTTTTTAATTACAAAAATGCGCCATGAGTGATTGTGACCGTCTCTAATAGGTTCTAGTCTCAGTGAGTTTATTTACATTTCAATGGGTGATGGTTTGGCCATCAAGTTAAGACGTCGGTGCTGTCCCAGATATCTTACAAATCAGTCTAGAGATGTAGAATATACAAATACAAAACAAAAATAGTAAAGGTTTTCAAAGTCCGGTCATTATGTTGCGTTTGAGAAAGAGGCTGCGAATTCTTGCATCCAAATCTTTATTTCACGTGGTTTTTAGGACGCAAGGGCAGTAAATGTTAGACCCCGCCAGAAGCATTTCAACCCTATAAGAGGTTAGATGCTGATTCAAAGTAGATTAATGGTACACACTGAGCACCTCTCAAGGTAATGATCATGAAGAAAAAATACTGGTATTGTTATGAAGATAGAGGTTAGAACGACACATTCTATATTAGCCGGGTGTGACCTTATACACTATATTTCCGCGTTCTTTTCGTCTTATTATTATTGGTTCAGTATAGCCCAGACGCTCTTGCACCATTAAAAATTCAAACAAGCAAACTCTTCTTATTAAGGGGCTTGTACCTGTTTGTTTGGCTTTTTTATGGCGCAAGAGCATCTGGGCTATACTGCGCCAAACACGGTAGGGCTTGTACCTGAAAAAGTATTTTCTGATGCTCTTATTTAATTTTTCTAAAAACGACGCACAATATTAAGAGCTATAAATGAAAACTTCAAATGTTTCAACCCTTATAACTAAATAGGGATTTTAGTATATGTTGTTTCCTTCAATTTTGAGTGCCATATTTGAAATGTTCCATGTGGCGTATTTTTTAAGTAAAAAGTTTTGTATTTTTTTTATAAATAATCATTGAAACCATATTTATAAATGCTACTGAACAGTTATACTCCACTTTTAATAGTTTTAGTTTAACACGCGAGAAGGCGCGCTGGTGTTTTACACCCACGACTCACATAATTTGTGAAAATGTCACCCCGCTTTTGAAACTGGCCAAACTCTTTCCTGTTGTCTTCAAAGTCACAATCTTTTGGGGTAGGGTGACAAAGTGAAAATTCCACTTATTGTTCCCTGTAAAATTGGACGTTTTTAATGAAATAATGCTATATAATCAGATGGGGTGCAAATCACCCCGCGCGCGTTCTCTAATCCGCGCGCGTTCTCTAATCCGCGCGCCTGCTCGCAGATTAAAAAATATAAAACTTGCTCACCCTTCGTAGAAATTAGTTTTGGGTTCATTCGATAATACACAACGCTTGTATCATACAAGATAATTGTTCCATATTAAAATTTATAGCGTTTATTTATTACTATTGAGTAAATACGTAGAAAATTAAAGTATTCGCTGAAGATTTCATCGCAAGGAATTTTTTTTTAAGTAATGCAAAGTTTCTTAAATATTAGTTTTGATAAAAAGGAAGTTAAAGGTAATCACTTAAACTTCCAAATTCGTGACATGACTACACTCAAAATCATTTTTCGATACGATGCCGTCATCGCATCGCAATAACAAGACCATCCTTCGAAAGATGAATTTTTACTTTATTTTTCAGCTTGCAAATCAAAACATTGATGTTTTCCCCTAAATTCACTACTTTTTCAGGTATAAGCCCCCTTAGCGCGATGTAATACTAAGAGGTTTGCTACAATGCTGAAAATACTAGTTGATGTCTTAGCCATACTGAGCTCTTTCCTACCTAACTGTGGTCCTGTGTTCGAACCCCTGAAGGGCAAATGACAAGAGTCTTCCTAAAAAGGTAAATTTTGGCGAAGCATGTCCTTAGTTGTCCTTGTGCCATTAAATGAACAAATTCGATACCTTCGCATACATTACAAACCCTATATAATAAAAATTCCATTGAAGCTTTATGCTTGGTTTCACTCAACGATTGCGTGAATTATTTATAAATTTAGACCCACTTTCAAAACATTAATCCATTTCTCAAATAAGTCATTCTGAATTATACAGTGCGATGAATATCAATCAATCAATATTTATTTCACCATAACGCACAATTATACACAATCGAATACAGTGTAGTAGACCAACACCAAGGGCGGACACAGGAGTCATGACCCTCCCCAAACATATTTTTTCATTGTAAAAAAATTCCAACTTTCATGAAAAATGAAGGGTGTTATTCCAAGACCATGGCAAATTCTGTCCTTAACCCCCCTTCCCCCAAACACAAAATCAAAGTTTGTGTCCACCATTGCCAACACGATAAATTGTGGCTTGGTAGGGGACCCGAGAAAAAAGCCGATATAAAACCGGCTTGATGAGTTTCTGGCCCCTTTCTCTCTTTCTTCACCGATCTCGACCCTTATGTACCAATTTTCCCTAAACAGTGATGTTTTCATTATAAATGAAGTCAAATATCGATAGTCCACTTTTTTCAGCGCATATACTGATGGTAGATACTTCATTGAAGATCTTCAGATAAATCTCAATTCGGAACACTGTTGTTAAAAAGCACGAGGAATAAGCTTCTTCCAATAAAATAGACGTGTTGAACGATGTCATAGAACCACAAATTTGGAACCAGGAAAATCTGCTTGTGAAGAGGCATTGAACTATTACGATTTTGAGAAGGAATGACTGAAAGTGAAGCAGTTGAATATAAATTTGCAGGAGTAAAGCCGGCGTTTATATGAAAATTTCTATTACTAAACTGAAATTACGCAAAATTTTCAATTGGAAAATGCATTTGATGACGAGGCCTTTTCGACATTGCATGGTTATCACCGTAAAAAGAATGTAAATTCACTTTTCTCATATTTCTACTGTAGATAAGGAAAGTCCTCTTTCTCCTTGGAAACTATCTGGCCAATAAATGATAAAATTTTGACTGTCAAAATCATTTGTGTGATTTTGATTTACATTTCTGACACATACATGTCTTGTTTATTTTTATATTTAGAAGTTTCAATCTTTGCTTGAATATTCTCTTTTGACACATATTTGATTTTTCGGTTGGCGATCCGAAGACCCATGCAATGAACTAAAAGCAAACAAAACAGTGTTTAAATGATCAATATGCGGTAATTTTTTTTGTCCATCATATTAATTACCAGGCACTGTATGCGAGATTTTCCCATGGTAGCAGTATATTGGAAAAGTCTCTCCAGATATGCAATACGAATTAAATAATCATTGACTGAAGGTCTGTAAAGAGAAACCATGTTATGTAAGTCATTTTCAATAGCTAGAACCTCAAGGTTTCGGCCTTCTGTTTTTCTGTCTGATTTTCTGCGAGATTATTATTGACCAAATAACCTTGTTTTCTTGATTTTTGATTTTACGGCTCAAAGACTACAATGGTCATGCTGCGCCGGGACCTACTGTTTTCCGAGGAATCCGAACCTCTTAAGGCCTAGGGAACCAAACCCCGGACTACAGTGAGCAGTGCGATCTTTATGAGATCTCTGAGTAAGCGTTCTTTGCACTGTTGGGAGTCGAACCCGGATTAGCGGCGCACTAGGAGAACGCGTTACCACACTGCGCCACCGCAGGGCCAAATAACCTTGTAATGAACTTCGTACAAAGATTGAAACACAGCCGCCTCGAGCTCAAGTTCTATGTTTAAAGTAGTGATCGTAGTTAACAGGTTTAAAATTGTGGTCAGATTTAAGCCAAGTCTCCGAAACACAGATTACGTGGACCATAGAACAAAACCGAGCCACCAGTAATTCCAAAAGATCACCCTTTGGAAAAAGACTTCGGGCGTTGAAAAATAAAATATTTAGATTAGCTTTGTGGATGGTAAGGTTTGAATTCAAGAAGTCTAAATCAGCGTGAATCGTATCAGTAGTCGACATCAAAAGATATCGAGGTATAAAAAGAAGAAGGAAAATATAATAGAAACACAGTAAGAAAAAAACGCGTATGTCTACGAAAATAAAAGAAGAAAATCTATACAATTGTATTGATATTATTTAAATATATTAGTTGATAAGAATTCAGATAAGAGTATGAGTATGTAGGCCATGCGAGTCCAAGGAAATCCAGTTGAGAATTTCTGTTGTCCAACGTCGATCTGTTCTTCTTGCAATATGTCCAGCCCATCGCCATTTCAACCTTTTCACTTTAACAATGATGTCCTCTATTCTAGTTTGCTCTCTCATCCAAGTGATTTCCTTTTTCGATCTTTCCTAGTTATTCCAAGCATGCACCTCTCCATGTTCTTTTGGGTTGTCTGTAACTTCCATATTGCACCAACTGTTAGACTCCATATCTCTGAATCATAAGAGTGGACTGGCAATATACACTTGTTGAAGACCTTCCATTTTAGACACAAAGGCGATTTTCCATTCAGGATAAAACTTTCTTCCAAATGGACTCTAGCCAAGGTTAATACGTTTGTTGAGTTCTTTCATAATGTTGCCTTCCATTGAAATCAGCTGGCCAAGGTAAATATATGAATAAGCAATTTCTATTTCAATGTTGTCAACTTTTATATTTGTTTTCTCCACAGAAATTATGAAACATGTGAAATTGTTGAACATAATTTTAGTTTTTTGGTAGGTTCATCTTGTGTCCAACTTCTCTACTTTTAGTTGAGAGCTCCCGTACCATATTTTGGAGTTCTGATGGGTTTGTTGAAAAAATAACGTGCTTTCAACTTGGAGAAGGTAGTCTTTAATTCTTTTGTTGATTAAGAAGCCAACACCACTTGTTCTTCCAGTTTCCGTTCCTCTATAATAAAACAAATGTCCGCTTTTCAGTTCCACCAACTCTTCACCTTTTCTTCTAACTTCACTGAGTCCTATATATATATATATATATATATATATAATGTGTGTATGCGTATAAAATTGCGTAACTGTAAGCCCCCCCACCGTTTTATCAATTTTTTAAGTACGCTGTTGCCACAATGTATTTTAAATACAGAAATTTCCTACTGGAAATGACAATGTAAATATTTCTAATATGTCCTTATTCCATTCCTCTCTACGCTATTATGTGAGTAATGTAGTATTACATGGCAACATTATGTGCCACGGAGGGAGAATCAAAATATGAGAGTAAACATAACATGCGTTTTAGTACCGATAACATTAATCAAGTGGAAACAGCGTTTACAACACTCCTACACAACGTCCGTTCCCCCTCCTAAAGTTGATGTAACGAGCTATTGTGGGGTCCGGCGTTAAAGCTAATTAAATTAATTGGCCCGTGATATTACAGCTGTGGAATGCACTACGTTATATAATCCCAATTAGCAACGTCACAATCTTCAATATCAATTTGACAAAACTCAAACAGGGTTTTGTGTTTTCGTACTTCATTTAAATGAACAGACACTTAGAAAAAATAGAGTATCTACTGATTCTACAATAAACAGGCAAGACACGTATTAACTAAATTAGATCCAGAGGATTCCCTTCATATTTTAATAATAATCCAAATTATACTAAAAGACCAAGGGTATAAAAGTGATAACTCACCAAATTGCCGATGGGTGCAGCAGTTCCACTTCCGCCACGCTCGCTTAACGTTCCTCAGATGAGGCTCTTTCGCCTTACTCTGCTCAAAACCAAAAGTCGTCCAATGTTCTCAAACTTTCTCTTAACCCTTAGAAGCCTTATTTTCAAAATTAAATTTAAAAATGTATTTATTGCAGTAGCCAGATAAATGGAAAAATAAATATCACAGTACTTATTTTATATATTTATTTAAAAAAAAAGCAGGTATAAATTTTGATACTTTAGACATTAAGGCCATAAATATGTCGCACTAACTGTTTAAAAGTCCGGTATCAAATTTGAAACTTAGGGCATTTAAGGGTTAAATATCGTCCTTCTTACCTCCCTCCCTCTACTTATCTATTCACCTCTAAACTTTGTACCAAAACCCAGAAGGATTGGTTTTTTTCCTATGCACAACGAACTTGCGTATTTCGAAGATGGGTATGTCCTTAAGGTATTTTCAGCTGTTTTCATTCCCTTTCTCTGCATTATACCTTGAACGCCAAAAAACCGGGCCCCCTCCTGTGTACATATGTCCCTACTCGAAGAAAATTGATATTCTCGCTAATGTTCCTCTTTGTTTTTAATTTTTCGAATGTCTTTACGAGCCCTACCTTTATCCATTAGAAGAACTGTGCAAGCAATCTCACAATCAAGTTTTATTGTCGTGACAGTGGGTACATTTTTTTCTGTACCTTTCAACTAGCTTTTCCATTCATTGAAAGTGGAAGTTTTCTTTCTCCTGAATTTAAATCTGCATCGCTTTCCCAACCGTATTACGGGAGTAAAGCCTCTAATTGCTGAAAGCGTCTTTAAATGGACCGAATATGTTGTACGTGTATGGCATCAGATTAGGAATCTAAAAGAAATGTGGAAAATAAGGTGTTTAAACTGCAATTTCTACATTTGCCTGCAGCGGTACATGAGGACCTGCTTTGTCATGATGCGGCAATACACTATTTGACAGTCTTCCTTTTTTTCTGTAAACTGTAGATTTCAATTTCATTCTAAGAAGAGCATAGAACGTCTTCTCCCAACACCACCAATATACTGTGGATGGGTTATTTAAAGGGCGTTGTTAGTAATTAATACTCTCAGAATATCTAAAGTAATTTAGTAAAAAGTGATATTTGTTCTTTTAAAATGATATTAGAGTAGCAAATATGAACTCACAAGAAAGAAGATTCACGATGCTTGAGTTTCGTATTATGAAATGGCAGCAAATTGTACTCGTCAAATGCACAAAAATATCTTTATGAAATGAAAATCGTTTAATATAGCGGGAACGTAACGAAAGATCTATTTGATGTATCAACAATTGGATAACAAAATAAACATCCACATTTGGTGGGTGCAGGCTGTACATGGAATAAGATGTAAGTATTACTTCGACATAGCATTCTAAATTGTTTGCCTTTATGCGCATATTCTGTGATCTATTAATTTCTGTGTGTAGTTAATTTTGATTCTAAGGAATGTACAGTCTATTTTTAAGATATTCCCTGTAATAACTTCATTGCCTTTAGAACGAACAAATCCAGCTACAACAATATTTACAAAATGTTGTATCAGTTTGGAAATCTCATGCCGAATTCCCTTTATATTATTGTAATAGGTACCATTAATTATACTCTAAATAGTAAATCTTAAACTCACTAATTGCACTCTAAATAGCAAAGCTTAAATTCTTTATGTGTACTCAAAATGCGCTTTCAAATAAACGTCATAAATGAAAAGATTTTGGATGATTTACGTGCGAGCAGTCTTCATTATACTGAAGTGCCAGAAAAATTGGCACACCTACCTAATATCGTGTAGCCTCCTCGTCCACGCACGCAGAAGTGTCGCAACACGATGTGGCATGGACTCGACTAATGTCTGAAGGTATCCTGGAGACAATTCACACCAGGAATCCTGCAGGGCAGTCCACAAATCCATAGGAGTGCAAGGAGGTAGAGATCTCTTCTGAACAGCACGTTGCAAGGCATCCCAGATATGCTCGATAATGTTCATGTCTGGCGATTTAGGTGGCCAATGGAAGTGTCTAAAGTCAGAAGAGTGTTCCTGGAGCCACTCGGTAGCAACTCTCGATGTGTGGGGTGTCGCATTATCATGCTGAAATTGTCCAAGTCCGTCGGAATGCACAATGGACATGAATGGGTGTAGGTGATCGGACATGATGCTTACGTATTTGTCACCTGTCAGAGTTGTCTCTAGACGTATCAGGGGTCCCATATCACGCCAACTGCACACGCCCCATACCATCACAGAAGCTCCACCAGCTTGAACAGTCCCCTGTTGACATGTAGGGTCCATGGATTCATGAGGTTGTCTCCATACCCGTACACGTCCATCCGCCTGATGCAATTGGAAACGAGACTCGTCAGACCAGGCAACGTGTTTCCAGTCATCAACAGTCCAATGGCGGTGTTGGCGAGCCTAGACGAGGCGTAAAGCTTTGTGCCGTGCAGTCAACAATGGTACACGAGTGGGCCTTCGGCTCCGAAAGCCCATATCAATGATGGTTCGTTGAACAGTTCGCACGCTGACACTTGTTGATGCCCCAGCATTGAAATCCGCGGCAATTTGAGGAAGTGTTGCACGTCTATCTCGTTTAACGATTCTCGTCAGTCGTCGAATGTCCCGTTCTTTCAAGGTCTTTTTCCGGCCGCACCGCTGTCGGAGATTTGATGTTTTACCGGATTCCTGATATTCACGGTATACCCGTGAAATGGTCGTACGCGAAAATCCAAATTTTGTCGCTATCTCGGAGATGCTATGTCCCATCTCTCTTGTGCCGACTATAACGCCACGTTCAAAATCACTTAAATCTTGATAACCTGCCATTGTAGCGGCAAGAACCGATCTAACAGCTTTGCCAGACATCTCTTGTCTTATATAGGCGCTGCCGACAGCATCGCGTTACGCTGATTGGTTGCAAAGCTCCGTTATTTGCATACGCACGCCTGTACCAGTTTTTCTGGCACTTCAGTGTACAAAAAACCTATAATCAATAAAATTTTAACTTTCTGCCATTAAATTACCCGAAAGATAAGAGGAAAGCATTAAAATTTTATTCATATATCGCTCCTTTAGAAATTTTTCCTTTATAGTGGAAACTTTTCAACGCAATGCGATTTTATTTTCATACACAGGGTTCAACGATTTTGTTAACGCTGTTACCGTCGGCGACAAAATGTGCGCAGTTAGTGAGTGGTAAGAATCATGGTTCCCTGCTAGATTCCCGGGTTTTCTCATTGAGGTGGGCCATTACCATTTATATCTGGGGTGAGTCGCCATGATATATGTCAACCTCTGGCTATAGATATCAATAAACTATAAGCGTGAATTTCATATAACTGTGTGTTTATTTATGCATTAGTATTATAAGCTAAAGGATGGTTGATAATTAAGTTTTGAATATTTGTGAGATATAAAGGACAAATAAAATTTGTTGGCATACAAAAATAGTAAAAAGAAAGAAAAAAATAGCCAAACTATTTGTCTACTACAGCTTATTTAAAACAAAGTCCATAGCTTTATTATCCAATTGAACAGGAAATAGATTCTTAAGATCATTAGCACAAAATATAGAAGATTGGATTTTTTAAAATTTCGACAGAAATAATTTGAGGCACAAAAATTATTTTTTTTTACAGTTACTTTTTCATTGGAAACACTACGTCAACATGTATATTCTTTGCATCATAATTTTTCTTAGTCTGTTGAATACCACAATACTCTCATCAACTAAGGAATAAGAATCCATGGTAGTAAGGAAATGTGTTTCAGCGGCATGATGGACGGGGTAATATTTGTAATCTGGCCAAGAGACTTCGCTTACAGACATGATGCATATCATCACAGTAATAAACTGGAAAATTCCATGTTGTCAAACAACTTCACTATGACAGCTGAATTGTTGAGTTTTTTATAACACACACATGGAATTAAAAATGATACAGCTGCCAAGAGTTAAGTGACTGATGAGGACAAATGTAATTCAAATTAGTTTGAAATGAACATACGTCAGCACAATATTGGACTATGTGAAAAAACCCAATTCTGTCAATACCTAAAAGCCCTCGAGATTCCTCGACATTAAAGGATCACAATGTTTCGTCTTCACAAAATTTTCCCCTTTAGTCTATGATAATAAAAAAATTAAAAAAAAAAATCAGCAGCTTTCAGAAAATGGTTGGTCATTTAGCGCTGCAGTGGTAACGCGTCCACATAGCTTGTTATCAATCGGATTCAACTCCAAACTGTGAAAAAAAAATAATGTTTGCCAATAATTCCTCACTGTAGTCAGGGAGGCGATTCCCTAGGCCGTACGAGGTTCGAGTTCTTAGGTTGTAGGTCCTCTGTCCTACAGTGATTTAGTGATATACACTGGTTCAACCTGCCGTTAACCTTCTTTTGACTTCCAATGGTGGTGTTAAACGCGTACGGTTTTCCTGCCTAAAGTGTTGAGAAACTGGTTTCGTTTACAGAAGAAGTTTGAATTCCACGGAAAACTGGAAATCCAGATACCCTACAAACATAAGCCAAATATCAGTGTCTTTCTCAGGGAAGATACAGCATACGGAAATAAAAGTAAATATGCAGTTGATAATACATATCCAAACGAAAACAATTTCAGAATTAATGTGTAGAAAATGGCAATATTTCCGTCAAAGGTTCGCATTTGAATAATGTTTTAATAAATTTTAGAATAATTAATTCTCAGTTTAGTCGCAATTATAATTAATATCCTTTCTACAATCAACTTTGAAAGTTAAAAGTAAAACAATGAAGTGCTAGATATTTAAATAACCCTATGCGTTATGAGAAAACCCGGTGTCGGGTAATAAATAACCCATTATTTTTCTACATTAGCGAACTTTGCTAAAGTAAAAATAATTTCTAATTTCGGGTTCCGATCGTAAAAGAGTGGAGTTTTTAATTAAAGTTCCCCGTATCATTGCACTAAAAGAAAAATTCATATGAAAGTTGTAAGAAAGAAAGATGGCATTACCAAAAGCTCTTTTTTCCCTCCGAATAACTTATTCGATTTCGCAAAAATCCGAATTTGAAAGAAACGTATTCTGGAAAGAGCTTAAATTAGGAAAAACAATTTTCGTGATTGATAAACCTGAAAATAATGGGTTTTATTTATCATTATTAAAGGTCTGATAAAGTAATTAATCAGCATTTCAAAGAAAGGCTCTTCACATCGAAGAAAGAAAATGTTCCTAATGAAATAAAAACTCAAATGGGCGTGTTTGCTTCCGTGAGATGCATGTAAAGGTGGTTTGATGATGATGATTATTTAATGAAATTTTATAAATATATAATATGGGCTAGTCTCTCAAATAAATTACAAAGAACGTCAAACACCTAAGAAGCAAGTAATATCCTCAGATTACTTACCTGCAAACAGGTCTGTGTCTGGGGGTGATGAGTAAAGCCCATGCTAGCAGGGGCGCAAAGAAAGAAGAACGTAAAATAGGCTGAAATAACTCACAAGAGAAAATAAATGCGCAACTAGGGGCACAATCTGGATGGTTCTGTCAGCGGCACAGGCTCGTTCCTATTTTCCTGCATGGAAGAAATAAGGAAACAGGTTGGGGTAACGTGGAAACGAGTCTCAAAGTAGACATGTAGTGGACAATTAACTCTTTGCACTCCACAGGCTCCGCTGGAGCGACATTCAGTATATGGCTTTGAATTCCTTTGGCTAAATAGCCTGGAGTGCAAAGGGTTAAGGGGACTTCTATCCACCAGTGGACGTAGGTGTAGAGTTTTCAAAATTATTCGGGTGGGGGCCCAAGCACACATTATGAATGTTTGTACATTACAGTATATGTAAAATTAAAAGCTATTTGGGGCCCGAGCCCAGCAGACCCATATAACTCTACGTCTATATCAGTGGATAAATAGTAATCGAATATAGTAATGTAAGAGGTATTTTCTAGCATACTTTTAATTTAAAAAAAACATCTACCATAAAATTTTAGCCGAACCTTGTTAACGCAAACCACAATTTTCCCATCCTCACACACGGTGTGTCATCGGGGTGATTTGATATTACGTGAATACTTTTTTCTCTGTCCCATAGACAATTAAACGTAAAAATTTGCTTTTATAAAGTCTTGATATTTTTTGAATATCTAAGGTTTTTGTAATTATTATTTCACATTTTATAAATAGTACACTTTTATAACAACCTGCTAGATCTGAATTTTAATATCAAGACGAGGAAACCTCTTATGTGAAGAGTAAACTTAAAGTGAAAACTAGTGAAAAACTAGTAAAAATTTCAACGCCTTCACTTTTTTCATAGAACTTGCTGAAATTTGTATGTAAAGTAGACTTTTATATAACAAAATGCAACTAAATAAACACTATAAAAACATACCATAAAAAAGCAATGCAGAAAAATTTAGGAATAATAGAAAATGACAATGTCAATAAGTCAATTATAAGTTAGTATTGAAACAATATCACTTCCAAAACATCATATGATGAATACACCAACGGATAATGGAAGTTGCGCACCAAGAATGAAGCATAGGAGAAACCTGAAATTTAATTGGTGGATGGATACAGATGACCGATATCCATGATTAAAAAAAAAAAAAAAAAAAGAGTAGCAGAACGATTATAGATTGAGCTATGGCACATAGCGCGATCATCCTCAATAACTCGTCACATCGCTTTGTGCTGTAATATAAGCATCGATACGGTTCGGCATGATGTGGAACAGAGGCCTGATATTGTCCTGCATTAGACTGGTCCACATCTGTTGGATATTGCGATCCAAATTCCAGAGATTACGGCAAAGAGGCAGTTGACGTTTTGAATGGTACCACACATGCTCGATAGGGGCAAGGTCTGGGGAGCGGGAAGACAATGGAAATGTCTGAAAATTACGTAGGCAGGCCTGGACGATACGAGCTATGTGCAGTCGAGTATTATCCTGCTGAAATACCTCACCTAGTGTACCAGCCACGAATGGGAGCACATGGTTCAGTAGAATCTCAACAACGTACCGCTGGTCCATCAATATGCCAGGTACCACTATAACAGCGGATCGGTTGTCATATGCTATGGCTGCCCAGACCAGGACGCCTCTAGTGCTGTTGGTATGTCGCTCGATACGGACGTTGGGATCGTGGATGTTGTCCAGGGGTCCTCTAAACCCGGACACGATGATCATAGATCCCCAAAACTAAGTGGCACTAATCGCTAAACACCACACATTGCCAATCTGTGGCCTTACACGTTTCTCTGGTCCGGTACCAATGAAAACGGAGATATCGATATTCCCGTGTTAACGGCAGCACACGATGGAATGCTGGGATAGCAAATAAGCTTCCTTGAGGCGATTAGATATGATTCGTGGACACGCATGAGCTCCTGCTGGTGTCCGTATCGAGGATTGTGTCAACGTGGTTCTTTATATACATGCCTTACGTACCATCATTTGACCCGCCCTAATCGTGGCATGCCTGGTCTCTTTACAGTCGATCTTCCGTGTCTGAGTAGCGTCATATGTCCCGTACTCCCAACATAGAAAATAAACTGGTTATAGTCCACTGCAGTTTATATGACGGGCTTCCAGGCACGCTGACCTACTGCGGTTTTAAGTTCGATGATCAGGCCTCTCGCAAAGTCCGTTAGTTGCGTTTATCGATGTTTCATGGTATCTGCCCACCATTCTTTTCACTCTTTACTTGTGCTTGTGTCGGCCGAAGCTTCTTGCATTGATGGGGTGCTATGCCAGCGCTATACGCCAGTTTACGTTGTTTCCTTCTTTGTGCACAAATTTCGTTGTCCGTGAGTGTACGTCACACATACCTTAGGTAATGTTCTCAATCTCATCAGATAAGTTTCTTCATTTTTTTTTTTAAAACTTGATATTATTTGTTCTTAATTCAATAGGTAAATTGACCTATAGTTTAAATTCTTCGTAATTAACGTTGTCGAGACCTGTCTCTGTTCTTACTTTAGGCAAAACTATTCTATAAATTCACGATTTCTATTAAAGATTCTATTAAGATTTTTAAAGCATTTAGTAAAAAGTACCAATTACTTTAAACGTCAAAAATCGTCTGCATTTACATCTGCATATGTATATATAAGTAACGTAACCAATAGCATGTACCAAGTACACCAGGTACCAGTAGTATATGCGGTTTGGGTGTTGGAAAAAATAAATTTTGTTTCCATTTGATTTTACATAAACTGAACTATTTTTCTATTCAGTTTTAATCATTATTTAGGCACTTATCTTAACGATACATTACATTCAATATATTCGCATGGTGCCAAAATGCCACTTTTGATGAAAAATCACGCAGTTACGTCTTTTTTCACGACATGTTAGAAGGCATGTCGGCTACCAATGAAAATTTGCAGCTAAAGAAATATGTAAAAGTTATTTGGTGCTAAGTCTGATCTGTAGGGGGGATGACCAATGTGTTTCCAACCATATGTCTTGAAGCAAGTTCCAATTTTAACAGCAGTGTGTGGCTAAGCATTATCGAGTAGTTACTTTTGGCATTTTCCATATACGGGATCTGAGGTGGCAGTTATAACACATTCACCTGACCTGCGTTTATTCCGAGTTCCACTCAAAACTACCAAAAAGAGAGAACATTTAGCAATAACTGCTCACTCTAGATCGAAAGTTGCTTCCCTAGACCTCGATAGGTTCGGATTCCTCGAACAATTGCAGGTCTCGGAGAGGCATAACCGTTGCTGCCTTGCGCCATAAAACTCTAACAATTTTTTCTATATACCTCACAAATTGACGACGAATGCCTGCTCGTTTCACATTCCTTGCTTTCAAGAAACGGATAGCAGACCGTATTTCACTGCCGATGTGCCTTTTAATTTTCTCAAACATGTAATGCACAATGAGTCGGTATGATTTCACTGTCTCGAACCAAACAGCACCCTTATCTCAGAGTGAACGGAGTTGAAGCAACATCTTAATGATTCAGAGTCTTTGAACGCTATTCCCGAAATGAGGAGAAGGACTGTGGAATGAAAGGTTTCCTCCAAAAAGAAAAAGTACCTTCACCAAAATTTAGGCAAATAATCTAACAAAGGAAATAAATAAACCTAGATTCTCAAGCATCATTTATGTTTCAAAGGGCATTTTATTACAGGCAAATGTAAATACTTTTCAAGTGAATTGAAAAGTATAATGTACCCGTTGTTTTGGATTACTAAAATCTAAATGATATATTTAATGCAATTACTTAATTCCTATGTAGCATAATTCAATATTTCATATAATAAAATATCTTTCAGTCATACACACGTTAATTTATTAACAATTCTAGTAATTAATGATTAAAGCGGAATTAAATCTTTATTGAAAAAAAAATACTTCGGTCACTGTTATGTTATGCTTACTTAACCGCAGCTCACAGCTATTATTTATATAATAAATAACTTCGTCAGCTCATTCTTGAGATGTTATCGATTTGCTCTTTATTATTATTATAATTAGTTTGAATAAAAACTTGGGTTTTGTTCTCTACGTTATTACGAGCCGAATAAAGTTACATTCACTTTTCCTTTTATTCATTAATAAATATTTGCATATGGTATAAATTGTAATCGTTTGGGTTCAAAAGCGATGTAAAACTAAATGAATATTTTATATAAACATGAGTGATTTAATATAAATATTTTATCAGTTGAGTTTAACCACAAATTTAATATTTGATGTATCACGTATCATATTATAGTGCAATATTTTCTTACGTATAAGGTTATTACGTAATGTTTATTAATACTTAATTTTTAATTTATTACTGTTTTCTATACATATGTGTTTTTTTGTAAGTACCATAAAATAAAGTTCATTATGACTCTTTAATTTCAAACAAGAAAAATATTAAATAATGCAGAGAAAGAAATTAGATTAACAGCGTACAAGCTCTGTGGCTGAAACTAAGGCTTATTGAGACACTCGCACGTACATGTACGAACGAACGGCACTCACCCGTCTTATAAAGAAAACGTTGGAAAATCGTTGATAAGGATTAAAAAAAAAAACTAGCAAAGCAAGAGCCGGCAGTGCCGACTGAAATCATCCAGCCTTGCATAGCCTATATATATAAACAATTTCGGTTACATAAAGTTATCAAAATTATCAAAATTGGTAAAAGTGTAAGGAAGGGAGATATTATTTCTCTAAAACTTTTTACTTCTGCTTTACAGATGACGTTTCAGATGATAAATTGGAATAACAAGGGAATAAATATAAATCGTGAATATCCAAACCATTTGCTCTTTGCTGATGACATGGTTATTTTTTCAACGAACCCATCAGAACTGCAAGACATGGTACAGGAACTCTCAACTAGAAGTGAAGAAGTTGGACTCAAGATGAACCTACAAAAAACTAAGATCATGTTCAATAATTTTGTAGAGGAAACAAAAATACAAGTTGACAACACTGAGCTAGAAATTGCTGATTCATATATTTACCTTGGCCAGCTGATTTCAATGGATGGCAACATTATGAAAGAACTCAACAGACGTATTAAACTTGGCTGGAGTGCATTTGGAAGAAACAGTTTTATCCTGAAGGGGAAATTGCCTTTATGTCTAAAAAGAAAAGTCTTCAACCAGTGTGTATTGCCAGTCCTCTCTTATGGATCAGAGACATGGAGTCTAACAGTTGGAGCAATACGAAAGTTACAGACAACGCAAAGGAGCATGGAGAGGTGCATGCTTGGAATAACTAGGAGAGATCGAAAAAGAAACACTTGGGTGAGAGAGCAAACTAGAGTAGAGGACATCATTGTTAAAGTAAAAGGACTGAAATGGCGATGGGCTGGGCATATTGCAAGAAGAACTGATCAACGATGGACAACAGAAATTCTGAACTGGATTCCAAGAGACCACCGAAGACCTAGAAAACGTCCTCAAACTAGATGGGTGGATGAAATAAGAAACAGGTTGGGGTGACGTGGAAACCAATGCCCAGGATAGACTTGTGTGGAAAGCATTTGGAGAGACCTTCATCCGGTAGTGGATAGATAATTATTGAATATAATGATATAATACATATATATATATATATATATATATCAAAGAGTTACACACCAAAGGGAAACAACATATCAAGCTCATCATGGGGGATTTCAATGCAAGAATTGGACAACAGGAACAAGGAGAGACATCGGTTGGTAAATACGGATATGGGGAAAGGAATGAACGTGGCGATCAACTCATCGAATTTGCAGAAGCTGAAAATCTTAGCATCATGAATTCATTTTTTAAGAAGAAACCGCAAAGAAAATGGACATGGAAACACCCAAATGGGGGAACTAGTGAAATTGACTATATCCTGGCAAACAAGAAATCAATTATTGAAGATTGCAGTGTACTGAACAGATTTAATACTGGAAGTGATCATCGAATGGTGAGATGTAAAGTGCACTTAAATACTAAATTAGAACGACAGAAGCTCATTAGGAAACAAGTAAGTAAGAGGGTGGATCTAATGAAACTGAAAGTAAATACCGAGGCATTCAAGTTGGAATTAAAAAATCGCTTTTCTGCACTGGAAGGACTTATTGATGAAAGTGATATCTCAGAAGCAAATGAAAACATTGTTAAGACAATAGTTGAAACTGCTGGGGAAATTGGTGGTGTAACCTGTAAAAAGCACAATAGCAAATTATCTGAGAAGACGAAACAGCTCATGAAAAGGCGAAGAGATATGAAGGTGGACAATCGAAATACCAGTTCCAGGATTGAGTACATAGAACTTTGTAAAACTCTGCGCAAAAGCATGAAAGAAGACATAAGAAAATTCAACTGTGAGCTAGTAAGGAAAGCCATTGAAAATAACAAGAGCCTTAGGGTTGTTAAAGGAAGTTTATCTGTTGGGAAGAAACACATCATTGCATTAAAAGGAGAGGATGGCACCGTAACAAGAAATAGGGAAGAAATACTTAGAAGAGTTGAAGAATTCTACAAAAAACTATATGAAAGTAACAGTGGATTAAACGAAGACACTGAAATAGTCGAAGGAACAGCTCCTAAAATCTTAAAAGAAGAAGTTTCATTTGCAATAAAAAATATGAAGAAAGGAAGAGCCCCTGGTGATGATGGTATTACATTAGATATCCTAAAAGAAGCTGGAGAATATGTAGAAGACATACTTGCAAAATTCTTTACCAAATGTCTTAACAGCGGTAACATACCAAACCAATGGGATTCTGCAACAGTAATTCTTTTGCATAAAAAAGGTGATAAAGAGGATTTGAAAAATTACCGACCAATTAGCTTGTTACCTGCTATTTATAAAATCTTCACAAAAGTTCTAACACATCGCCTGCAGAAAAAATTAGATGCAGCTCAACCAAGAGAACAAGCTGGATTTCGAAGTGGATTCAGTACAGTGGACCATATTCAAGTATTAAGAGAATTAATTGAAAGAACACATGAATATGAACTTCCATTGTGTGTTGCATTTATTGACTATGAGAAGGCCTTTGACTCTATAAAAACATCAGCAGTCATCAACTCTTTAAGATCAACAGACATTGAGGATGTGTACATTGACATGGTGAAACGTGTGTATAAAAATGCAAGTGCAAAATTTCGGTTACATAAAGATACCAAAACTATCAAACTTGGCAAAGGGGTGAGGCAGGGAGATACCATTTCTCCAAAACTTTTTACTTCTGCTTTACAGATGATTTTTCAGCTGATAAATTGGAATAACAAGGGAATAAAAATAAATGGTGAATATTTAAATCATCTGCGGTTTGCTGATGACATTGTTATTTTTTCAACGGACCCATTAGAACTCCAAGACATGGTACAAGAGCTCTCAACTAGAAGTGAAGAAGTTGGACTCAAGATGAACCTACAAAAAACTAAGATCATGTTCAATAATTTTGTAGAGGAAACAAAAATACAAGTTGACAACACTGAGCTAGAAATTGCTGATTCATATATTTACCTTGGCCAGCTGATTTCAATGGATGGCAACATTATGAAAGAACTCAACAGACGTATTAAACTTGGCTGGAGTGCATTTGGAAGAAACAGTTTTATCCTGAAGGGGAAATTGCCTTTGTGTCTAAAAAGAAAGGTCTTCAACCAGTGTGTATTGCCAGTCCTCTCTTATGGATCAGAGACATGGAGTCTAACAGTTGGAGCAATACGAAAGTTACAGACAACGCAAAGGAGCATGGAGAGGTGCATGCTTGGAATAACTAGGAGAGATCGAAAAAGAAACACTTGGTGTTGTTTGTTTGTTTTTTGGTTTTACGGCTCAAAGACTACAGTGGTCATGCTGCGCCGGGACCTACTGTTTTCCGAGGAATCCGAACCTCTTAAGGCCTGGGGAACCAAACCCCGGACTACAGTGAGCAGTGCGATCTTTATGAGATCTCTGAGTAAGCGTTCTTTTTGCACTGCTGGGAGTCGAACCCGGATTAGCCGCGCAATAGGAGAACGCGTTACCACACTGCGCCACCGCAGGGCAAACACTTGGTTTGAGAGAGCAAACTAGAGTAGAGGACATCATTGTTAAAGTAAAAGGACTGAAATGGCGATGGGCTGGGCATATTGCAAGAAGAACTGATCAACGATGGACAACAGAAATTCTGAACTGGATTCCAAGAGACCACCGAAGACCTAGAAAACGTCCTCAAACTAGATGGGTGGATGAAATAAGAAAACAGGTTGGGGTGACGTGGAAGCGAATTGCTCAGGATAGACTTGTGTGGAAAGCATTTGGAGAGACCTTCATCCAGCAGTGGATAGATAATGGTTGAATATGATGATGATGATGATGATGATATATATATTGCATTTCTTTGATATTACTGCCGATCTCAGTTAATGCATAATTGCCATGTAGGTGCTTATCAAAAAAGCCTAAGGGAATAGTTTTTGAATAAAGATCGATAATGAAAAAGAAGTCTTCGCACCAGTCTAGATCAAAATAGATCCAGCGAAATCAGAGTTAGAACCCAAATACAGATAGGAAAATTAGGAAAAAGGTGCATGCGGTCAATTTACTTCTTCACTTTGCTAATTATTGTCTAGTTTTATATAAACAGGGTGATCGTAATGAAAGTTTCCTTGTAAGCCAGCCTCTAGCGACAGTAAGTTTTACCGTAGCTGAATGAAACGTAAGATTTAGAATTTTCGAAATATGTGCTCGAAAGCTGTGTAAATAACAAGAACCGAACTCTGAAAATCGCGCTTTCAACCATTAAATTTAAAAAATTTTAAATGTAAAAACCATATCGTTATATGGTCAGCATTGTATAAAACCCGAATTGGCTTTGAAACTTTACCTATAGCTCTGAAAACGACTACGCAAGGGCAGCGTCAAACAACAGAAGTTTTTGAATGGCAAAAGAGAAAAAAAAAAGACGAAGGAAGTAATAATATTTTACCTTTATTATAGATCGCCTATTCTAGAGCAACGGACATGCATGCAATGTCACATTTCATTCTGGATATTATGGACATCATTAACGCATTTAACGTTGGAAAAGGAAATGTAGAACCTGCCTTTGAATAGATTCTTTCAAGTCAGATACACTTTCAGGGTTCTCCTTGTACAGTTTTGATTTCAAATATTCCCATGGACAGAAATCCATTGATGTGAGATCAGGAGACCATGGTGGCCATTAATACAGAAAATGTAGTTATATTATTTTGTCACCAAAATGTTATTCTGATAAACATTTTACACATGTCTACACATCTGGGAAGCACTATCTTGCATCCGTATAACATCAGATATAGCATTCCGCTACTATAACAGTGAAATTACGTAACTTGTTTACATCCATTCATAGCCAGCTCGCATAACGATACATGTCCTTAAACCTTGTGTAGCCAAGTTCTCAAAACTTTTAAAAATTTTTCACATCTTTAAATTTCTTTCAAATCTTAAAACAATTTTTAGTTTTTTTTTAAATAAATTTTTAAAAACCTTTCAAACTCTGCTTGTGATACCGAAATTTGTGAAAGTTGTGAATGGGTTGAAGTAACCAGTCATGAGGGTTTTTATACGCCGGGTGAGGGCAATTCTTCAGGTTAACGTCGTCTTAACGAGAAATGTGCTTCGTTGATCTACACTATGCGTAAAGGTCAGATATGGTTACTATCATACTTTTCGAAAAGTTCATTTGCGAAGTCATAACGTAGCTGGTCGTTACCCGTAGCAATATCTGAAATCTATGAAATCGAGATAGAAACACAGTGAGTATAGAACGCAGAAGTTTTAAGACCGTAGTATAAGAAATACCGAGAATGCAAGAACTTTGAGTTCTGTGCAAGTGCGAGCCGTTTTTTCGAATTTGTGCACTGATTTTCACCATTTATTTGATAGTGCTTGACCAATTCGGCGCACTGTTTAGCAGAAACTCTCATTTCTAGCTTCGGACGAAAACCGTTTGCTGACTAAACATCTAGCCATAAATGCTGTTAATAGGAATTGGTTGAGATGCGCATCAGAATCGGCTGCTGCTAATTGAAGTTCTGTTCATGATGTTGGAATAGAAGCAAATCACTTGCTTCTTTCCTACTATTTGTTGCCCTTCTTTCCTCTTTTGTCGTTCACACTTGCCTTGTTTGGCAGTGCTCTTGCCCAATTGCTTTTAGAGATAAAGGTAAATTTTAACGCTATTCTTGGTTTTAACAGTGCTGATCATACTGCAATAAAAAAAAAAGGGTTTCAATTCTATATTTTCAAAATTTGGTAAAAGCAACTGCAACTGTATGAGCATAATTCTTGCTGTTTACACATCTCTGGAGAGCAAATTTTGAAACGTCTAAATCTTGCGTTTCTTTCCGATTCGTTAAAAATTGCTGTCTTCAAATATTCGTATGTAGTGAAACATTCTTTATGACCACGATGCATATTGAAATAATGAATTACGATAGCTTCCAGAGTTGATAATGAAGAAAAGCTCTATTGATAATGTTTGTAATTTTATAAATTCGTCATGTTTGAGAAAAATACGATTTAATATGTTATTTCGCCCATCTTCCTCTGTTAGTTGATTTGATAAGGTTTGGACCGCATTTTATAAAGGAATATTGAAATGCATGGTAAGTTTGCTTTTCCTATGAGAATTGAATCCGACATCACAAAACATGAAAAGGAATATTACGGAAATAAGATCGGATCAAGAAACGAATTTTTCGCAAGCTTCCGAAAGTAATGTATATTTTATAAAAGAATTGAAGGGAATATATAGCTAAAACAAAGGAAGAAATAGCCCTTGGAATCTTAAAAATCGGGCATAAAAGGGAAAATAAATGTTTTTGATCATTTAGAAAGGACAACCAAGAAATAAAAGATGTCCTCGCACAAATTGAAATATTACTCTGTCCACAATTGTGAATAGAGAAATATTAGAACTGAAAAAGAAAAACCATTTAAATATATACGTACTGAAATTTCAGTAATTAAGACTATATTTCAAAGAATATTTCTCTGTATATTTCGTAATCAAAATTTGAAATAGCAAAGCTTCTTTCATATTCTATTCCCATGACAAAACCCTGCAATTTTTGCCTTTCTATATGTATATAAATAAAATTGCTGAGAGATTAAACTT
Organism: Dysdera silvatica; assembly: GCA_006491805.2. Lineage (NCBI taxonomy): Eukaryota > Metazoa > Arthropoda > Arachnida > Araneae > Dysderidae > Dysdera > Dysdera silvatica. Next base: position 5,957,631 of record QLNU02015359.1, on the reverse strand, counting down.
TTATGAACTCCTTTGATTTGAAAATAATCCCTGTTCATTTGTAAATGCATTATTTTTAAACCCGTAAAAGTTGTTTTGAAAGAACTGATAATATACAATTACATTCAACATCTCATGCTCATAATACTTATTGGTTATCAGTGACATAGCTTGGTTTCAAAAATGGGTCGTCGCTAAATATTCATCTTCCGTCCTTGAATAACAAAATTCAAAATTCGTATACCTACAGCATCACCACGATGATGATACATGTATGAACTGTGATTTTTTATTCAACTGGAGGATGATTGGCTGCGCAGGAAAGGATGATTCAAACACCCCATTAGATATCAAAATTCGTTTTCTCACATTTCGTTATATACTCTGCGTTAGTGCCACTTGAGCCCCCAAAATTTTTGAATTACTACAATGCTGATGGTGAGCAATTGGAGATGGCTCAAGTTTAAAGTCGCCATACACCACTGCTGATTATTTATTGTTTTGACACTGCTCAAATAAGCTTCGCACAAACGTAATTCACTCAATTAAATTTAACACAAACGTAATTCACTCAATTAAATTTAACACAAACGTAATTCACTCAATTAAATTTTAACACAAACGTAACTCATTAATCGAGGTTTTTCAGCAACGAAACTAACTTAACTGTGCAAGATAATTCGACGTAGCCCTACGGAGAAAAGATTTGAAAGTTGGTTGGTTGCTTTTTAGGCTCAAAGACTGCAGTGGTCATGCTGCGCCGGGACCCACTTTTTTCCTAGGAATCCGCACCTTAAGAGGTTCGGAAGGCCTAGGGAACCAAACCCTGGACTACAGTGAGATCTTTATGAGATCTCTGAGTAAGCGTTCTTTGCACTGCTGGGAGTCGAACCCGGATTAGCGGCGCACTAGGAGAACGCGTTACAACACTGCGCCACCGCAGGGCCCATTAAAAGTAGAAATTAACGATATAAGCGAACTCTTATATACATACACATATATTTACGACTATAACCTTAATTGATAGTTACGAATCACTCAAATTTTACACGCCGCGTAAATAACGTGATATATTAAACTAATTTTTACATAAACTTACAACCTATTCAATCATTAAAAAGCAATAACTTTTATAATTAATTACTGAAATCATAAATCAATTATTATGTAATTGTAATGTTATTTTAATCCCGTAACTGCCATCATATATTTATAATTATGAAATCATATTGTCATCGTAAATCTATTTCGCTTTCCATTATTTGAAAACCACAATTCGTAAGTAGCCACAACGCGCTTACGCGCATTATCAGGGTATTTAGTTTTAAATAGTGCTGCTTTACGTTATGTTTGACTTTTACGATACATTTGACTTTGACGTTACGTTTGACTTTGACGTTACGTTTGACATTTACGCCACACTTAACACTCAGGGTTGGTGCAGGAGGGTAAAGCTGGACAGTCCATCAAGTTAAACTTAATTAATAATAAACAACGATTTAAAATTTTACGTAAATTATAACATCAATTTTTTTAAGAAGTTCCGCCTGCTCCTGAAACTAAATTAATTACCACGTACGAAAATGGTTACTAAATTTTGTAACAATCGATTTTAATAAAGCATAAAGATTCAACACATGTAAAAATCCCTTCCATTGTACATTGTGTAGACTTTCCCAATGAAACATCCCATAAACAGGGTGTTTAAAACGTAAGGCTTAATATTTATTTGTTTGGATTTTTATGGCTCAAGAGTCTGGGTTCTACTGAGCCATCAAAAAGTAAGGCATAACATAACTTTAGTTGTGTGCATTTATTTTTATTTTTTTATCCTTAATTTAATTTAGCAGCATCAGCTTCTTTATTTTATTCCGTTATTCAAATGTAGGGAATTTCAAGGGGTCTGTCCCCCCACAGAAAATTATAATTTCATCTGTTTGAGTTCAGGTTAACAACCCTACAACGTTATCATATTCTCCATGAGACCAAATCTTTACACTGGATCATAGGCGTAACTTGGGGGTTAAATGTAGCTTAAACTGGGGAAACAAAGCAGCAAAATAAAATTGAATGGGAAAAATACGATTTTGCCTCTTTCCTTAAAACCTGGGCTGACTTGTCTCTTTGTCCCCTCCAGATTACGCCTATGATTGAGTTATATGAAACCATCAGGAAAAATTTTGTTTAATCATATTAACATTAAAGGGGAAATATTACTAAAATTAATTTCAAATTTAAAGAAGGGGGAAGGAAAGGACAAATTTTTAGTCTTACATTTCATTTAAGTTTGGACACATGGCATGGAAGAGAGCTCAAAACTCCTCCCAAATTGGAAGATGCACACTTTCCCCGGCGTTTCGACCATTTTCGTTATTATATTGCAAATTTGACATTCTAAGGACTGACAAAATCTGATAGGTCGCTAATAGTCAGTTGAAAAGGAGAGAAAGAAGCCATTTCCCATTGAACTCCATTATTCACCCTATGGATGTAATTTTCACCACTTTTGAAATAATGACCCATACTGGTAGCCTCGATGCGGGCCTGCTAAGTCAGCGACAGATATTATGTTGCTGTGTCCAGAAACGAAATAATTGCTCAGTTTTTATACATCCAAACATGGTCTTTAAATTTTTTTGTCTGGATGGCGCCAACGTTGTCCAACATACACATTTTTTCACAGAAAGAAATTGGTCTTTTGCGTATTGTGATAGGGCAAAAGAATCGCAATTTTGCTTTTAAAGGGGCTTTAAAATTCAAATATTGTAGCTAGGTATACGAAGAAAAGGCAGGTTGTAGTCAGTGTGTTTTTCTTAACTTCGATTAGGGATAATATATTATATATAAATTTAAATTATTAATAATTTATTTGATAATTTCAATTTTATTTTGCAACTTAATGCGCTTCATATTGTAATAATTTTTTACGAAACAATTATGAATCACATAATAAAAAAATTAATGGTCTTGAAAATGTTCAAATTCTAATTTTATGCATGTCGCATTGAATTACCTTCGAATGGAAACCAGTTTGAATTGAATCATCTTTGAATTGAAACATGTTTGATTTGAATGTTGGTGGATCTATAAGAAGGTTTCTCTATCCTTGGTCTGTATAATCACAGGGTACATAGTGTTATTGTTGATGAGTTGAATCTGAAATGTCAAATAAACACGCCAGAAGTACGAAACACAAAATATAATTTTACACAATACCTAAAGCATATACACACATGGTTAGAAAGTGTGTTCGTTTTTTTGTCAACTTGAATGTTTATAGATTATTTATTATTTTAAAAAGATAATTTTCAAATTTCCTCATAACGTTATTGATCGTAGGAGATACGCTTTCAAAATGTGAAAAATTTATACAGCTCAATTTATTTTCAGAAACTTTCGTGTTTTTAAACTCGATTCTTGTATAAAAATTATTAATCCTGATTATAATCCTGATAAATAGTCCTCATTAATCCTTTGTAGTGGTCGCAGGCACAACACAATTGATTTGGCCTGTATCCTATGTACGACCAACTGCAGCTGTGCATTCCTTTTGCCCTTTAAAATAG
>QLNU02015359.1:5926838-5950512 GCA_006491805.2 Dysdera silvatica | reverse complement strand
TTACATTTCATCGGTATGAACGTATTTATCCATATAATTTTTCTTTTCCTTTGCTTTTTCTTCGCTCAGGGTTAGGACATGACAACCGAGCCTCCATTGTATCCGGTCTGAGGCATCTGTGGGTGTCAGAAACAAGCTAGTCATAAACTTAGGTCTTTTCACTTCCGTTATAAATCTGGTTTTGCTTTTCGTTTTCTCTGGGCCACTCCTGGGTTTTTTGTCGTCAAGATCCAAAAACAGTTTCGCCGTCCTTGAAAATTCAATATTATTTAAATTAGAACTTAATATTCATGATGTTTTAAATAAATTTATTTTCATAAAATGGAACATAGATTATTAATATTATCTGTAATCTAAAGATCAAAGAAAATATAAATATGATAAATAATTTGCGACCGCCCCATGGATTTGTCCACCTATTTGCAAGGCATCTTTTCTATTTGTTCCAGGAATGGTCATGCTTCTCTTGCTTGTGTGTTTTAACTTTTTCCCTCTTTGTAATTGATATTTTTCTTCATTTTCTGCACTATTTCTTTTCCCTTTCTTTGTCACAATTCCTGTAATAATAGTTACGAATCTAGTCGCTTAAATTTTCTTTTGCTTTCTTGTTTTCTTGTGTTTCTGTCCTAAATGTGCATTAGGCATACAGTCATTCTAATTATAAATATATTGCAATTATATGTATGAAAAACCTGAGGACAACATTGCATATATGAATATCTGCACATCGCATGTAACATGACTTTAAAAGAGGGCGGCTAATTCCAATCGTTGAATATAACGCCACTTCGAGAGAAAAAAAGGTTAATTCATGCATATATCATCACCCGCATTTTCATAATCATTATGATATATGCACGAATCGTGACTTTTTATTAAAGGGTGGGTGAGGGCTTCTGAGGCGTTGGAGAAGGTCCATATTTGAAGCTACGCTGCGCCGCTAATGCACATTAACATTAATTACATTAACATCAATTCACTGCATTTATTAATAACAATATTAATTTATTAATAACAATATTAATTTGTTAATAACACATTAATTTATTAATAACAATATTAATTTATTAATAACAATATTAATTTATTAATTACATTAACATCAATTACATTAACATAATGCACACATTAACCTGCATAAATGCATTTTAAAATAGATGTTTGTCTCTTTCCAAAGCCCACTAAACTTGTTCGCAATTGATTTTATGTAGATTACAACTTTTAGGGACTTCTAAAACTTTTCTTGAAAAATGGTTTAATATCTGTAATTCCTATGCTTTTAAGATTAATATTTTAAACGGTAAATTATATGTTATACATACGTTAGACTCATCGTTTCTTTTGAATTATAGGAAAAACACTAAATCAATAGATATGATAATCCCGATATGTGGGTTAGAAAACTTATGAGAGTGTGTGTATACATTTTTCAAAATACTAATGTAAATACTTGTAATATATAAGTACATCATATAAATGGAGCATATGCTATTATAATTACTATAATGAATGAGACTAGAAAAAAGGAACAAAATTGGTAATAAATTTACTATCACTGCTACTTAAAGCATAACTTTTTCGATAAAAATTATATTTTTAATTGAAACTCCCATGTATATAGCGGTATCGAATATTGCATATTATTTATTTATATGTATATATCAATATTTTATATATATATTAAAACAAATTTATACACATTTTACGTTGTAATTATGACGTCGAAGTGCGTATAGCATCAGAGAGAGATGACTATCAAAACATAAAATGTATGTATGTGAATTTATCCAAATTTATAATCAATTTCCTGTATTATTTCGTTTATGGAACTTATTTGCCGATACATATCTTCTCAGTTACTTGAAATAAATCTAAGGTTTGAGAACTGTTTATTGACAATAGAACTTTAGCGTAAATCTTCAAATAAAAGTAGAGTAACAAACTAGTCAGCTTTGAATCAAAATTACAATTGGACTCAGGAACTTAGACATTATTAAATATTGTTCAATATAACACTTTGACGTCATTGTATGTGAGTAATCAGAATTGTTATACCTCACACATTTAAATTGACAAATAACTTTCCAGGGGAAAGTTACGTTTTAGATATGGATATATTGGCGATATTAATCGCATCATAGATATCCCTTCCCCCTTGTGATATATGCTCACATTAAAGTATTATTTTTTATTATATAAAACGTACACATACACCATTCTCTCAAAATATTCCTTTTAACAACGTGTTTAAAAATTCCTCCGTGCTATTTTAAATCGTTTACTCTGCTATTTACAAAATAGCAAAGTTATGGTAGCCATTTATTTAGCTTTGCCTACTTGGGTTTCCAAATATACAGGCTAACTAAAACATAATATCTAATTTGCACCATATAAATGTTAAAGTTAAGGGTAGCCAAGATACGAATAAAATTTCAATGTTAAGCAGATGGGTTAATGATTCTTCAAGATTTAGAATTAAATCCATTTATAACAGACCGGGACTCTGCTCAAGACAGGATTTCCTTTAGAAAATAAGTGTTTGTTCCAAGATGGAGATTTTGAGTCCGTTGGCTAGAAGTTTCTCGGCATTTCATGTTGACTATACGGTAAGTTGCTGTGAAGACAAAAGATGACGCCACGCTTCATCAGCTAAATTCCCATAGTTTTTGTTATTTCTTTCCCGATTTATGTACCTCCATTGTCAGTCATTTTAGTGTTTAATACTCGAGCATTACATACACTACCTGTCCAAACAGCACCAGTGCCATACCACGGAACACCCCCTATAAATGGTATTTATGGGGTTAACATAAAGTGATTCTTTTTATCACTGTTTGGATATAAATATAAAAATAATCAATAAACTAGTATACAAAAATAATCAATAAAAAATATACAAAAAAAATCGATAAAATAATATACAAAAGAATCGATCACTTCATAGCACACACAGCACCCTACTCCAAATGGTATTTATGGGGTTAACATAAAGTGATTCTTTTTATCACTGTTTGGATATAAATATAAAAATAATCAATAAACTAGTATACAAAAATAATCAATAAAAAATATACAAAAAAAATCGATAAAGAATTGTACAAAAATAATCGATAAAGAAGTATAAATAATAATCAATAAAATAGTACACAGAAATAATAAAAATTGTAGTATGCAGAAATGACCAATAAAGTAGTATATAAGTATGTGTGTAATACTTTCTTATGGTAAATCCTTTTTTGTGAAGTTGAAACAAAACCAAATCCTCAAACGCTCAAAAATGATAATTTTTCAATAAGAACCAAACAATCAATTTCTGCACCGAGAAACTCAGGTCTTTAAAAATTGCAATTATTTCGCTTCAATCACTAAGCTTTTCTAATTCCTCGTGCACTTTCTTTTGTACTTTGGAACGTAATTGTAGAAACATAATTTAAATTAATATTTCAGTTTTAATGCAGTGCAAAAAATGCGAGTTTAATGCTTGAAAATATGTTGTAGTGTTAAAATAGCATTCGGAGGAAAAAATGCCAAAGCATAAATAAACAAAAAGAAAGAAATTATAATGGAATTTTAGGAATTAGAAGTTTCTAATTTAAAAAGCATTAGTTATTAAATAGCAAGTTACAAATGTTTGGTTAATCCGGAAAATATTTAAACAAATAACACTATTTTCAAACGCGGAGCCGGCCAGTGTTTTAAGTAATTCTGGTAGCGCTTTTTAATTCATTCTTCACACAGAAAATAAAATGAGATTACGCATTTTTGAAAAAAATACAAAAGCTGCCTAAAGTGGATTATTTTTGAAAAAAGGCCCATAACTTTGCGAATCTAGTTTATGGTTTGTAAGCTTTATTAAATTAGTGGTTTCGAAGCTTTTACAGTTCGCAGCATCTTTGAAGTTTAGCAATATGTGGTGGTTCCTACTTGCTTACGTTCAGGGAAGGAACATTCATGCAATGTAATATTATGCACTTATTTCAATGGTTCTCGAACTTTCTATTCTCAAAGATTTTAACTTTTTTCTTAAGTTTAGTTTTTTTAGCAGCTTTATTTCGGGTGGTTCATACATGTCAATAATATTACAAGAATTATTGTTTATGATAGAACAAATATTGAAAAATCATTGAAAACACAAAATGAACATAATGATGACCATTCGGGCAGTAATAGGCAAAGACGAAGATCTGATAGAGCCCACACTGACCGAAAGTAGTTGATTACAACTGTCATGAAAATAGTAAACTGGACTTTAAAAGTCAAATAATATTTGGTATTAAATAGCAGAGGGAAAATTTAGTATATAAATATTTAAATAAATGCTATTTATTTATTAATATATATTAAAAGATAGAACATTTAAGCTCCAACTACTTTGTCAAGTGAAGGCAGAATGAAAAGAAAGAGAAGTCCAAGTTTATATACCCTCTTGCTTTTGCCTTTTTATTAACATTTAAATGGCCAAAAGTTCCATAAATGGGACATAATTACATTTTTTTCATCAATTCAAATTAACCTTTTTTAATGAAATGATAATTTATCCAACCAAATAAAGGATTGAAATACATTCTTGAATTATTTCATGACTATTTGCCTGATTTTTTTATAAATTGTTGAAATTTTTTCACATTGAGGCAATTCAACCATCTGACATTAAATATTTCCTTTTTTTTCACTTCCTCCTGCAAATATTAACTGCTAATTTTTTTTACGATTTACAAAAGTTATGGGAACAGCAAATTAGTAAAAAAAATGAAATAATTTGATTAAATAGCACGTGAGAGATATTTAAATTTCGATGCTCCATAAGCGGAACCTTGGCCATTTCTGGTTATAGCGTGCTCTTCGAACCCAATATGGCCGCTTTTCGCCAATTCATAGAAGGCTGTACTTCTACGATTTGCCAACGTAAACAGTAAACATTTTGATCTACCAGACATAAACATTTAATCAGTTTCGTTAAGCGATGTTTTGGAATTTTCAGTTTCTTTTAAACGCTTAAGTTTTCTTCCTGTAGGAATTGAATTTCGCTTTTAATCAACAACAAATTTTCAGGTAGTCAGCTGTATAGCAAAACGATTATTTATTGCTAAAACTTTACGTTTCGATTCGAGCTGTGCGAATCATCATCAGAAGAGGTTAAATTACATGAAAAACTTTTGAGAAAATTGTAGAATATACGTAAGTTGCGGAAACAGTATAAATACGTTGAAATAAATTATTATGAAATTTTAGAGACGAATATAAAAGCCAAAACAGAAGAAATTTTTTTTTCGTTTTTGTTCAGAATTTTCTATAGTTTCTTCGGAGTTGTTAATAAAATCGAAAAAAAAAAAGATATTTCGTACAGTCGACGAAGCAGTGGATTGTTCTAATTCTTTGAATGGTTCAGAATTACCAATTAATTCGGAGCATCATTACGATATTTGTCAACTGTCGTATATCGGGGACTATTGACTTCCAGATGAAGCAGATGTTGACGGAAACGAATTTGGAGTCACTCATCCGTCCGATGTTAGCAGGCAGGTACCTCTACTTTCAAAATCTCGCCCCATAGGACCTGACGAAGCCCCCGTTGCTACTCCTACTGCTTATGATGAACCATATACGTCAATAGTATTCTCACCAGGGGCACAATCTCGTTTGAAGCAAGAAAATTAAAAAAAAGAGTAACAAACTTGCGCCAAAATAAAAAACAGGGGAGATTTCGAAATGGATAGACAAAAATGCATTCGATAACAAAAGTGAGACAGAAAGATATTTTTTATTATATATGTTGGTGGATCCGGAGTTGGGTTCGTGCACCCCCTCACAGACGGACTGAATTAAGACTAGAAACAACTGATTTATTACGAAAAATTTTGGAATACGATAAAGTGGTCTGCTTTCTGAAGCCGCACAGAAGGGTCTATTCCCCCAGTTTTTTCTGGATTCGCTTATGATTATATATATATACATTTGTCAAGCCTGTTAATAAAGGGATTTGGGTGTTCACCTGCCAATTGGAAAAATCTTGACATTAGCCCTATGGAAGACAGGATGTTAACTGAATATATCTTTGATTTTAATACTTCCACCATCCACCGAGAAATCTTGTGTATAGGCTTGGCATATATATGTGTACGTTAGGTTCACACATAAGATTTACAAATAGGAGGTAGAAAAATTAGGAGGGAAGGAGGTAAAACACCTTCGCTTGGCTCCTATAATGCTAAAGTTTTTTTTTTAAATTGGGGGCTTGGAGGAGGCACTACTCCATGTATGATCCTTATATACATATAAGTGCATGTTTATATGCATACATGCGTATATATATATTTATTTGTATTTTATGTTCTGTCTTTTAGAAAATCAAGTTTTAAATGCACTCTCAAATTTTGATCACTTCGTATAATCTAGTGGCTAAAGTTCCACTTCCGGAACATGAGGAAAAATAATGTTAATGATTAATTTTTTTTCGGATTGAATACATAAGGTGAGGAATTAGAAAAAGGAAAATGAAGGAAAAAAAATGTATTGAGATGTGGGAGCGGATTTTAAGGGGGTAAGCTCAATAAATTTTCCTTTTACTTGTAGGTCGCAAACTTCCTTGCTTGCTCGAAAAATACCAATCCTGAAAGTCTCAAAGGCGTTAAGTAACTAAACCACTATATAAACGTAAGAAGACAATTTATGTGAATCATTGTTTGGATACGAAAAAGTTTGTAAATAAAATTGTCAGAAATAAAAGTTTCACAGTGGAGGCTTTCACTTCATTTGGTTTTTGTCTTTTGATGTCCTAAAATTGCTTGATTGATAATGTGGGACGGTTACTACTCCTTCGTGTGATGTCCAATGTACGATACGTTCGATAGAAGAATGAATCTTACGAATGGGAGCGATTGTTGAAAGTCTAACCAAGTCCAATAAGTTGGAAAAGTCATGGAAATGTCAGCTACCATGCTGGAACGTACGATTTGTTGTTTACAGTCCATTACATGTAACAGAACGAGAGCAATTGAGATAATCTTTTACCCCAACGATTTATTTTCATCAATTCACGGGTATAGATGATTCTGCAGCTTTAAACTGTAGTTTTGGAGTATGGTCCAACTCTTTTTAGAGATTACATTGCAGTATAACATTTTGAAAATTTTTCCACCATCATTTACATAACCAATGACATATAGTTTTTCGTTGCTGTTAATATCAAAATAGGATAGAGACAATTGCTTAAACTATGGGAAATGGCTTTTATTCACAGTTGTGGAAAATACGAAAAATCTCTTTAGTTTTTTTATCAAACTGTTCAGATTTGTAGCATCTTCACGGATATGATTGGAAAGCCGAAATTGAAGGGGCAAAAGACGAAAACATAGCAAAATGTTGTCTCTTTCCGAACCACATGTGGCTTTGAAACAATGACACTATAAGCGAAAATGTCGTCCGGAAAAATCTTCGAAACAAGAAAAGGAGTTTTGCCGACAGACACATATATATAATCCGAGCTGCATTCTTGTCACGAATTCGTATCATTGTCTTATTGCATTTTGTTTTTGGTATTGACTAAGACCATTATCGGACAGGCTTTTTGTCGATTCCTCATATTTTTGCGAGATCAGAACATGACAGAAGAAAATGGATAAAGCTTAATACAAGCTCCGAAGTTTAAACTTCATAACTTAATAATTTTCGTTTGTCGAGGCAATAAAAATATCAAAACTGGATAATAATATTTTGTTTGCGCGTTCTTTCTAAAAAAATTTAACGCTCTTTTATTTTAACTTTTTTGAAATTTCGTTAGAGTAGTGACCAATCTCTATAATTCGATTACCAATATCACACACGCACGCGTCCGCACATACATAGAGTCATGAGCGCCCACACGAGTATTTTTTTGAAAAATTACCTCCTTCTCAAAGCTGTCGAGAATTTTTGTGAATGTACAAGATACCAAAACGCTACAAAAATAATTGATACTGCTTGACAATTAGTAATGAGCTAAAAAGTACCTTATTTTAAAATGTGACTGTAAAACTTTTGAAAGTAAATGCATAGCAGGTTTGGGAAATCAAATTTTCAAATGTTTAGAGGGGCTCGAGCCTCTTCTGCCCCTATATGGGCGTCCATATATATACAGTAGATCCTCGTTATAACGGATATAGATATATTGAAATATCTTTTATTACCAAATTAAGTCCAATCCCCATTAAAAATGCCATTAAGTCAATATATTAAATATTTCGTTTTAACGAAGTGTTTTTTGTGAAACCCCCTACAACGACAAATTGTTTTAAAGGTCCAATTTTTTTACAATTGTATGAAAAATGCAATTCAAATGCAGAGAATTCTAAATTTAAGAAATAATGTGTCACAATTGGAATTTGAATCGACCTTTTGCAGTCCTTGGCATACTGTTCCATATTCTACTTCGTTTCCAATTTTCCATTTCATCGGTTCTCCATTCATAAAGGAGGGGGAGAGAGAGAGAGAGACAAACATGCATTATTGTACCTTAAAAGATTGATTGCTGAAAACTTAAATTCATTCAAATGCTCGCACCTCATGATTTAGGAGCTCGCACGCGGCCCAGACCTCACGTTCCCTATCCCATGTCCAGGGACGCAATATGTATTTTTTTGTAATCAACTTATAGAAAAATCTACTTGCCATAAGGTTATTTTTGGGAAATTTTATTTTTCTGAATATGTAATTGAATTATGAATCACGTATTTACATCACTGCCTGAGAATGATTTTTCTATTAATTTTTATTCTTAATATTAAATACAAACCGGGAATAACATGACATGTAATACATCACCATATACTTACCCGTTCGCAATAATATACAATTGAAATTCTGCTGCACTAAGCATATGTTGGTGCTTGCAGGACAAAGCAATATATGTTTCATTCAGGCCTCAAACACCCATAAGATTCGTAAACTGATTTAAGAACTCACGTGTGAAGTAAATAACGTTTACACAGCGTATTATGTGAAAATAAATGTAAAATGTATATAAATTGTTCAGTGGTCAACTTGTTAAATGTAAATGAAAACTTCACTATACATATACTTTAACCTTCATTTGTATATAATATATAACACGTTTGGCAAAAAGCACTGCAAAGTATATTAGTATTCTAAATAAGAATACAATCACAGTTATACATTTAAAATTTCCGAACCATTGTTTCGAGAGATATATCCCGCTTCTTCAGAACTTTTACGTGCTAACAGTTGGTTGATTGATTGATTGATTGTTTGGCTTTTTTATGGCGCAAGAGCATCTGGGCTATACTGCGCCAACTGAGCGCAAAGCTAGAACAACAGTTCTAGAGCTCGCAGAGAGGGAGAGAGTCGTAGAGCACTGTGGTCTTTAGGTTTCTTCTAAAATAAATGTCAATATATATTAAACAGCTCTCGTGGCATCGTTATTATGTCCAGCATTCTTAGCTGGTGCCGAGGAAACGCCTTCGCCAGCGTGGAATTTTCCTCAGGTTCGACCGTCAACTGCGCTAAAAAGGAAAATTTAGAGACTAAGTGCTCACCGTTGTCCAGGGGTTGATTCACTAGGCCTCAAATGGTTAGGTTTCCCCAGAAAAATATATAGGTCTCGGATAAGCAGGACCCTTGTTGCCTTGCGTCATAAAACTTAGAGAGACTATCTTACCAACTATAAAATATAAAAGATATTTTTTATGTGATCTGCACCATCATATGGATTATCATTTCAAAAACGCCTCTTTATATTTAATATAATTTTAGAAAAAATTATTAAACCAATTTACCCACATTTACCAAGGCATTAGCTAAAGAAAAAAACAAAATACTTCTAACTATCGAAAATATTTAAAATATTTCAGAAATCAATTTAGAATAAGAAACTTTTTGTTAATTTTTAAGGGATTTAAGGATTCTTTGCAAATGACTTACGTTTTTTGGTTCAGTAAATTCAAAATTCATTAGATTAAAAAAATATTCTTTTATACCTTTAAACATCTTGTGTATACATATGTAATCTTTATTTAATATTTGCTGCATGTAGTGTTTTTTTTAAATCATCGCATTATTGCAATGAATTTGAATTATTGCAATTTTTAAATAAATTGTTTTAATATTAAATTATAGTTCGGTTTGAATCTATTCGGAGACATCGGAATAATGCTAGAGATCATGCAATGTGTATGATCCACTTGTGCAATAATAACAAAAACACAGCAAGCTTCAAAACGATTTATGATAACTTTAAACGCTTTTCAACATTTATCGCGATAACTGCCGAAAATCTTTGAAACAATAATAAATGGTTTGAAGTGTTTGAACGGAGCTTGTGTTGTTATTTTGTTAAGACACTAGAATATTTCTGTTTTGACATATCAATTGCATACTTTTATTTTATTCCTATAAATAAAGACATCTTGCATAAAGTCCGCCTATGCGTAAATATACAAAAGGGGGATCTAAGTTTTCAGATCTACATTTATGCCATGGCTTATCGTATGATATGACATGACGTAAATGTAGGACATATGTCCCATATTTATTTCATGCCCTAATCTTATTTTAAGTCCTATCTTTATTTAAACTTTCTTTTATTTTTAGACAAAGAGGAGCTGAGTTTTGTCAAGCCGATTTTATATCGGTTTTTCCTCTGTCTCTGGTCAACCCACTACTATGGTGTTAGTACACTGTGCTCGATTGTGAATGATTGTGCATATTAACGAGACATATATTGGAATAAATAAGATAAATAGATAAATCGGAATAATAAATCAGAAAGAAAAAATGGTTTACGGAAATATAACATTCTGCCTATCGAACAAATTTACAAATATGACATCTTGGTCAAAATGTATGAGAGGATAAAGGATAATAAATACATTGATATTCTTAGAATATGATTCATTGAAAGAGATATGGAAACCTGTCGAAATTACATTGAATTGACAATGCTGAAAATAAGAACGGAAATTGGGAAGGGCAGTATTGGTTATATGGGACCTGACTTTTGGAATGAGTTGCTAGATGCATTAAAGACCTTGAAGAATATAGGAACATTTAAAAAGGACCTGAAGAAATATTTAATCATGCAGGTGTAAAATAATTGGAAAACATTAAAATCAAAAAATGTGAGAAGAAAATGAAGAGAGTATTAATGGGATAAATAATAGAGTGAGAAAATATCCAAACGGAGACTTGCACTTTTTTTTTTTTGTATAATTATGTCGATTACACGTGGACATAATATTTAAATAAGTTCAAGGTCCCAAGTCTATTATATCTAATAATATTTTCTTGATAGCTTTCCTGGTGCGGTCATGTTTTTTTTTTCTTCTTTTTGCTGTTCTGTAAACTGACTATTTATGTGACTGTACCAAAGAACCATGGATAAAGGTGTATTATTATTATTATTATTATTGCGTATTTTCGTGCTTTCTTTAATTATTCTGTTTTAATGATCATGACCCTACTTTGGCGAAGTTATTTGTTAATGCAATAATATTCCCATAATCATAAGAAAGGGCAAACGATGGCTCTTTTATAGAGGCAGAAGCATACTATTTACTATTGAATTATAAATTATATATTGCTTTTCATATTATATAATTCTCAGTTTACATAATGTATCTTGCATTATATGTTATGAGCTTTATTGTAAGCATTTTATGCATAACGGTCTTAGCATTCACCATTTAGAAATGCGATATATTCATTTACACTAGAAGCTGCTTATGGAAATATAATCCGGCAGTTAGGCAGGAAAATCTAAGTATCATACGAATGCCTTTTGTCTCTCACAGAGATTTAGAAAATTCCGAGAGGAATTCGCGAATATTGGTGGTTGTTGTTGTGCTTAATACCAGCATCGAGAAAATCCAATTCCAGAAGGATGGACTATCGATAATTCGCCGAAATCCAACACATGCCCATATTTCCTGTTAGACTTCTATCTCCATTCCTGCGTGAGATTCGAGAGAGAAGAATGACCTAGCGTGCTTTTCGAACTTTGGCAACGATGCATTGGATGGATAAGAGCAATGGACCCATTAAGCACTCAGATAGTGCATAATGGAGAAAAGAGGAGGCAAAGGGCTTGGGAGCCGGAAACGGCTTTGATTACATGAAATCATATCTAGCGACACCTCCTATGCTTCTAGACGCACCTCTATTAAATAGCATTTGGAGTCTCCAAGAAACGAAAAACAGATGCTCAACGAGGTGGTATTGCTCTCTTCAGGAGTAGAAAAATGAGATGCGAAGGTGGGTTAATCGTTGAATTGTCTACTTTCTTTACTTGACTGCTGCCATAGGAAAGTGCCTTATCGATTACTGCTAAACATCAGACATTTTGTTTGTCGTTATTGGAATTTCATGGATGAAATTGCAAAGCTTTTTCATTTTATTGATTTCTGAAGGAAATTGTTAACTGGATATTGAAATCAACTGTTTTTTGTTTCATAGATTTAAAACTTGCTTGGTTTGTATTGCATTTTTACTAGGTAGTTAGTATGTTTAAGGAGAGGAGGATTTTTTTTTTTAATTTAGGCAATCTGAACCGTCAATGAGCGTTCTGAAAAAATGAATGCTCTGTTAATGTAAATACCTATTTAATATGTTTACTATGTAGGAAAATATTATATTATTGCAAACTACAATTGGTGGCAGCATTATACGAAGCTATGAGAAATTTCTAACTAAATTAATGAATTAATGAAACACGTAAATCAAAATTTATCGAAACTATATATAATCTGCGACAAAAAATTGACATGCCGAAGTACAGGGTCTTTATAATTAAAGTTCCACTTTGAAATGGCCATAAAATGAAAACTACTGGACCAAATGTTACCAAACTTGGTAATGACCTACAGATGGTCATGATGATTATATTTTCCCTAAAAAAAACACACCCTACGGGAAATGGCGCTGTATGCAATATTGTTAAACGAAATAAGACATGAAGACATCGGTTTAAAACGTTTTTAATCGTTTCTAAAACGAAACTGTCTGTGGGGTTATGCAAAATCGCAATGGATTACGGCATGAGGAATGCAAATTCGAATTATGCAAATGCTCTTTACACATCATCCGATTTTTCAGCTATAAAAATTGAGTTTCCTTGTCAGAGCTCTCATTGCAACGAGTCGACGATGTCTGTAACCATGCAAGACCATGCTTTTCTCGTTAAGTGCTATTTTGAATGCGATAGCAAAGAATGGCGTGCTTTGCAAAAGTATTGTACCGTAAGACGAATACGCCGACGGCCAATGACACCGCAGGGTTTCAGGAAAGTGATACCAAAGTTAGAAGCCACAGGTTTGTTATCTGTTACACCTGGGCGGGAAAGGAAGCCTGTTTCTGTGGAAACAGAGGGAGCTGTTGTATTAGAAGTAGAGGAAGCAACAATGAAAAATACGCGCGGGACATGCAGCGTAAGTGCACGTCGAATGGACTTACCATTGAATACTGTGTACAAAATCATTCATAAAGTGCTGCAGTACTACCCATAGAAAATCAGCTTTGTTCAACAACTTGAACCTAACGATCCTGCTCTAAGAGAATCTTTCGCTTTGGAATTTCTTGCACGGGTGGAGGTAGACGAGCATTGACCATGGAACATATTGTGGACGGATGAGGACCATTTTTACCTAAATGGGGATGCTAACACCCATAACTGCAGGATTTGGACCAAACAAATTCCTCATGTTATTCACCCGATTCCATTGCATTCTCCTAAAGGCACCATTTGATGTGGTATGACAGCTAATGTCATAATTGAACCATTTTTGTTTGAAGAGCAATCGACAGCTGGGCCCGTGACATGCACCGTGATTGCTGCTCGCTTAGGGTCGGTGTTAAGATGTTTCGTGATACCTGAACTGCAGCAACGTGGTATTTTAGATACCACGATGTTCATGCAGGACGGAGCTCCAACTCACATTGGTACATGTATTAAACTGTTACTTAAGTAACATTTCACTGATGACCGGATTATAGGCCGACACTTCTCCATTTTTTGGCCACCTCGTTCACCAGACCTCAAACACTGCGACTTCTGGCTATGGGGTTATTTTAAAGCCACTGTTTATGGTGATAACATAAACAATTTGGCGGAATTGAAAAACGCGATACACCGACATGTCCGCAACATTCCTCCTGATATGCTAAGAGCTGCTGTTGAGAACGCAGTAATGCGATTTAACTTGCTTTCAGAAAATGGTGGACGCCACATTCAACATGCTTTGTAACACGTTTTAGAAACGATTAAAAACGTTTTAAAACGATGTCTTCATGTCTTATTTCATTTAACAATATTGCATACAGTGTGATTCCTCCTGAGTGTTTTTTTTGTTTTTTTTTACGGAAAATAAAATCCCGTGACCTCCTGTAAGCTATTACCAAGTTTGATAACATTTGGTCCAGTAGTTTTCATTTTATGGCCATTTCAAAGTGGAACTTTAATTATAAAGACCCTGTAAATCCCAGAAAAACAGAAAACATCTCTTGATCAGAAGTTTAGGTGATTAAAATGTTACTCCTAATATGCCCTTTGTAAAACATGGCGACCTTCTTATGAATGTTTTTAAATTTTCACTGCATTTGTTAAGACTTATCGCAACAAAAATTTTGTTTCAATATATGTTGCATTTTTGTCACAGAATGTACACTGCATATATTTTCTACTTTAAAATAAAATTATTCAAAGAAATTTTTACGAAATACAGTTAAAGGAAATAATAAACGGTTCACTGAAGTAACGCAAGTATTTGTAGTTGACCATACAACTAATATATTTAAATAGTTTCTAGAAAGTATATCACAAACTGCATATCACGACGGATTTCAAAAATGGGAAAATATCATAATTATTTGAAATTGTATATTTATATCTTTTAACAAAATTAATTAAACAACATGCACTTTATTATATTTTATATATATATATTAAAAATATCCAGTATTAAACAACACATTATTATTTATTAAACTAGATAAGTCCTCGTTCTAAAAAGTTTAGTAACCACTGCAGTATATTTCTACCGCTTCTAAAATCTATCCCTCACTAACAGGAAATGATTTTAAAACTTAATCAAAATAGATATTTGCCACGAATACGTGGTGAATTTCAAATCGATTTAGAATTTTCTGCCTTTCAAGATACATATTATTACTACAATAAAAGCATTGTAGCCAAACATGTAAGCGGAAGAAAAGAGGTTAGTTTCAAATGAAAGCGATCGCACTTTGCTTAGTCAACAAGTCATAAGTTTATTTAGAGCATAGAATATTTCGATAAGTTATTTTGAGAAGAAAATTAACCATTTATCACAACTCGAAAACCGGTTTAAAATCGATAATTTCTATTAAGGAATACGTTCGAATGAAATGAGGGTTGTAAATAAAATGCTGTTTAAATTTAGAGAGCTTGAGGCAAGTTAATTATAAACAAAGTAATCGTAACCGCAGCGTTGATTACTTTTTTAAACTCTTGATGAAAGCGGAGAAGATAATTAATGTTCTAAATAAAACAGATCGGTCTTTTCAGTCAAAAATGATCGAACTGCTGTTGAATATATTTCGCTCTTTAATAGAATGAACTTTATAAGGAAAAGTGTAAGTTAAATTGAGCTAATTCTTAAAACATCTAGTTTAATTTTTCCAATGATGATTAGTGTGTTCTTATTACATAGGGTAATTCCGGTAGAATTGTTATATTTTCGTTCTTTACAGTAATAATGGTGAAAAAATGGCACCATAGTATCCTGAAACTATTTTCTAAAAATGTCTATCAGTATAAATGCCCGAGACACTTAAACAAGTTTACTATTAATTTAGAAAAAAAAATGCAAGTTGTCCCTTTATCCCATACCACTCCGGGTTAGATGGACCATGTGCTACGGGCGAGATAGACCTACTTAAATTTGAAACAGGAATGAGACTAAACATTAGTATAAATAACAATAACACTAAACATTAGTAATAAAAATTTAAAATTGAATATTATAATCATAATTTTTTTAACTTCATTATTCAAATTCGTTAGTTTCAGATTTTTTTCACCCATACAAGCAAGGGCGGATCCAGGATATTATTATGGGCGCGGGTTTGAGAGCTCTTAGAGGAAAAACGTTTAGTTTTGGACTGTTAAATAGTTTAGGTTACTGTCGTTATATTACAAGCCTTCCTTTATACTCACCAAATATTTAATTTACGACACTGAATTAAAGTTGGGCTTGTGTTTAATTAAACTATATAGTTTAGGGTAAATTATAGCTAAGTATGGATGTGAAAGAGAGTGAGGATGGCGAGAGAGTGGCCACAGTACTCTGACCTCCTCAGTTTTGATCATATTTTATTGAAAAGATCGGTAGACGTTTCCGTCGGTGTAGTTTTGGTGATCTAGTGAAACATTAGTATTGATTTGATGCCATGTTTATTGAAAATAATCGAGTTTTAAGAGACTGGTGAGGATTTTGAAATTACAATACGCTAGCTGAGGGAGCCGTTACCGGAGTGGGGTTAGTTTAAATTAAATAGAATTGTTTTTCCTCATAGTGTCTATTATTAATATTTAAATCTGTGGCTAAACTTTCCAACCGATAAAAAATAATAATCGAACATATCTTAAAAAGACTTGCTCTTCGCGAAATTTATAAGTAAATATTAGGATTTGAAAAATGTAAACAAAAGGCCATTTTGTATGCGTTACGGGTTACTTGAGCCTGACTAGCTTTGCGAGGCCTAGAGTTTTGCAATACGGAACTCTCACGGGAGACCACCTTTCCCTCATCACATATTGAGTAGCGAGGCAAGAGGATTTTCGCCTGGCCTGTAAATGTTCGTTCTACTATTGTCGACCAGTCCTTTTCTTAACCTTAGATCGAAGAAAATACTTGTAATGAAAGCAGCAGTCTGAGCGAAAATGAAAAGAATATCCCGATCGTAGACATGGCCCTTTCCGGGGATCAGAACTTTCCTACTTAGACTGCAAATGGAACCACTAGAGATATAGATAAAATCTCGGAATTAAAAAAAAAAGGTTTTAGGAGTGACAAATGCTATCAAGATTCAGAAGAACTGAGTAGGAGCTTGATTAAAGTCATACTTGAACAGAATGTTGAGATCTTTTAACTTAGGCAAGTGAGCAATTCTTGGGAACAGGAAAACATAGATTCCCAGTAGAACAAAATTATGTTTAATAAATAAATTAATTTGCTCTAGACTTGGTTAATAGAAACTCTTATCTTCTATGAGACGTTCGTTTCTGATGTTTAATTCCCAAATTCCTTTACTGTTCTTCGAAGTGGGTGTAATGTAATAGGAGTCCACGTTGTGCACCCAGGGTAACGCAAAATCTATTCCCACTTCTGTCACTTTCCAATTATCGATATTCAATATGAGTAGGAAACAGCTAAATAAATTTTCTATCAGCTTTCATCGATTAAAAGTGTTACAGTGGAATACCAGCGGTCTTTCTCATGTGAAGCACACACAACCAATGGTTACTCTAAATATTAAAATTGTCGATGTCTTCTTCATCATAAAAGCGAACCTAATCCAAGCCCATTTGGAAAAACGTTCTTTCCCAGGTTTTTAGGTACATCTATTACCAAACTCAAGGAGAAATGCCAGCAGTATCCTTGTTGGAGTTAGACAGGACCTGTTTTCCATCTTTGAGATTATTAGTGAACTCGGCAGCAATTGTGAAGCTAAAGTTGTGAAATTGGATATTTGGAAAAAGTCCAACCACTTTAAAATTTATGCCTTCTATAGCCCCCATGCAACAGCAAATTAAATTTTGATAATATTTCTGTCTCTAATAAAGCTATTCTACTGGGAGATTTCAATGCTCATAATTCAAAATGGGGCTATAGTGATAGTAACACTGCTGGTAAAGCTTCGGATCATCTTTTAAATTAAAAAAAAAATGAACTTATCTACAACGTTACAGATACTCCAACTTATCTTCATTATAATGGAACAAGTACCACGCCTGATATAACTTTTACTTCTGAGGACATTGCGGAGAATTTTAATAGGGAAATCCTTTATGACCCAGATTCGGGTCATCGAGCCGTGATATCTTCTTTTGCTATTAACTCAAGCCCAGGCAAGTGCTATTCTGACATTAAAAATAGGTAGAATTTTAAAAAGGCTGATTGGAAAAACTTCAGAGCTGAACTAGAAAATAGTTTGAATTATATTGACTTTTCTAAATTGAGCAGCACTGATGCTACTTTTTCTCTTTTTTTGCCAAGAAATATTAAAAGCTGCTATGAAATGGTTTCCTAGAGGTAAACAATTCAAATACAAGTCTTTTTGGTCTTCTTCACTTGATCTTTTGAAACGGCAAAGTATTTCAACTCTCAATTTAGCTGAATACACGAAGAGAGTACGGGTTGTTCAGGAGTAGAAAGAATCAGTAGGCAAGCTGAGAAAAGCCATCTGTAAGGCAAAGAGGGACTGTTTTGATAATTTCGTTAGAAATATTGACTATCGTAAAGACAGCAAAAAAAGTTTTTAAATTTGTTGACAAACTTCGTAACCGAGGCTCTAATAAAGCTATACAGCCCTTTGTTATCAATGATAAAGAGACTTTGGATGATAGAGATATAGCTAATGCTTTTGTATGCTTTTACTTAAGATCACAGCGCCTTAGTATAAAGCAAAAAAGTTTACAAAAACAAATTAAAAGGGTTTTGAATGATTTGCTCAAGGTGCCTCAACTGGACCACATGATTATTAATTCAGACTTTAGTATGCAGGAACTAAAAGAGGCAATTTACCATCTTGAAAGAGGGAAAAGCCCAGGTACAGATTCACGGAGAATTCTTAATGAATTTGGGTTCAAAATGTACTCATATTCTCCTTGATTTGTTTAACAGAAGTTGGAATACAACTGTCCCAGCCATGTGGAAAAAGGCTACTATTATTCCAATTTTAAAGAAAGGAAAGCCTCCCTGTAACTTAGATAGCTATAGACCAATTTTGTTGACAAGTATTCTGGCCAAGACTATGGAGAGCATGGTTGCCTCAAGGCTTGAATGGTTTTCAGAAAGTGAGAATTCGATAGTTCCGGCACAAGCTGGTTTTAGACAGCATCAGTTCAACGTCCAGCAAGTGGCTCATAAGCCAAGAAATTAAGGACGTTTTGGATATGCGAAGATCCGTCTTGTCTGTTTTTGTTGACTTTAAATCAGCTTATGACAAGGTATGGCGTATGAGGCTTATCTACAAATTAAAAAAACATTGGAATTTCTGGTAAACTGCTTGCTTGGATTAAAAACCTCATTACTTAAATGTTTTGTTCGGTGAGGTATGGTAAAACGTCTTCAATATTCAAACAAACTGAAACTGGATTACCACAGGGATCTGTCATCAGCCCAATTTTCTTTAATATATTTATTAATGATCTCCCTAAGATTTAATCTCATGATGGTTAAGTAAAAACCCCACTGTTTGAAGACGATCTTGCAATGTGGACAGATGCTCCCAAAAAGCACCATAATAACCTCAACACCGACTTAAATAAAGCCCTGCTGGTCCTTAAAACTTGGTGTGAAGAGAATGGCATGACAATAAACCAAGATAAAACGACTTGCCAATTGTTCACGCTTTTCAGTCTAAACAGTCAAAACGTCTAGTCCTAAGTTACAATACGAAGGTTCTGATATTCGATGCATAGATTGCACAACCTACCTGGGATTTGTATTGGACTCGCATCTAAACTGGAAGGATCATGTGAAAAAAGTAAAGAACAGGGCAGAAAAAATGATGCCCATATTAAAAAGGCTGGCTGGTGCAATTTTGAGATGTGCTCGGAGTACTCTGACTACAACTTATAAGATGTTTATAAAACCAGTTTTTAGCTATTGTTATGAAATCCTGGTTTTGGCCGCGCATGGCATAATACAAGAACTTCAGCTTTTAGAGAATCAGGCGCTGCGGCTCATCACTGCAGCAGTTAGAGCCATCCCTATTACTGCAATGCAACTTCTTGTGGGCATTATACCAGTCGAAAATGAAATCAAGAAAAATGCAGTTACATTGTTTGACAACTTAAGAAACCTTGCTAATAATAAATGCTGGAGGGACTACGACGTTAATCGCATTAGAAATTTAAAAAAACAGTCCGGTTTTATACAATATGGGTCCAGAATTTCAAATGAGCTAAATCTAAATCACAATTTTTCGGTTATTTAAGACCCTGTTTACCCTCTTGAATATATTATCGCTGATATCAATTTGGACTTCGTCACAGAAATTGATAAAAAAGGGGATGCCTTGCTCACAAATACATGCTATTGTGCTGGAAACTATCCACAGCAAATACCTTGAGGAAAATTGGCTTCAAGTCTATAGAGAGGGGGTCTCTGTTTGATAGAGCTCGTGGTGCTGGTGCTGGTGCTGGAGTTTTCTCATTTTATATTCCTGTAGGATTTTTACTTCTCATTTTGATGGTGAAGTTGAAGTTATACTTGTTTCACTTAATTAACTCCTTTTTATAAGAACGCTTTCAATGATTCTCTCATTACTTCCGATTCCAAAGTGGCATTTGAAGCCATTTTCAACAATAAAAAACACTTTTGCAATCACATTTATGGCTGTAGGTCCATATTGAAAGATTTGAAGGACAAGATTAGCCTAAAATGGGTCCCTGCACATATTGGGTTGGAAGGAAACTTAATTGCTGATCAACTAGCCAAGAAAGGCACATCTATCTTGCAGAGACCGCAAAGGACCATGGTATTTCACTCATCGAAACTATTTATGCGTCACTATTTTAGTAAAAGCAATGACCTGAAGGTTTCAAATAAGGCTTTAAATAAACTCTGGGACGTTCTAATAAATTCTAAATCACTTATTCCGGATACTCCCAGAACTGCCGCCGTTGCAAAATTTCGCATGTTAATTGCATGATTGTCTGCAGGCATACTTGTGCAGCTTTGGTCTGGCTGAAAACCCTAATTGCAAGCTGTGCAACATCAACCAACGAATTACATCGGATTATCCTGACGTGTGCAGTGAATTAAAACTTTTCAAGATATTGTTAGCAAATATTGTAAATCTCGAAGGTTAATGACTAAACAGTCAAGCGCCTGTCATTTGTAATAAATAAAATAGTTAAGTATGGAAGAAGGATAAGATAGTAAAGGAGACATGAACAATAACCAAAACGATAATCTACAATGTAATTAATAGAATAAGTTTAAATTTAAACTTCAAAAACTTTGTAATTATTTTACTTTTTTATAACAAGCAACTTTTTAAAAACTTGAAATTTATAGGTTCTTTGAAAATTTATCACTCACTTTATTTACATCAATATGTAAGTCTCTGTGGTTGTATATTAAAGTCTCTCTTCTGTAATCCGCGTCCGAAGCCAAATTTGTGGGCGCTTTAACGATGAAAAACTACGTTCTGCTGAAGCAATACTTACTGAAAACGTAGTCTGAAGGTCAAGAAGCTTGTAGATTCGTGAAAAAACGTTTGAATAGCATTTCTGAAAGAGTTGAAAACTTCGGGCGCTAATGTAGGCCTTTTGTTTATTACAATCGCAACAAATTACACACAAAATATCCTCCATCGAATTTATTTTTTTCCTATTTAACTCTGATGGGGAGCGGGGGAGATCTCTTTCTCAGTTTCTCGTTGGATCCACCCTTGTATATAGATCACAGTTATTGGCATATTTGGTGCAGCTCTCGTGTAACTAACGGCAACATATATAGTACTTCGTATCCAGTCTTCACTAGTAGTTGCATTGTAGTCCTCACTATACCCAGCACATTCATTTTCATTCCATTCGTCGAGGTCTTCATCGTTAGGACTATCATCGTATACAGCACCACCATTCTAGCATAACGTCTGAAACTGATGAGTTACTGTTCGCTTTTCGTTTGGTTTTTGGTATCTTAGGTTTAGGCAAATTAATCTTTCGACTTGGCCCACTCAGTTTTGCCTTCTTGACTTTTTGGTTATTTATATTCTCTTCCGAATTCAGCATTTCTGAAATACTTGCTGCCTTACCCAGCAAGGTATATTTTCTTTTCTGTTTTCTGTTTTTTAAATCGGAATTGAAGAAATAGTGTTCAGTAGATTTGTTTGCATTTCTTTGTCACCTTTATTGCCCGCGCTAGCTTTTTCGTTACAGATGTAGTATAGGTCATCTTTGGCAGTTTCTGGCAACCTCCTTTTCTAGAGTTGGTGGGTCTAGAATATTCTGTTCTGGCACCAATCGAGGCAACGTCCTTGCTTTCGGCTTGTATCCTGCTCATTTCATTCTCCCAACTTTTTATTGTCAAGACTTGCCTTGGATCCCGGTTGTATTGCTTTTTGCATTTTCTTTGGAGATTTTAAAATACTTTGCAGCTTTATTAATCCCCCATAACATTTTTACCTCCAACACACCCTATCTCTTCCGATTAATAGGGAGAGGTAGACCAGGTAGCCATCGCAACCACTTTGGCACCCTTATAACTATTGATTAGCATGACTTACGCCTCATGTAAGATTCTAATACAAAAACATTATCAGCTAACTTATGTACTCCTTATGGTCTAAATAATGCAAAAAACATCTGACTCGCCTGATTTGTACTATGCAGCTTTTTCGCTCAACTACTTGAACAAAGACGATAAAAACAATGCACCATAAGATTCACAATTTGCCATTAATAGATGGCACAGCCGCCAGTGCTATCTAGCGGTCGGTTCCAAAAAATAAATGAGTGGTCCATCTCACCCGCTGGTCCATCTCTCCCAAAATTACCCTATTTAAGTATGCAGAAAAGCATACTCCTTCAAATATATGCTTATGTTGCACTATTATTTGTTAAAATATGTTATTAATTTATACTTTACTCTATTTTCCCTTCGTTTTTCCACACGCGCACATAAAAATATATCACAATCGATCTACTCGGTTTATTCTCTGCATGATGGAAAAACTCTCTAAAAAAATTCCTAAATATCCGCTAGAGAGCTAATAAAATCATTTTAAGAATTGATAGATATGCACAAAGTGTTTTCCCTGGCTAAGTTGTGGGTATTTTTCACATACTGTATATACAGGGCGTCTCAGCACCAGGGTTACAAACTTCAAGGGGTCATAGTACTCATCAAGGTGAACGATAATTTTGATACAGGGTTTGTCCCAAAAGTTCCCGAAATGATTTTTTTAAAATCATTTATTCAATATCAGTTTACAATCTTTTCAGAACTTTTCAAAGTATTCTCCCCCTGCTTCGATGCACCGTTGCCAACGCTTCACCCAATCATTGAAGGCGCCCTGGAAGTCGTCAACGGGAATCTCCTTCAGTGAGGTCGTCGCGGCTGCTTTTACCGCCTCCAGCGTCCCATGCCGAGTTCCTTTCAGGGTTCTTTTGATCCTTGGGAACAAAAAGAAATCCGCTGGTGCCAGATCGGGGCTGTACGGCGGCTGGGGCAGCGTTGCCACACCCATTTTGGCCAGCAACTCGGAGACAATGAGCGCGGTGTGGGTTGACGCGTTGTCATGGTGCAAGATCCAATTGTCGCGAATTTCGTTTCGGACGCGTCGAACCCTGTTGCGCAACCGTTTGAGCACTTCACAGTAAAACTCCTTGTTGACTGTTTGTCCTTGTGGCACGAATTCACTGTGAACTACACCTTTTCTGTCAAAAAACACAATGAGCATTGCCTTGATTCGC
>QLNU02015359.1:5886776-5911084 GCA_006491805.2 Dysdera silvatica | reverse complement strand
TATATAACAACTATTAATAACATCATCCAATAGTTCATCATTTCCATTCTTTTCTTATTACTCGTTAATGCTATTAATTATTTAATTATTAATTAATATTTAAATAAAATCAATTACCATATTTCAATATGGATTTGAAGAAGAAATATCTGATTGAACTAACAGAAAAGAAGTATTTTTAAATATACAATAAAACTAAGAATGCTTCGGTTGAAAATATGTGGTTGTTTCACATAATTTCATTATTTTGCCGCATTTTATCTTCCAATTCTAGTGTCATAATATGATAAAAAATAAAGAATAATTAATGAATATAAGAAGATAAATTATTAATTAGTGACAGTTAGAAGGCAAATTAATCTATGGTTTCCTCGTTTTAATTTGAGCACAGCTTATAACTCATTTTTTATCAACTAACATTAATATTTACTCTGTTTTGGCAGAGATGCATTCATGAATATTTTGATATTTTATTTCATGTAGCTCTCTCAGTGTTTCTTCGTTATCTTTATCTAATATTTCGTACTTGTGTTCTCTCTCATTGCTTATTCATAACTTTCTCTTCGGTTCGATAAGCTTCGGAGAAATGAAGATCATTACACAGTCCTTGATATCTTTATTGTCTATTAATTACCATTGCCCCTCTCTTCATTAACATGAAGCCATGAGTTACTTTGCTCACTTCCTTGGCTGCGCACCAAACTTCTATTGAAATGAGATAATTCATGGAACAACCATTAATTCCTAAATTATTGGGCGTTGACCAATAAGAGGGCCAATCCCACGGGTAGTGGTAGCCAATAGTTGTGAAGGAGATAGGCATTACTGAGGTATACTAAAAGTTGTTGAAATTAATTATATCCGTTTGAGAGACTTGCAGTTGGCTTTGATGCTTCAGTTCAGATTCACTTCCTGAGAAAACAATTTATCAGTGAAAAGTTAATATCTCCTTATAAATTAATGATTAAAATGCTCAAATAAACTTACATGCAAGATATTTTCCATTCAGTGTTATGGTATAGAGGCTTGTACATTTCTTTTTGTATCTATGATATATATGGGTAAAGGTATAGAATAAAGAAGCGTGTATTGTCTTATCTTATTCTGATGATTATGATGATAAGCAAAATATGTGACGGAAAAAGTACGTGGAATCAGTGTTCTGAACTCGCTGATTGTTTGAGCAAACTACAAAAATTTAAGACATAAAATTATCCAAGTCAAAATAGTGATACACAGCGCGAAACTGATAAATAGTGTAATAAGAAAAATAATATCAGTTAAATTTTAATATCATTGACAGTTCTTTCAATAGCACGTGGTTATTTTCATCAGAGTGATAACGACTGATGTAGCGGCTAACACTTCCATAATGCAGAACGTAAATCCGTTTATAGCAAACATTAAAAGTAGAAAGCAAATCATTGGCGACATCTATGTTTGCAGAGAATCAGAAAATAAATAAAGTAAGTCTATGTAAACGTCTCCTGTTGTAGCACCGGCCGGTTTCTACTAATGCGCGTTACGTGGTTTGAATGATGGGAGAACTGAAATTCAGATTATATATATGTATGTATGTACCTTTCGAAACTGTAGGTTTTAGTTTAAAATGATCTGGGTTTCCCTCGCAAAATAAATGTCAAGTAAACTGTTAAACGTTAAATCATATTAATAAGAGCAGCGTAATGACAACTGTTTTAATGACTTCTTTTATCAAAACTATGAATGAGAACACAAGGAGCTGGTTTTACTAAAATACTTTTTAATTAAAGGCTTAGTATCTCTCGCAAGTCTTTTTATATTTACGTTTTTATTTTCCAACTAAAATGGTGCGTTCATTACATTTTATGTGTCGCTCTACTTGGAGAGAATAACAACACACAAGACATGCACGGACCATACGAAAAGAAAAACAAATCGTTTCAACAAATAATTCGTAGAAAAGAGAAAAGCACAACCTCGTTATGTCACTGGAACAAACCGAAAGAAAGGGAGAAAATAAAAGTGCATCTCGAAAAAAAAACACAACAGAGGTTTACAATTATTATTCCAAGGCTGGGCTTGGAATTACGTGTCAGAACTAGAAGGGTACGTTTTTGAAATGTTCGCTCCGTAAGCAAATTTAATTTTCTTGCTGCCATGTTCTGTCCTCGTATTGCTTGTATTGCTGGTTGTCTTTTGAAAAGTGGCGGAATTGCTTCAGATTCGGAAGAGACAAGATGCGGTGAAGGGGGTAAACTTGTGGGGAAGCTTGCTTGGGTAATTTCGAGGCTGCCAGGTCGATCTTTATTGCCAGCAGTAGGTAACAGAAAAAAATTATTGATTTTTGCGGGGAAATCGAGATTTTCGAACGACACTAAAAGCAGTTGAAGCGAAATACCCTCGAACTCCTTGCTGGGAATGGATTTTTTGAAACAAAGATCCATTGAACTGGAAATGAATCGAACATCATAATAACCAGGAAAGCAGAGGAGACAATGTGATAGAATTACAAAGAAGATTAGAAAGGGTTCTGCTTGGTACGTTAAATATATTATATGGATAATTGATAATTGATGTTACTTTAGGAGGACAGATGCGTTAGCTAAGATGTTTTAAGATAAAGTATACATTATTTTGGTTAAATCAATTTTGATTGCAAGCAGATACACATCAATAATGAAGTGATCTATTAAAGAATCCGCTAGCGCGAACAATTCTTTAAGGATCTTGGCTTACTTTTCCAAATTAATTCAAAAGTGGAGTTATGTTTTCCTGCATGATTAGGTTAGGTCCACGAAAAGAGGACCAAAAGTTTGACAAAGGATTCAAGCTATAATATTGCTATTATATAAATTTGTTAATACTAATTACTCACGGAAATCAAGCCCTGAAGTACAGAGCTTAGAATTAACTCTAGCATCTTTTAGTTAGGACAGAAATTTTAACAGTAAAAAAATAAAATATTCGCAGCACGGTCATAGAATATCTTGAGTTTTGCAAAAATACAAATAAAATCACGAAAGCGAAACACTAAAGTTAGAAAAAAAAAATACTATCACTGAATTAGAGTAATTCTCTTATCATAGTTGATGATGTGCTTGTATCAGATGATTAAATACTCGCAAAGAAAATAAAGCCTTCCTGAGCCTTGTAGAAGTCAAACCCACATCTCCTCAACTGCCCGTTAAGAACTCTACCCAGTAGCTACAGACGAGCGTCACTCTTCCCTCTGCGAGCGAATATAATGTTTTCGCTACGGACAAGTTCGCAAAGAGGGTGCAGTGTTTTAACTGCTTTCTAAACCAATGAAGTCCGAAAAGCGAGACGAGTGTCAATATTATTAATTCAATTGTCGTATCATATTCGGTGATGTGGTTGCAGTTGATGTGTAGTTGCAGTTGATGTGTAGTTGCAGTTGATGTGTAGTTGCAGTTAATGTGTGGTTGTAGTTATGTGCAGTTGTAGTTGATGTGTAGTTGCAGTTGATGTGTGGTTTTAGTTGTGTGTAGTTGTAGTTGATGTGTAGTTGTAGTTGATGTGTAGTTGCAGTTGATGTGTGGTTGCAGTTGATGTGTGGTTGTAGTTGATGTGTTGTCAGTTGATTAAATACTCGCAAAGTAAAGAACGCTTTTCTATGCCTGGTGGCAGTCGAACCCACATCTCCTCGAATGCCGGTTATGAGCTCTACCCATTATCTACGGAGGACATTCACTCTTCTCTTTGCACTGGTGGATCCGGCAAGGGGCGGAGGGGGCGATCGTCCCCCCTCAGGTTTAAATAGAAAAAAAATAAAAACGATGAAGAATATTTTATGTATTGTTTGTTACGACTGTAATAAATAAAAGTCTTACACAGGCGTCCAAAGTCTCTAAGTCTTGGAGAAATGCGATCAAGACGTTTTTCCACGAATCTATAAGCTACTCGTCTTTCAAACTACGTTTACAGTAAGTGTTGCTTCAGCAAAACGTAGTTTTTTATCCTTGAAGCGCCGTCAAACTTGGCTTCGAACGCGGATGACAGAAGAGACTTTTAATGCACACCCACAGAGACATTCATATTGATAAAGTAATGTGATTGACAAATTTTCAAAGAAACCAAGATGGCTCGACTTTGCATTATAAAGTTCAAGTTTTTTAAAAAGTTGCTTGTTAAAAAAAAAAATAAATACAATTATTGTAGTTTAAATTTAAACTTGTTCCATTAATTACATTGTAAATTATCATTTTGGTTATTGTATATGTCTCCTTTACTAGGTTATCCTTCTGTCATACTTGACTATAATATGCCCTAAACCATATAGTTTAATTAAAGAAAAGCCCAGCTTTAATTCATTGTCGTAAATTAAATATTTTGGTGAGTATAAAGCAGGGTTGTCCAACCTTTTTGTGTAGCGGGCCACTTAAAGAATTTTCACGGATCTCGTGGGCCAGTGGTTTCTTAAAAAAAAGGCAAAAAAACACTTACATTTCAAAGCTTACCTTTAGAGTTTCTGTCAGTTATTTGTTTGTACACTTGCGATGTAGAAAGGGGTCACCTCTCCTGTCCCCAAAATTTTTCCTTATTTTTGTAAATAAATCTAAAATTTTGTTCTGGAATATTTTTTTATTTCTAACAGGTGTAGGCGGGCCGTATGTTGGACAACCCTGGTATAAAGGAAGGCTAGTAATATAACAACATTTACCTAAACTATTTAACAGTCCAAAACTAAAAATTTTCCTGGTGAGGGCTCCCGAAACCGCCCCCCCCCGTAACGACGTCCGGGATCCGCTTTTGTTCTTCTGTGACCGTATGTAAGACTTTCACTACTTACACGTCGCAAAGAATGGTGCCGAAATTGTCAAGATGTGGGTTCGATTATTATCACCAGGTACAGAAAATCATTCTTTGCGAGTATTTCATCAACTGATACAATCACAACGTCAGTTGCGATGAGAGAATTACTCTAATTAAATATTGACACTCTTTTCGCTTTTCAGACGTTTGGCTTTTTTGACTTGTCGTCTTGGTTTAAAAAGCAGTCAAAACACTGCACCACTCTTCGCTAACTTATTCGTAGTGAAACCCTCATATACGCTCGCAAAAGGGAGAGTGATCATGGTCTGTAGCTTAGTGAGCAGAGCTCTTAACCGGAAATTGAGGAATTTGGGTTGACTCCCACAGACCCAGAAAAATTAATCTTTCTGCAGACGCTACTCTGACCAAACTACTAAAATTGTATAATACTATAATATAATTGGTAATAATGATGAGTTAAATATAATTGGTACAATACCATAATAGCACTGTAATAATACTATAATAGAATTAAAATATATAATTGTACAATACTATAATATAATTGTACAGTACTATAATATAATTGTACAATACTATAATATAATTGTACAGTACTATAATATAATTGTACAATACTATAATATAATTGTATAATACAATACTAAATTGCACCTATTACTTTTAATGCAACATAAACCTTTGAGTAGACATATAGCAAGCTAGTTTGTACCATATACTTAAAACTGAAAGTACACCGTCTTGATCTCCATCGTAGACAAGTGCCAACATTTACAATTTCTCATACAGTTCCACCGCGTCGATAGCATGTTTATCTCGACGATTTCCTATTGCAGGTTCAAGTCCTCATCGTTATCCTCTAATGGCTAATGTATATATAGGTGATGACGAGATCATCGAATCTTTCGAGAGGGGTGTCACTCTGACCACTATGTCTTGCTGCTGCAATGACAGTAACTTCTGTTATCGTTGAATCTCAGATGCACGAACGACCAGATGACGTGTACATCGCCTTTGGATCCAACTCTTCATTGTTCTAAGGGGGAATTCACTATAATTACTGGGTCTTCTTAAAACGTCCATAGCCTTTGCCAACCTTATTGAATCTTGAACATGCAGCTGTACCTCATCTTCAGTAAGTTTATCAGACTTTAAATATTTTGTTAAAGAACCACTTACGTTTTTCTTCCCAAGTTCTTTCCGTTTTCACTCTTTTTCCGTTTTTAACTGCCAAAATCATATTTTGTACCAAAGTCACGATCATGACAGGTCATTGTAACTTAATTTCAAACAAAAAAAATCCGCTTTGGTTTATAAACTGTCTATTTAAAGATAACTGATGACTAGCCATGATATTATTAATAAACAATTTGAAGTAGTTATAACGGACAAAAACAGCAGGAAGGAATCGAGATTCAAAATCCACAACGTACGATGAATGATTTTACATTTCCACTGACGCTGGCAAATGAAGTCTATACAATGTCCTGTAAAGACTGACTATAGTTTTCTTCTGACCAGCAAGCTATGGACGCGCGGTCAGTGCGCATTTCCTATTAATAGCTGATGGAACAGGGAAGGGTCGGAGGGACAGATCTTGCAGGTGCAAAGACTATTTGACGGGAGGAAGTAAAAGAATAGTTTTGTCTTCTTCTGATCCGTTGTTAATAACAATAATCTTAATTTGATAAAAGTATAACAAATGAATAATAAGAACAGGAAAGATCGTTTTAACGTTATTTAATTCGACTAAATTACACTAAATTACGTTACATAAGGAATAGGGGGTCTACAATTTAATGACGAAAATTTTACATTACATATCGGTAATAAAAGGACCAGAGGGGGGCCGTGGGGCCCTGGGCGTTTGCCCGGACTGCCCATCCCTGAAGCCGCCTCTGGGCCTAGGGTAGCAAAACATTTGCTCTCCATGCATCTTAGAAACAACAACATGAAAATATTACACAAACTACAATCAAATCACAAATTACAATCAAGAATTATAACCAAATTAATATATGATTATTTATTTTATTTATTGTGATTGAAACGGAATTGGCTATGAATTCAAGTTTGACTTAGAGTAGAAATAAGTTTTCGAGTTGTATTATGCAATCAGATATTACCGGACACCCAACGGCTATTCTTGTGTGGCGCTCTACCTTTTAGCATAAATTACATCATTTTAAAATGAAGCTGAAAACTGTTAATTAGGATGTTTAATTGGATCAATTTCTCGTCCCGAATATTTTACCTAATATCACTGTGACTTGCTCCACTTGTTCCAACTTGGCAATTCACCTGCTCATATAGCTGTTTATGCATAGTTTTGAGAAAATCTACTTTTCGTTTCGGTATATACTGGAAAACCGCATTAGAGATTGGAAAATATTGTCCTGCTTCGATAAAAGAACTAATAATGGCAGTGCTAGTGAAATTGAAGAATATCTCGAAAACCATTTAACAAAAGAAAATGAAAAGCACTACTAATAGGAGGATCACTAAGATTTTAAAGGCTAAATGTGGACGGATTCTGTAATAACTGACTAAATAATGTGATGATTTTTCATATAATTGGCATTTGCTGACATTTTACTACACAGTCTAAGTTTATTTTTATGACATGAGCTGAATACAATCAACCTCTATTTTATAATTTTTATGATTTTAACATAATAAAAGTGTTTATAAAGAAGTTAGAGGCAGAAATCAAACTTTGAAATGAGTTACACTGAAAATAGGTTATAACGACTTCGAAGGGACCGTTTAATCCGGTCGCTATAACCGACAGTCGTAACAAGCGATAATTTTTTTAAATCATGATATGATACTACAATTTAAAGTTTTATAACTGGTTTTATAGTAAAGAATATTGAAAATGGCGAATTTAAAATGACATAAAAATATATTTGATTAGGGTAAATCCGGGTTACATGCCTCACTTTTTTTAAAATCGATATTCTGAGACCCATGGCGCACAAACATGAAATTTACTTAGTCATAATAATCGATACATTTTTAAGAAACATATATATTAGTAAAATATAATTTACAAAAAATTCAATAAGCCGCTATAATTTATTTTTTAACACCCTTCGTTGCGGCATCTCTGCCGAGTGTGTCGGGTGTTACGCCGCACCATGAGGCTTGCCGCGTTTCGTATAGTAAATAAATTTATGACGTATCAAATGCGTTTCTTCAAAAACTATGTTATGAAAAAATAGAATAACTGAAATTGCGATTTTATAAAACATAAAAGATTAACATACAAACATGGACAAAATAATGACATAAATGAATTACTTTTTTTTCAAATAGGCTGGACTAATTTTTTAATCTATTCTCTCTCTCCCACAGTCGGCACAAAACTCATCGAAAATCGTACATTCTGCGTGAAGCCATCGCTTATTTACATATAGCACAATATAACCATTCGCATTTTTTTGTTGTGCGATAATAATTTTCTTCATATTCATTGCATCAGTCTAATGTACTTCATATTTCTTGTATCAG
Organism: Dysdera silvatica; assembly: GCA_006491805.2. Classification (NCBI taxonomy): domain Eukaryota; kingdom Metazoa; phylum Arthropoda; class Arachnida; order Araneae; family Dysderidae; genus Dysdera; species Dysdera silvatica. The sequence continues at coordinate 5,902,795 of QLNU02015359.1, read as the reverse complement.
TCTAATGTACTTCATATTTCTTGTATCAGTCTAATGTACTTCATATTTCTTGTATCAGTCTAATGTACTTCATATTTCTTGTATCAGTCTAATGTACTTCATATTTCTTGTATCAGTCTAATGTACTTCATATTCCTTGTATTCACATCCAAAGTTTCGATGACCCAGCTTCACTTTCCTTTCTTTTACGCATCTCCTTAAGATTACCTCTGGCTTTCTCTATTGCAATGGAATCAAACCCAGAAACATCATCTACTTCAGAACTAGTACTATGACTATTTGATTCATAATCTAACCACCTTCTTTAGTTATTTCTATTTCTTTCTTTTCCAACTTTCTTCTACTATCTTTCTTTTAACGGTCTTCTGTTTTCTGCAGTGGTTAAGACAAGTGCCTATTTCTTCGTTGCCTTTCCTTTTTTCTTTATTTAATTTTGGAGGTATTGCATGCAAGTGTTTTTATGGATTTACAATATCCTTTTCAGGCAAACCTTGACTGGTGGATGGCTGTGAATCCACAAGGTCTTATGCTTTCGACTCAAGTGCATGTTTATTCCATGTTTCCAGTCTCAATAATGGTGGCAAAAAACGAATTTGGCGGATTTTTTGAAAACTTTGATGATATTTTTATGTATTTGTAAGAAAAGAAAATTATAATTAAATTGGAGACATTTGACTAGGATTTGCGATTATATTTAACGGCATTTGGCGCAAAATAACAAAAAATTCAAAAAATTAAAATTAACATCCGAAAGAATACGCGCGGCATATGTCCCTGATTTTAACTGCGGCATGTATACCAATTTGTAAGGTATAGATGCCTCACCCCACGCCTTCCTGATCTTGAATTCAAACATGGCAAAATAACAATAAAAACACTCTATACTATGCTTCGCTCAAACAGGGAATCCACTGACATCGTTAAAGTCTTAGCTGTAACATACAAAATAGGATAGCACACGAAAATATTTCATAATAAACTCTATAACTCACCTTATATATTTGTTAATTTAAAAACAAAAAGGCACAGGAACACGATGTTTTTACCAAACACGCTTCAAATACTAAATGGCGCACATTTGGTATTTTTTGCAGTGTCATCCCACAGCCCGTTTCAGAAATATTCTGAATGCGCAATCTATACCGCATGATTGCAGTATAGCCAGATGCCAAAGCTATACCGCATGCGGCATGTAACGGTTTCATATGAATGAGCTTAATTATTGAACATATTAAAATATATTGATAGTTACAATAAATATATAATATACTATTCAAATAAAAAAATGTTATGGATACTAATAAATAGTAGAAAAAATCAATGGCCAATAAAGACATGTAAAATTTCTTACAGTGTCAATAACATTATGTTCATAATATTAATGAGTTCCAAACAATGCTGCTTTAAAATTTTTATTTTGTAGATAGAGCTTGAAAAGATTACATAAAAATAAAGTTCGGAATAGGATTAAAGGGCCTTTTCTGAGTGCTCAAATTTTCGCAAACAAATTTTAGTCGATGCTTGCGCTTGACAAGGGAAACGGAATCCTATTAATTTATAAGAAGATTTTAGTCCAGAAAACATCAATAGTTCTTGACATAAGTATTCCAAAAGAAATAAAAGAAAACGACTACATTACCAAATAAACGCACACAAAGAAAGACAAAAGTGAAAAAAGACCATCCAAGTAAAACCAATGAAGAAAGAAATTGAATCGAAAATGCAAATTTATTACTTGTGTTCTTCCATGATTTCTAAAAGGGTATTTCGTTGTAAAAATAGTCTCACAAGAACGTACGTAATAAAAAAAACAACAAAAGGGAATGTCACAGTCGCTCTAAAGTTCCCTGAACCCAGTGGTAAAACAAATAGATTTCTGAAGGAAAAAAGGGTTGAAATTCGTTCGTTTAAATCACTAACGCCTTAAGCTTCATACGTCAAAAAAGGTTTTGTTAAAATTCCAAAAACATTTTCGCGCATTTTTGGAAATGAAAACCCATGGTACCCTTTTATCCCAGTTGTAAACCTTTTTAAACTTGCTCCGAATGTCAACGTCAATTTTTCCTGCTGGTTGTAAAATTTTCGTTTTGACATACCTCTGGGTATTGGAAAGTCGCTCGGTAAAAACTCTCGAAAAGCGGAAGAAAAACCGTAAGAAAAGTGATTTTTCTTAATCTTGTTTTCCTTATTAGGCTGCTTCCTGTTCCAACCAAGCCAGTTGACTTGCACTACAATGGAAAGGAATAAAGAAACTCTTAGAAAATGTGATGTCAAAGATGGAAATTCTGTCTTGCTGGATTTAAATTGGGGAAAACACGAAAGTCTGGACGGAATTGCGAGTTTTTGTGTTATTACAATGCTGAATTTTGATGTCCCACAGTGCCGTGCTCTTTGCCTATTCTAGGCAATTCGTTCACCTGTCACTCAGACCCATAGGCGTAATCTGGCGGGGGTAAGGGGGCACTTGCCCCCCGTTTTATTTTAGAAAAGAAGCAAAATCGTACTTTTCTCCCATACTTTGTAAATGTTCACTTATCCATTGTTTGTCGTATATAACAGGTATTTTTTATCATTTTTGTAGAATTCTTATTAGCTTTTGAGCTTGATTAATCAAAACTAATTAACAGTTGATCGTACCCTCAACGATGTATTTCCTTTTCTATATTTCCAATTTATTCCAAGTATGAAACTTAATATACAGGGTGTTCCGAAAATATCGGATCAAAAGTATATAGCCATGATCCTTGTACAAAATGGACCATAGCGACCCTTTACATGGGGGGTCGGAAATAAATAACCACGGAGTTATGGCTATAAACAAATAACAAAGCATGATTGGATAAAAAAGGAAAGTTAAGCCTATAATGTACGTATTTTTCCAATCGACTGCACCTGGGCTGTATTACAAAAAACCTGTCTTTTATTCGCCGTGGATCTCTGGAGGAGGATTGTGCAAGGATTGCATTGGGAAGGGTGGCCGCGGGGGGCGGCGCTGTAATCCCAGACAGGACGCTTGAACAGCGTAATCAGCCGCCGAGGCGGCTGAGGGGGAGATGGATTGCCGATCAACACGACATCAACACGGTGGATCTCTGGAATGTGGGAGTTAACAATTTCGAGCCAATGAAAATTGTATTTGAAAGTTTGGCTCGCCCCTTGAATTTAGTTTCCTAAATTTGTCCGTCGCCAGTTTTTGGCGAGAATGTCGAATTTTTGGCAAGCTATTTAAGAATCAAACCATTGACTTTTTGGCCATTTTATTCCCTCACCCCCCTCGGTGAATAAAACATTAAAAGTAAAGTAACATAGGGAAATAAGCACAACAGAAATCCCCCCCCGAAGGTGCTTACATAATACTTGGGCACACCCTGTTAAATTTTTTCCATGGTAAATGGAAATACAAGTCCTGCGGCTCGGCCATCATTACGGTGCCCATAAACATAATTCAGAATCGATCAAGACATAAGCGTACGGGAGAGGGATTCATGTGGGCCATAATCTCCCGCAATTGGGAGAATATTAACACTAGGTGCAGGGGCGGACTGGGTTCTCTCAAAGGGCGCATAGCTTGGATTATAGGAGGGCACGAGTCCTATGGCCCATGAGAGCCCAGGCCCTATCTTACGTGATGGCGCACCGGACCGGGGGGCCTAGTCCGCCCCTGAATGTGTCTATGGGAAGCTATGATATAGAGGTAAACCTTCTCATTCGAACCAACCCCTTTTAGGAATTTTCTGCGTACGCTACTGGATCAAGGGTAATTTTTCGATACTAACTTTTATTATCAAGCTATTTATTATTTACCTGCAGGACAGACTTTTGAATTCTTCGACGGTAAAACATGAACGAAAATAAAGGAACCTTCGAAGCATAAAAGTTTATGATTGGCAGGTGGAGGGCATTGGCGGATCCGGTACGAATCCCAGAGGTGGTGTCCATTTGTATGGAAGTGGCAAAGCAATTTTAAACTCCAAGGGTAGGGGTCCCAGTAGCGCAGTTGGTAAGGCGTCCGTATACGGATCTTGTTAACGCATGCTGGGCGGAGGGTTTATTCCTTTTAGTACTGGGCGCCCTTGGCCGCACCGGGTCCCTGTGCAATTCACCCTTCCCCCTATTGCACGCCCTGCCCTTCGTAGCAAAAATTGAAACATTCCTTAGGTAAACTTCTTTAATCGGTGTTGCGAGTCTCGAGATATTTATTTTTCAAACTAAACTTCTTGTTTAGAACCAAGAGGGCTCCCACGGATCTTGAGGCCTCCTATGTTCGTAGTGCACCACTGAGGAAAGTTGCCAGCCCTACGTAGGAGCCTTAAAATCTTTATTTATGAAATTGCGCTAATTATAAAATCAAGTCGCCAATCTCAGCAACCACAAAAAATGCCAACACGCCCGGAAAGCTGTTTGAGGATGCAATGTAGCAACCCCGCGCCGGAGTTGAAATTTTCGGGGGAGACAACTTCTTGGTTTGTAAGCGCCATTGGTCATTATAGATCCCGCCTCTGTGAAATAAAAGTATGCAAAATTCCGTTGATATTCATTTCCGACCCCCCATGTAAAGGACCATTATGGCCTATTTTGCACAAGCATCACGGCTATATACTTTTGACTCGGTGTTTTCGGAACACCCTGTACAGGATGTTCCGAAAACACCGTATCAAAATTATATAGCCCTGATCCTTGTGCAAAATGGAACATAATGGACCTTTACATGGGGGGATCGGAAATGAATATCCATGGAGTCATGACTATAAACAAATAACAAAGCATGATTGGATGAAAAAAGTTAACTGCAAAATGAACGTATTTAACCAATAGACCGCATCTGGTATATATTATAAAAAAATATATAGATTATTCGCTGTGCGTCTGTGGTATGTGGGAGTCAACAATTTCAAGCCAATGAAAATTGTTATGTTACGTTACTCCCGATGAACCCCTGCTGCTGACGCGTCCGAAAGCTTGGGTGATCTTTTTCATTTGCTATTTTACCAGTGTTTAACCTTTTGTATGTAAATTTCCTCCCTTGTACCCTGTATTTTATTTCTAATGCTACATTTAATATCGTGCACATTAAAACATATTCATGAAATCGATGTCTCATAATTCTTCTTCTTTCCGTGTCCAGATCAAACTTTACAGTTCCAAAAATTTGCCGCCATTACGGCCTTGTCATTGGCCTGAAATAAATCATTCACAATACATAGTTTTGGTCACTGCGAACATACAAGAAAGTGTGCTGGGCTTTGAATTTCTCCACATTCACACATCATCTCTCTTTCTTTCAATTGACAGCCTCCTAGCTGATCAGGTCATCCTTACATTTCGATACCCCAACTCTCGCACTATTCAATGTCCTCCAGACTGTATAAGGGAGTTAATGTCCCGTAGTATCTCCTCTCTCGGATATCTCATAATGAGAAAAATACTCCTACAGTTTGGTGGAAGTGCATTCATCTGGTGTGCTATTAACCCAGATTTAGACTTCCAAAGATGCGAAAAAAATCCCGCACTCACTGCTCACTATGATCCGGTTGAGGGAAGGAGGGTTGGTTCTTAGGTCCTAAGGGGGTTTGCATTCCTTTGAGAAATGTAGGTCCGCTACAGTACGCTAGCGCAGCGGTAATAGATTAGTCTACTGTGCCAATAGTGAGGGTTTGACTCTCAACGATATCGTAGAACGCGTAGTGTTTTCCTGCTCGACTTGGTCAGGCGCTTTGTTCCTTTGGGATCAAAGGTACGAATTCCTCGGAAAACTTTGTATCCCTGCGCGTCACAATCTTTGTTATTCTTGTGGTGCAGGAACATTAAATTCCAGAATAATGCACAAAAATAGTAAAATGGTCCAGTGTCAAAACTTATTCCGGAGGACGTACAAAGGCCCTGTGGTTGTGAAGTGGTAAAGTGTTCGCCTAGCTTGCGGTTCTCCCGGGTTCGACTCATAACTCTGCCAAAAAAAAAAGGACGCTGACGACCTAACTACTCACTCTAGTCAGGGGTCTGGTTTCTTATATCTAAAGAGATTAGGATTCCTCGAAAAACTCTAGGTCCGGTGCAGCAGGACCATTGTATCTTTGCACCGTAAAAATCAAACAAGCAGAACGTACAGAACATAACACTTGACTACTTTCGTTAAGCTCAAAATTCCTGTTTATATTTTCCCAGTGTTCGGCAGTGCTAGCTTTAGGTTCGATTTCTGAATAAGCCTAATTAGAAACAATGTATGGTGGAGTGATAACAGTTGCCTAACATGACGCTTCTGCGCGAAAATGATGGATAACTAGTCGCCTTCAGCCGGTAACTGACATATGTTACACTTGTTACTGGTGATACAAAGGTCAAACGGTAGGAAACTACAGCTCTGTTCTGTGTTTCTGTGGTCCGTTTTCGATTAGGAATTACTCTTCCCTCTTTTAGATAATAAGCGAGCCAAAAATCCATCTTCTTTTTTTCGTTTCAATTGAGCAAGGTTTACTTTTATGAAACCGTGCTCTTAAGATGGTTCAAAACTCTGCCATCACCTAACGCAGATGACGGTGCAAATGTATGAATAGTTTGTATGAAAATTTTATTTGTCTTCAAGAGTTGAAACTTTCCTCTTTTCTAAAAGTTTCTCATTTCGAAATTTTGTTAAAATGAATATTAAAAATACATTTCAATAGGACAGTTTTTAGTACATTTGTTAAAGCTGGAAACAGTTTATAAGATGTTAAATTTCTTAAACACCATAATTTTATTTATTTTCTATTTGGCATATTTCAATTTTTAAGATATAGATGAGGATGTTTTCAAATAAGTGCAAATACATTTTTGAAACTAAAAATAAAGAACTTTAAAATTTTTCAGAAACATGAATTTTACACAGTTTAAAGTTTAACTTTGTGAGATTGTGCACTTTTTCAATTATTTCGTACTTTTTGTTTCTTAGATTAACAGAATGCTTATATAAATATGCTATTTGAAACCATTGCGCTCACCAGAAGTAAAATAACATTTCAAATTACTTTCTACTTTATGGTATATCTTAATATTGGTTGCTTTAATGACATTATGATACGTTTATATAGAAACTGTATTTATAATTTTGGATCCTTATATTACTATTATCATTAAATATTTTTTCGGAGCCCCATATTTAATTAAAATTTCTGTGAAATATCAAATATGCCTTCTTATCGGAAATATAAATCTTCAAGAATCTTTTGTGCAGAGAGGAATATAAAATTTGAATCATTTAATTTAAATCTTATTTACGGATATAAAATTTTCATTTCTTTCAGGTTCATATGTTGACGAAATATTTTCAGGGAAAATAAGTTTTAATTTTCCAATTAAACAGAATTTTACTTTAGGTTTTTCAAATCATATCAAACTTTATTGAGACGGATACGTTTATTTACATGAATTGGTTATGATTTACAATTTATTTGTTAAGTTAATCCATCTAGGGAGAAAAGTGTAAAGACTTTGGGGTCTGACAAAACCCCTGCTGCCTAGAATTTTGTTTTAGTGCATAGTGTAAACATAGTTTGGGTAAAATCAAGATCAAAGTCACACGTAGTTCTAGCCGTTGTGAAGATCGGTGATCCTATGTACATTGTTTTAAATTAAAAATCGCTTTCTCTCTCTTACGAAGATAAAATCACAGGAGATAATTTTTTTAGAAATTTCCTGTTACCTTACAGAAAAAGATTTGGGAACAAGCACTAATTGCAAGAACAACCACTTCAAGAGTCCCCAAATTGCGTTATTTAATCGCTTTTAGATCCTGTTAGCCATTTAACTGAAGTGATAAATCTTCTCAAGCAATTCGGAAGTAGGCCACGGAAGTACAACCCGGACGTATTGATTAGGGGTATCCTGAACGGCAATATATCCGCGTTACTGCCAGACTTCGACTTAGATACGTTAAAGCAAAGGCAATCATGAACGGATAATGCATAATTGCAATTGTGTTTTACAATCTAACAAAAACAGCAATGCGGCAGTCATAATACGATACTACCATTATGCCAATGTATCTGAGCTTGCATTGGTGAGGAGGTCAGGCTTACCGCGTCCATAAACCTGAATTCCGCTTGCTTTTAATGAAAAATTGCGCTTGTAACACGATTAGCTGTGTGGATGGAAATTAAAGATAGTTGTCTCGGAATTTTAATTACCTGTGCATTGTTTATTTATGTCGTTAATTGCCCCTGTCCGAGCAAGAGTTGATTAGTTTGCTCTTAGTGTAATTAATAACATTTCTTTGATTAGTCGTTCCCATTTGATTTAAAACAAGATTAGAAGCAACAACAAACTTAAAAATATTTACAATGATTAATGATTGAAATTTACTGAAACCGATTATTAGAAAGGCAAATTTAATTGTAAAATGCAAAAAAGAAGGTTGAAGCAAACACCTTGTTAGAGGCGATAAACTTTTCCTGCAGGGATTATTTAAATGTAGTAAGTTTTAGAGAATTATATATTTCTTAATTTTTACGCTCATAAAAGGCAGACAAAATTCTAAGTTTCTACGTGCTATATAAATGAAATCATTAAATTTTGTTTAACTTCAATTCAGTTTTACTTTAGCTACTGCGTTCTGACTAAATTTATAACCTTTTGGAAATGTGGGGCCTGATATAAATTCAATTATTTCTATTTCTTTGATTTTCTTAACGCTTAAATGCAGGAAGTAATGTATGTTCTAATGTTTGAATACATTTGAATTAAAGTATTTTAATGCTTGAATATAGTAAGTAATGAATGTCTTAATATTTAAATATAGCAACTAAGGTGTGCTTTTATGTTTGAATATAGCAATTATTGTATGTTTTATTGTGGAAATTCATGAATTAATATATTTCCTAATGTTTAAACATCAGTGGATGCTTTAATGAATAAATGTATAGGTGGAAGCTAAACCACAGAAGAAAAATGTTAGTAAATGTATTTAGATGGTAGAGGAATGTAAAGATAATGCAGCATGGGGGAAGGCAGGATGAGATCTTGGATTTTATGCCAAAAGAAAGAAAGAAAATAGAGGTGGATCTCGTAAAATATGGATAACAAATATTCAAGATTCAACCGAAATGCGAAACGTCACTGCTGATGCATGATGACGTAGTGTCCAATAGATCGAAGTTGCGTGGTAGAGTGCGTCATTCAGGACCGTGGTGGGAGATTTTCCTATCTGAGGCAAATGTGAAACATATGGCGTCTTCCACATAAAAATATATTAGTTTTAAACAATTATTATTTTAAAAATTATTAATTATATGCATTTCTTTAATTTTAACACATAAACATCTGCTTAGATCCACAACATGATCTAGTGTAACAAAATTTGGCGCCCTTTCATACTTTTAGTCTGCTTCAACTCTCGTTTTCCAAATTCTCGACATAGCCACTTTCATCTTTCATAGACATCGAACTGCCTAATATTAAAGGTTTATTTTCCTTCCTCGAATTTTCCTTCATCCTTTGGCTAGGCCAATTCAGTCGATTTCGAACAAAACAATAATGAAACTCGTAAGTCTTGAGTTGAACTTTGGATTCTATACAGCCATGAAAGCCACGTTCAGCATTCATATCAATGTAACCGCCAAATAAGAATCGTCTTGTTTCTCCTTATCCTAGTTTTGTTCGTGTTAACACAGATTCTATTTTCTGTTGATGACGAATGATTTGGTTCTGTTGGTCTAAAATGGTTTAAAAAAAACTGACGATATTCGAAATCCGGGGGTAGGTCTCATAACGCTTTAAAATAAACATTTTAAATTAACCACTTTCATCATCAGTGACAATAAAATTGTCTGCTGTTGAGCTTCTCTTTTCTTTTCCCCCTATTTGAATGTTTCTCATTCTGTACGCGTCCTGCTTCCTTATAATGGGATATAAACGTTTGCCGTTGCGAAACTAATCCGTCAAGAAAAAAATGAAGGGACAGCGTTCAAAATGTCGTGTCGAACTTAGGATTACATACAATGTCAAAAGCCCCCAAATTTTTTTTTAGTTCAACGATTTTTTTATTTCAACAATTTTTATTTCAACAATTTTTTTATTTCAACAATTTTTTATTTCAACATTTTTTTTTATTTCAACATTTTTTTTTTACTTAACCGATTTTTTATTTCAACGATTTTTTTATTTCAACAATTTTTTATTTCAACATTTTTTTTATTTCAACGAATTGGGCTAGATAGCACATTAACATCGAAGCCAACTTACAGTATTAGAGGGTATCTCGCCAGGGCAGCACCAGAAAAAAAGTGAGTTTGACAAGGCCGGTGCCGCCCCTGTGAGATGATAGTGTTACATTCTTGAATTACATAAACTACAATACATGAAGAAAATATGCAACTAAAGGCATAGCCAATCCATATTTATTATACAAAAACTCACCACCGCAGGAAAATAATTAAAGGACATAATTTAATGGCTTATGTTTTAGTTTCAGACCCACATAGGACAAAACAAACACGACACACTAACAAAAGCAGCCGGCATAACAAAGTTGAATATAATGCTAATTTAATCTGGAAAGTGTGTAGTGTCCAATCGATATACAATCTACATATGTAATTTTTATTTAATATCTATTGTATAATATGATTGATATAATATTGGCAGTATGGTAGGTTACGGCGCGAGTGTTTAGGAGCAATACATTACTAGAACGCAAGTAAAAAAGCTGGGACATTTCTCTTGAAATCAGTTAAGGAGCGGATGCTTGTAAACTCCGCTGGGAGGGCATTCCACATGGTTGGAGAAGAATATCCCAGTCGTCGTTTTGAAAGTTCAATACAGGCCCTAATTGAAATTAAGTTGAAACGTGTTGAGGTAAGTAATCTATGTGCAGGTGTTTTTAAAGGAATAAGTTGAGTGTATAGATTAGAATTTATTCTGTGAAACGTAATTGGAAGAATTTTTAACTCGTATATTTCATTCATATTTAGTAGTTTTATAAATATTTAGCAGTCGAATATCTGCATTGTTGCAAAACGGCATAGAGTTGTAAATGAAATTTAAATATTAGCTTTGCAATTTTACAAGCGATGGCGTTGGGGAAAAAACTGATACCCAAATAGGTGTACAGTAGTGTAAGTGAGATTCAATTAAGGTATGGTATAAGTGGATAAGTATTTTTGATGGCAGTATAAATTTAATTTTATTCATTACCCAGATATTTCTGCTAATCTTTAGGCAAATGTTTTTGATATGCTCCTCCCAGCTTAAGTTAAATTGAAGTTTTACACCCAAAAAATCCATTTCGTCAGAGAGTGAACTCCGTTCGTTGTTTACCGCAAATGTTTTGTTGCTGGGAATATTCTTCTTCTTTGTAAAGTGAACAATTTCGGTGTTGTTAGTATTTAATAATATTAGGAAGTTTTTGGCAAAGAATTGCGTAATGATATGGATATTACAGGTTACTTTACTTATTAAAGATTCAATATTAGTAAGATGAAAGAAAATTGAAGTGTCGTCAGCATAGCAGATAATCTTAGCATTAATGTCAAGGCGAAAGATATCGTTAATATAAAAAAATGAAAAGCAATTAACCCAAAATTTATCTCTGTGGAATTCCACATTTCTGCAATCTAGTATGTGATATTTGTTCATTGAGTTTTTTAACAATTTGATCTCGGTGAGATAGGTAGTTTTGGAGCAGAACCAATCCCAATCCGCGGAAACCAGCCAGAGTTAGTTTGTAAATTAAGCGGTTATGGTTAATAGTGCCAAAAGCCTTTGTTAGGTTAAAAACTAAACCAATGACTGATTTAGAATTGTTAATGGAAGAATAGGTGTAGTCAGTTGTTGTTAATAGATCCAATTCTGTCGATCGACCTTTTAAGAATCCAAATTGATGCTTATGGATAATATTATGTGATTTTAAGAAGAAAATCAAACGTGTATATATTATTCGCTCCAGGGTTTTTGAAAAGGTAGAAATAATTGAAATTGGAGAATAGTTGGAGATTTCCATCCGGTCTCTTTTTTTAAAAATTGGTGTTATTATTGAAGTTTTAAATGGGGATGGAATATTACCAGTGAGAAAAACGAGGTCAAAAATACGTGCAAACGGATTTAAAAGAATCTCTGCCACCTCAGTTATTACTGCTGGTCTAAATCCATTAAATCAAGGTCCCTTGCTCTTGCCAATTCTCTTGATATTTTTTGTAATCTCAATGTTCGTAATGGGGCTGATGAAAAAAGAGTCAATCACACCGTAATTCCAGCAGTTCTCTAAAGTTTGACTGTTAGTGACATGGGAATTGGAGAGTGTCAATGGAGAATCTGTGAAGAAGTCAGCGAAAGCACAAGAGATTTCATGGCGATCTGTGATGACACGACCAGTGCCATTTATTTTATCCACACTTTTTATCGATGCCTGGGGTTTTCCCAAAAGTTCGTTAATTTTTAGCCAAATTTTTTTCTGGTCACTTGTTTGAAAGAACTTACGAAAATATTTTATTTTGACATTTTTTATTTATTTGTTCAAGAAATTTCGGAATTTATGAAGTGTAGAAAGATTTGCGTTGGCTCTGTGTTGAATAAATAAAGAAAAACGTCTATTTTTTCCTAATATTTAATAAAATTGAGTTAGTGATCCATGGATGCCTTATTTTTTTATGCCTCAGAAAAAGTTGCCGTTGAAAAAACTTTTTTATAGATTGGTGACGGAATTTTTGTAAAGTTTTTTAAAGGATTGTTCAGGTATGCCACTATTGTAGATCTGATCCCATAAAGTCGAGAGGAGAGGTGATCTAAAATATTCAATGGCATGTGAAGAGAGAGATATACAGAATAATAGCATCTATCGGTGGAGGATATTTTGGGGAAATTTCTTTTGATAGCAAGGAAAATTGGGAAACAGTCCCTTATATTAAACTGAACGGTACCTGCTTCAAGCTGATCTAAGTCAGTTATAGCCAAATCAAGAAGTGTTTGGGATGTGACAGTGATGGGCTTTGGGGTTTTAATGTAATTGTCAGAGCCATTTGTTAATAGAATGTCGGTTAGTAGTTGTACATGGGGACTTCGAAGTGATTGTAAGTCAATATTTAAATCACCCATTAGAATTAATTTTCCCTTTTCATCGTTCACAAAGACAAAAAAGTTTTGAAGGAAATTGAAAAATTCATGATCAGGTTGTTTTTTAGGAATTCTATACATTGATGGAATGTAGTACTGAGCAGACCTGATTGCAATAATTTCAAGGGAAGGAAACATTCCCTACCATCTTAAGATTACAGCACTTCACAGGCTCTCATGGGTGTAAATCTCTACCTGACCACCATGACCTAAACATCGGGATTCAGAACAAATATTGTATCTTGCCAGGCCTAGGGAAAATCAATCTGCGTATCATGTCTCAGAGGTACAGTCATGGTATACAATTTGGTTAAATGATTCTAGCAGGGTTTGCAGTAGTTTTAATTTATTATATAAACTGCTTGCGTTTAATATGTAGTATTAAACGCTTGCCTCCATAGTAATTAATGTTCTGCAATATATTGGGGAACGGGGCGAAAGGAGGAGGGGGAGGAGGGGGTAAGTGTCCGTGTGTCTGTGTTGGAGGTCACTGGTAACATAGTTCATAATCTGAGGGAAAACAAATAACTCGTATGTTTCGTTTAACAACCAGGTGTTTGATATCAGTAAAAATAAATCAACCCCCCCCCCCATAAAAACCCTCTTTGAATACAAATTGTGTAAAGGCTCGTGGGTGCAAGGCTGTAATAACAGATGTTTTGTGGGATGCCGGGTGATGAGAACGAAAGTCAAGATACCTATCAGTATGTGATGGGGATGGGCGACTGTTGACTACGGTGTTTAGGAAACCAACACATACTGATAGGTATCTTGACTTTCGTTCTCATAGCCCGGCATCACACAAAGCATCTGTCATTAGAGCCTTGCACCGACGAGCCTTTACACATTGTTGTAATGATGACCTTCGCAATGTTGAATTACGACGCAACAAAAGCGTGTTGAAAAAGAACGGTTACCCGACTAAATTTATCGCTCGTAACCAATGTGGTGTTAGTGGTGGAAACAGGAATGTAGAGGATGAGACTAGGAAGACATCAGTGGTTTTGCCATATGTGGCGGGTGTCTCAGAAAAGCTGTCTCGAATTCTCAGTTGTGTGAATGTTAAGACCTACTACAAACCTGTCTACACCCTGCGTGATCTATTACTTAAAGTTAAGGATCGCGTCCCTGAGGAGGAAAAATCTGGTGCTATTTACCAAATACCGTGTGGAGACTGTGACAAGGTGTATGTTGGACAGACGGGAAGATCGATACGTCTACGAGGGAAGGAGCATATGCGTGCGGTAGCTAGGGGAGACGATTCAAACCAGTTGGCTGAACATGTCTTCAGGGAGGGTCACGAACCAGATTGGCATTCGATGAAAATATTACATCAGAATGTGACGAATCTGGGGAGTAGACTTTTTCTGGAATCATGGGAAACCTACGGTTTGAGGAGTCGTGCAATAAACATCGCAAAACCTCTACCAGAACCTTACAGGATTTTTGCAAAACCTCGAGTTGGGGGTGTTCATCTGACATCGTCGGGTGCGGGGGCTTTCCCGGCGAGGGTTTCCCCGATTGGGGTTTCCCCAGCTGGAAATGCTCCGCACCAAATGGCGTCAGATGGGGATTCCCAACATGCGGGTATATAAGCTTAGGACTTTCACGAACTCTTCATTCTGCCTTCACTTGACAAAGGGAGCAGTTGGCTCCCGAAACGTCGTGTTTTTAAACCTTACGCCAGTGTCAAAATAACTGTTTGTTATATACGCATGTTTAAATATCATGTTTGGTAGACTAGATATTACGTGAATAGATATGTTGTGCCTAGATATTACGTGACCACACAGATATTATGTGACTAGATATTACGTGACCACACAGATATTATGTGACTAGATATTACGTGACTAGATATTATGTGACTAGATATTACGTGACTAGATATTACGTGACCACATAGATATTATGTGACCAGATATTATGTGACTAGATATTACGTGACCACACAGATATTATGTGACTAGATATTACGTGACCACGCAGATATTAGGCGACTAGATATTACGTGATCAGATATTATGTGACTAGATATTACGCGAGTAGATATTATGTGACTGGATATGATTAGATCATGATACATAGAAACAAGGTCATATACCATTAAGATTCCATAATACAAAAGAGTTAAAGGAAATAAGAAGTCGAATTATTGGTATTGGAACATTCGAAATAGAACTGCTAAGGCGTGAGAAAAAACAGTGCCACGAAATAAAGTTACATGAATGTATCAGGAACCAAAACTGCTAAGTTAGGTACTACACTAAGCAGCCACACACAGACAATCCCATCTTCGACATAAAATAGTTTGCTTAACCCTTCTGGCGCAAGGACACCCACAGCTACAAATTCTAGAGACTCGATGATTAATATAATACACAATAGGCACAGTTTTTGGAACGAAAATTTATTCGGCTTTAAACGTTTTTCGAAAGCCTTGAGCTTTCATCAAAGAAGTAAAAAATCTAAGCGTACATCGCTCGTAAGGGCGAGTGTACGATTGTTTATTGTATAAAGGGTAAGGTTGTTGGTGGATTGGCGCCTTCTATCGGTCGAACCAGATGAATGTGGACTGTAGGAGGAAAGTTGTGTGCATGAAGAATTGTGTTAAATAATAAAAAAATTCTAATGTATGTGATAAAAGATCATTGGTGAAATTTTAAGAGGAGAAAACGTGACCACGCTGGATGGATGTTGGCCGTAATAGATAAATCGTTCACCAGGTGCTCGGTGTTTTGATGGATTAAAAATGTTCCAAAAAAATTAAGATCAGCTGGAGATGGAGGTTTGTAGATTAACTTCGCTTCATCGAAGTTAAATTTGTGGTCCAAAGACCAGCAATGAACGGCTATGGATGATTTAGTCAATTCTTATTTTTGTACGTATGCCCGGTGTTCTTTAATCCTGAACAGGAGTGCACGACGAGTTTGGCCGATGTA
>QLNU02015359.1:5852609-5886676 GCA_006491805.2 Dysdera silvatica | reverse complement strand
CTGATATTGGGAACGAACGGTAAGCAGATGGTCTATAAAATAGGAATGCTGTTGGGAGAAAGATGTGTGTCCGGTTTTTTGGAGGAGAATTTTTTACGGCCCGATCAACAATAGACGAGTTGAAGCCTCGGAATATGGCAATGTTTTTGATGAACTCGAGTTCCTTATTCCGGTCTTCTTCAGTAGAGCAAATTTTGATACACTGAATACAATCCAGTAAAAACTGCTCATTTTCTGAGACATTGGGTGTGCTGATGAACAGTGTGGTGGCAACGAAATGGAAGAAGGTTTATGGTAAACGCTTAAACGAAATTCGAAGTCTGTTTTCATGACCAGAATGTGCAGAAAGGCAAGTTTGTTGTCAACTTCGCATTCAAATGAGGATTGAATATGATTATTGAACGAGTTGAGATTATGGGTGAGAACCTTGAGATCAGTATTATTACCATCTAGAATTGCAAAGATGTCGTCTACATACCGGACCCATAATTTGAAATGAAGATGTTCGTGAATTTTTTCTTCGACATAATGCAAATAGATATCTGATAAAATAGGAGATACTGAGTTTCCCATAGCGAGACCACCTGTTTGTTGGAAGAACTTGCCAATTTTTAGATAAAAAAACAAAAAGCAAGTTATTCCGTCTATTGCTAACATTGCTCGCCTATATGCACTACACAAAGTCCATAAGGCGGGCATGCCGTTTCGTCCTATAGTCTCAAATATTGGCACCGCATGTCACGCTCTTTCAAAGCATTTAGCGCAAAGATTTTCTCCATTACTATACAATAACTCCTTTACAATCAAAAATTCTCTGCAATTCACTAACAGGCTTCGTGACATTCCCTTCACTCCAAACACAATAGTCTCATTTAACGTAAAAAGCCTCTTATCTCCCATTAGATATCCCCATAGAAACCCATAAGGGAGGCCTCCGCCCGGCAAGTGGAAGGTCGTGGGTTCAGGTCCCACCGAAGGCAGAAATATTTATTTTCTTTCGAACGTTTCACCATCTAATCACGCCATACCATCGGCGTTGGTATCACTACGCCAATAAACGTTGATTGATTGACATTGTTGTTTGATTTAATCTGCGTAGTGTTCGATTTATATAAATTCAATAAATATTTATGGCTCAAGGACAAAGAGGTACGGATCCTCAAAGCCACAAATTCCAGAGAACCTGATCAGTTGTAGGGTATGTGTTAAGAAACAGAACACATAAAGCTGTTTTTAAAATAGATATATAAATATTACCACCATGTTAACACCGGAAAATGAACAGATAAGATAGCTAGAATTCATTGGAAATTTAAAAACATACAGATCTTAATGGGATTCGTTAGAAATTTGAAAACGTATAGATATTAAAATCACTGTGTATATATGAAAATGTTTGTGCAAACAATAAAGATATAGATTAGTTATATCCATTTGCCCATATGATACTTTACAATAAAGGCAAGTAATCGATTAGTCAAATTCAATTGGATAATCATGCCCTGAATATAGCAGCTCCGTGAGCACTTATATGACATTATTAATTATTGGCGCAACTATTATGACATAGGGACCTCCTTAATTACCAATCTCTGAGATCGTAAAGGAACATTCATTTAGTATACGGTACGAAATTGACTATGAATAAAAGTCATTTTATCGTCAATAACCGACAAACTGCCAGCCATTAGATTTTTGCCACTTTTTTCAGTGTGTCGTTTTACCTGTGACTATCAAATTTGCTTTTTTTAATAAACAAAATAAAGCTTGCACTTCCGGGATCAAATTCAGTAGCCTACATTAGAACGAATAACCATTTTCGTCTTCATGACTAACAAATTACAAGATATTGAATTTTTGTGTCTTTATTTAAGCTGTGTTCCAGATAGCAAAAGTCATCCTAGGACGTTCTAAGGATGTCCAGAACGTCACAAGGATGATTTTTGTTATTTGGGGTTCGAAATCAGGGTACAATATGGCGGCGAGAAGAGGCATGGGTAGCAGATCTAAAGTAATAACCTTGATAAAAGAAATAGTAGTCTAGTATTTCTTATTTGAGTTTATTAATTAAATATAGATTTTTAGTTGTACCACTTAAAATGTCTGCATAGAATTAAAATACTTTGCCACGTGACCTCATTTAGAGCCAATTTAGTAGCTTAGCCTGAGTGAACACCCTTTTTTACAACATCTTCGATACAGCCCTGATAGGCTATCATCAAATGGTAAAGCCGTTCGAATTGAAAATAAATTACGCAAGTACATAAATGAACGTATACATGGAAAGATTCAGTTGGTTTGTAAATAAAATGAGTGAATATTCTCGTTGATAAGTAAGTGAGTCTATGAATGCTGGAATGAACCTACATAAATAGAAAAAGGAGAGCGTATGCAAGCAAATACATGTATAGGTACGTAGGCGTAACTTGAGGCTTAAATATAGCGTAAACTTGCAGGTGGTGAAAAGCAAAACTGCGTGGAAAAAATACGATTTTGCTTCTGTTCTAAAAAAACTGGGGGCATGTGCCCTCTTGCTCCCTCCAGACTACACCCATGTATAGGTGCTTATATAAATATGCATACAGTTGATATTTTTGATTTTGTATGAATTCAGCTGTAAATAAATAAATTTATGTATAAGTGAATGCAGTAACAAAAGGGTTGTTTGTTCTCATAATACTAGGAATGTAACTCAAATCACATTCGATCCTACAAAAATTACCCGTTAAAAACACCGTTAATTAATTTCCAATTCTAATTTAAAAACGCTTGAACTTTTCCTGGGAAATTAAAGCTTGTTTTATGCAATTCCTAATATTATTCCCTTCTGCAACTAAACTCTTCACCAGTGTTAAGTTTATAAAAACGTGATTTAGGGTGCATTTTCAAGATTAATTTACGTATAAGAGTTGAAAGTGAAAAAACAAACATTGCCTTTATTATGATCGATCATTTCAGGGTTTCAAGTTTTAAACTACTTAAAGGATTAAACAGGATGTGTTTATTTCTTTAGAAAATGAAAGACGGATATTGTGTAGAGAATATCATAACTATTCAAATAAAATCTGGAAATATAATCCTTTCAAACAATTCCTAAGATAATCTTTTCAAATATAATTCCTAATATAATTTTTCCAAATAAAATCCCTAATATAATCTTCTCGAATATAATTCCTAATATAATTTTCAAATAATATCCCTAATATTATCTTCTCAAATGTGATCCCTAATATAATATTTTCAAATATAATTTTTTCAAAAACATAGTCATTAATACAATTTTTCAAATATAATGCTTAATATAATATTTTCAAATATAATGCTTAATAAAATATTTTCAAATATAATGCTTAATAAAATATTTTCAAATATAACTCTTCACATGATATTTTAAAATATTATCTTTAATGTAACTTTTCAAATATAATCATTTTACATAATCCTTATATAATGCATCTAAAGATTATTTACCTACAAGTTATGGATGTTGTGTTAAAATAGGAAAAAACTTAATAAATCTTACCCATGGTAATTCAATGCATTTTCCAAGACATTAAAATAATACAAAATGAAATGTATTTCTCTTGTTGGTAATTTCAATTATAATACTGTAATATTATAATCAGCAAATTGATGTAAGGATTACAGTCATTTCAAAATTGTGGTAGTTTATTATTTCGAAATTTTTTAAAGAATGATATTTCATTTAAAATATTAAAACTTCAATTAAAATGTAATTTTATTAAAATACAATTTTAGAAATTTGTATCCTTATTAAAATCGTTTATTTAAATGCATTTTATTACTTTTCAGTAATAATATTTGAAAATATAAAGCTATAAGTTTATTTATTAAATATGGTGTAAAATGATGTATATATGTATATATATATCCATTCATCCATTGATTGATTCATCGTAGTATTAACAAAAATGTCAAAAAATTGAAACAAAATATAGAAAAAAAATATATTTAAATACATATATTCAAGTCACTAGCCCCTACTGAAAGGATTTTTTTCAAATATTTGAAAGCCAAAATCTTTATTTCACGGAAGGCAATTTTTTGTTAAATGAAATTAATGGAATTTTTCCTTTTTCTCAACAAATATTCGTTTCTTCATGTAATTTTGATATTTTCATTCTTTATTATATTGTACTTTTTATTTTCTTTTGGTTAATTTGAAATTTTTTTATAATTTACGCTCGCAAGTTGCTTTCTAAATTTTCCGTTTTCGCTTCAAAGACACTAAAAAAGATAAATTTATTAATAAAAATCAGAGTATATTAATAAAAGAAAATATATTCTATTGTCTTTTCAATACGGAAGGTAGATTAGGGCATGTGTCGATTAAACTGTCATTCAAAGTTTTAAATTTAGCATTTATCAGCTATAATTTGCTATACAAGGTGACTTATTTTGATATTATATATATATATTCCTTAAGTTCACTTATTGCAAATTTAGTCCACATTATTAATAGGACCATGTATTTTAAAGTTTCTTCAATAAAAATTATTTCCATTATTTGTCTTACCATGAGTGTTTAGCCCGACCTCATTTTATAATCTGAAGCTTGTATGAAATGTTTGTAAATTTTAGATCTCGCGTCTTTTAGCGGAGATTTACAGATAATTAATCCAGGAAATTAAATTTTAAAACCATACTTTTTTTAGTACGTATCCGATATATTACAAATTTGGATGCTATTCCCCTTTATTGAATGAGCACAATTACTTCAAAAGCTTTTGACAATTGACCACAAATGGTACAATAAATGTAATTTCAAGGTTGCATTTTTTAATATTGGTGGTATGACAGAAGAATAAGAAAAGTCTGTCGTCCCAGCCTGAACTCGAACCAGTGAGCTCTTAGTAGGAATCCTTCCAATTGAATTAGAGACCTGGTTACTAACCAAGTCTTCAGCTTCATATTCATGTTTGTAAGTTATCTCTTTTTCCAACTTTGTGCTGATCTTGGGAGAGACAATGTTATCTAAAGTTTCAAAACATAGAGATTCGGCGTGTGTTTAAAGATGCATGGGTGGGAAAAATTAATTTAATTTTTATAAATTTAATTTAGTTATGATAATTTTAGACATATTTCACTTCCTTCATTATACCATGTACCTAATTCATTATCTTATCTCATATCCAGCAAGGTATTTTTAATGCCGAATATAAAAATATCTATTTCTTTCATATTTTTTTCGTTCTATCAATTTTATTAATGTTTTTTCTATCATTTTCCTTGGAAAACTTATTTACCTCCTGCTTATTGATTTTTTTTCATACATATTTCAGATATTACAATTTTTTTTATAAATGATGCTTATAAATGTAATCAAAGTATAATTCAGTTTGCGTCTGATTGTCCTGCATATCGTCCGATTTTTAAATATTCCGGACAGTTTCCTGGGGTATCTTTTCTTTTTCTTATTAACCATGATCAATCAAATTTTAGACAGGTATGAGATATCTACCAGACACGCTAAATCAACCTATGCGTTGCCTTTCATAATACAGTTAAACCTTCCAATAACGATATCCGATATAACGATAAATCCCTCTACAACGATAATTTTTCTCGGTCCGTATAATAGTGTTGTAGAGAGGTTTTACTGTATAATGAACCATCCCTATAACTCTCTCTATAAGGATAATTTTTCTCGGTCCGTATAATATTGTTATAGAGAGGTTTTACTGTATTATAATTTTGATTCTACAATAATGAGCTGAAATATTGTTTCCTTGAACAATATTAGAATTTAAATACGAGTCTTTAATAGCTGGATGCATTTTCTTAAGAAACAATTTGAAATATTTAATTAGAATATTCGAGAACTGAAGTGTTAATATCATCTTTTTAATCTTCGCAAAATTGAAATTTAGAAAAATAGACATTGTAAACGGGAAGATGCTGCAATTCACTCTTATTAAAGCGAGCAGAAAATGAAATGGCGAGATGTTAAAGATGCAAAATATTTATTTTAGAAAGTCAGGAATTGCTTCCTAATGTATCTAGACTTCTTAATAGATTATCTTAATGTTGTTTCTATCCCTAATTGAATAAAGTAATTAAATTAAATATGCTGTACCAAACTGGAATTAAGCGGAAAAGATCCGTGTTGTTGAAACATTCAAATATGACAAAACTTTGTAGAAGAAATAGGAACAATTTATTTGGCGAGTTTAGTGTTGCAAACGTATTTGTTAAAGGACTTTACTTTGAATGGAGGCAACAATTAGAATCTGTGGAAACATTTTGGTTTAAAAGTTTGCTCACTGGAAAATTAGAAATGTGAATATTTCTATTCAGTAGAGTTGACAGTGAGTATACCAACTATCCTAATGCTACCGCCTCCTCGTCCTCCATTACCGACACCACCGCCACATTCCGTAAAGGACGTGAACCTCCTGAAAGATCGTCGTCTATTCTCCTCTATCCAAGACCATCTTTGCTATTATCATGCAGCTATAAGTTTTGATGAAGTGCGGTAATTCATCCAGTTGAAATAATATTTATTTGAGCTTTATAGTTAAGAGTAATTCGTTAATACATGCCAGAAAATTACTTAATTCAAATACAACATTTGATAAATTTAGTACGCCTTTTGGCAAAACCTCCGAGAATTACGTGTGCACACTTCGATGGTAAACGGAAGACAGGTTTGATTTTAGGATTTGGAAAACACAAACTTTTGCCAATTTTACAAAGTGAAATTTTAATTATATAATTTTAAAAATATGAAGTAAAGTAAACGGTTTGGCATGGTGTCAATTTTAGAAATTGACCTTCTAAAGATTGCTTTTCTTGCTAATTTCAGTGGCAACAGCTAATAAAACCTGCGAAGTGAACTAGCATTTCTATTTTGGGAGCTCATATCCGTACTCCCGTTTTTCGTGGATCTTCTTCCACTCCATCAAGCCATCATTTCCTAGGGCGTCCCACTTTTATTTTTCCCATTGGATTGATTCTCATGATTTTAGCCACCTTGCCTACATGCCTGTAAGAAAAATATATATTTCAATTAGGAATACTATTATCGGCAGGGAGATATCAATTTGGTGAAGATATCAATTATTTAAATTTTTTAATCAAAATATGCAACTATTACAGACTTGCAGGACACTCTATGCGACAGTTGAAAGTAACCGGATTTTGTTAAAGATATTTCCGTCAAAAACTGCAAGCGACGCAGCATTAGAGAAAAATGGGTTTCACTGTTTTAATTTTTCAAGAAGTATCTCGATTTTTTTGTGATAAGCCAACAGTTTGAACAATAGCTCACGTTATCACCCTATCAATAAATTATATATTGCATTCACATAGCATCAAATCATGCTTAAGTATAATATATCCCACTAATATGGCGATTATTTGCTTAGAGGATGGCCAAAGTAGTGGAAGAACTGGATTTCTAAGAAAAATTAAAAAATACTTTATTTAATTCGTTATCAAATTTCTAATGCTACAGATTTATCGTAATTAATACAAAATAACACTCGTTTCTGACGCCATATGGAATATTAACTTCGCCCCTTTTAGTCAGATTCTGGAGCCGGATTAGCAGAAGTCTGCTATAATATTAAAGCTTCTATAACATCTACACAGGAAAAATAAAGCGTGATTTGCTTATCACACTATAATAAAAAAGCCCGATTTATTTATCACACAAGAATAATTAAGCGCGATTTTCTTACTAAACAAGAATAATAAAGCGCTACTTGTTTATCACAGGAATAATAAAGCGCGATTTGCTTATCACACAATAATAACAAAGCGAGATTTGTTAATCACACAAAATAATGAAGCGCGATTTTCTTACCAAACAAGAATAATAAAGCGCTACTTGTTTATCATAAGAATAATAAAGCGCGATTTGCTTGTTATAGAGGAATGATAAAGCACAATTTACTTATTACGATTAAATAAAAAAAATATCTTTGTGCTAAGCATATCAAGAACTAATTATAAATAAAATATTGTATGTGTACACTAACGTTGAGCATTCTCCCTATACGCTTAATTTTTTCTCTAGCTGCGGACATTTTTACCGTTTCTTTGTATCTATATATTAACTAGAAAACTATAATAATTGAATAACGGTTAACTAAATAAACTAATAAACAAATAGTCATGTGCTAACTAGCGCATGTACGCACAGTGAGTGAATTTCAATCGCATATCCTCAGTATCAAATCAAATCAATTCATTTGTCCGATAATAATACAAATTAAATTCATTTATTTTACTTACTATAATTTTTGCCACCCACGTATTAATTACAGCTCAAACTAGAGCTTATGTAATTTTGGAGAAAAAGAGACGCTTTCCCCATCCTGGATTCGAACCAGGGTCAGAAGTCGTGTCCTGGTTTAATCAACGTCTCGACAATAAGTCCCCGAAACTCAAGGTAACCCGGAAACCTTGTGTTAGGCCTGTAGCAATTGTGTTATCCCTGCGGAGGGTAATAATACCTTAACAAATAATGCTTGCAGTCCACAAAGAAAAAATAAAGACGCAATATGTTATAAGAAAATTAAATAATATTGTACCAATACATTGGCGTACCCAGGGCCGTGTTTATGAGGTTTGTAACGCCCATTGCAATAAAATTCTGTATATTTAACATAGGGTTATGTGAGTTTCAGCTCTATAAAGCCCGTTGAGCCTATAACCCCCCCCCTACGAACTTTCTGCATATGCCTATGTATCAACAAGAGAGTATTGGAAAAAGACTAAAATTTAGTCTGACAAGTCCAATATACTTAAGTAAATGATAATGACCATTTATTAATCATAATCACAAGACACAAGCCAACTAAAAATTATAACAAAAAATAGATATAAAATCGAATACTAGCAGAGTGAGTAAAGATTCTACTATACCTTTCAGCATATATTCAAAATTTAAATAGAGCATCCACATTCTACTAAATATCAAATAGAGGAGAGAAGATCAGCCTTTACCAACAATTTCTCCTCCAAATAGGAAATTTATGCACTTCATGGGAGTCGATACGTCTTTGCGTGTTTCTGAGTCATCTTTCAAGACTCTTCTAAAGAAAGCTCTCTTCAAGGAGTAACTTTCTTGTAGAGGCTTTTCGAAAATCAGGCTCTAACTAAAAACTTTCCCTTGTCATAGCGAAATCCCCTCTGACAATGATAATAAATGACTTTCCCACTCTTTATGCCTTTCCATAAGGAAGGACTCAGTAATATATCGTAAACGCGAAGCTCTTTTACATCCCTGAAGGGCAGAAGGCTGCCTTAAAACGAATTGCGGTTATTTTTTTTCATATCTGTGATAATGATATTAATAACTATAATGTCGAATTTATCTTTTTTCGACACCCCGTAGGATTTACAACGTCCTGCACATGCTTTATCTTTATTTCATGGACGGTCTTTCTGCAGCAAATATGGTTCAGTATAAATTTATCACATACGTAATGTGTTACTGAAAGGTTTATATGAGTTAATGATAAATTAAAAGAAGAAGGGTTAAGAAAATATTTTCGCTCAATACCGAAAATAACTGCACGGACTTTAATCAGTTCAGCTCCATGGGTTTTGTTATCTATTATTCTTTGCAGCATAAAAGTAAAATTTAAAATATGTGTATTTCACTAAGGTAAGTGTAAAATAGCACATGATTGTAGTGCTACAATATCGGCCATTTTCGGCTATTATGGATCCATGACAACCATGTCCTATTTAAATAAATTCCAATGTCCCCTGTGACCTTTAAATAAATCTCAGTTTATTCTCGGTAAGACTAAACTAAATTTACATTAAAACTTAGCAATTTCCATACATTTCGAGGAACATTTATCTTTCTTTGTAAAGTAGAAAAAGCAGGTGGAATAGTGCTCGCCTCTCTCCTTGTTATGATGCGAGATCCAAATGGTGCTACATATTTTATCGCACCTTGATTGGCGCAGAATGTCCCTTGTTATCCTTGCGCCATAAAACTGCAACCCACGATCAAACCAAGTGCCAGTAATACACGTAACCGGAAACCCATAACGTCCATTTATAAAAGTCAACAATTATTATCATACTCTATGGTGTATTAATACTAGATGACACATTACTCTAAAAGAAGAGAATGTTTTTTGGCACATGGTGGGACACGAACCCACAATCTCTTGATAGCTAGTCAAGTTATCGTATCCGTTGACTGTTACAGGCACCGATTAAACTTTCTGCGAGGAACATAAATCTTCGCTACGGGCAAGTTCACAATGAATAGAGCAGTACATGGACTGTTTTCTAAACCAAAGCGAGAAGTCAACGGAGCCAAACTTCTGAATGGCGAGGCTAGCATTTATTTTTCTTAAAGTCAATAATTCCTATCATGGCGGGTGATGTGGTAACATTAGGCGCTGAATTACTCGCACAAAAAATAATGATTTCTTGGCGGCTGACCGGATTCGAATCCATGATCTCTTTATAACTAAATAACAGGCAAGAGCACCTGACTGGCTGTGAAGGGGTTGTGTTCCACAAAAAGGTGACAAAAGAAATCATTCTTCTCTTGGCGAACAGTTTATCATCTAATAATGATATACTGCTTATATACTCGCCATAACATAATTCGAAAGCCGTTTGTATATAGGATGCTCAATGCACATTTAGTTCCCATTTCTATAAAACGTTGAGATTTTACAATAAGAATAATAGTCAATTTTTTTTACGATGATAACTACATTTGTCCTTCAACTTTCGGCAATGTTTTTCTTGTAAATAGGGATTAATTTGTAACATCACCTCTTTCAAATTATGCTGCGCTTTTGTTTTTAGTTACAAATAACGATCCAAGGTAAAAGTAATTACCCACACGCGCTACATAAGTCTTTCACCGATGATGTTTCAATTTACAACCCAACAATTTTACAGCTAAGCTTCTGAAAAAGGCGGTGAATGGACAATCTTTCGTCTTAATGTTTTCCTTGTGTATTTTGTTGTTTGCGTGCTTATTTATTTGCTTTCCTATGGGTCTCCTTGCTTCTTTCGTTACTATTTCTTATCATTTCGAGATTTATGTATCTACTTGCAGCTTTTAAAAGTCAGAACTATTGTTTACTTTTGAAAGTGTCTTTGAAAAATACTTCCAATTAGTATTAGGGCTGTTGTCCATTATTGGATTACAAGCACTTCGTGGCAACAAGGGACATTCTCTATCGTAAGTACTTAGGGTACTTATGAGCACTCGTTGTAGAAGGAATAAAACTGCACACAGCATGATAGAATTTAAAGGAAAATAGTAAGTCTAAGAATAAAAAATGGAAAATACTTTTCGCAATTTTTCACAACGAAACGAAACACAGCCGATCAATTACTTTTTCCCTTTGGTGTGGAAACGCTGAATTGTCTTAACCATATCTCTTCCAATCTCATTTTCCAGTAGAATTCACTTTTCTGACATTATTCTTTTTATCCTGTAAGTTCTAGATGAACTGAAAAAGAGGAAAGTGGAGAAAAGAGAATCTCTTGAAAATAAGGAAAGAAAATTTCCAAATCTAATTATCGACCTTATAGGGAAACTCCGAATCTTTTATTAGCTATTGCCAACAGCACCATGAAAACTAAATAGAGCGAAAATTTAATTTAATCCAAAAAATGTGTATTAATTTCTACGTAGTCCGCATAAGACTCATTTATTATAGTATTATAGATAAACGTATTATATAGAGCGTTTTATGTACCGCAATATCAGATATTTTTAGATCCAGACATAATACGGATATATGACACGGTGAACCAGCTGACATAGTTTTACGTTATTTTAATTTACACAGATATTATTATATAACATATATGACCTTACAATACGTAAAACATAGATAGCCTTACTATATGAAAAAAGTATAGTCTTATTATATAAAAAAGTATAGGCTTACTATATAACAAGTATAACCTTATTATATATAACAATTACATATTTACTATATAACAAAGATAGCATTATCATATAACGAAAAGGCTATTATTTCATCACATATTTATTATTATCATGTCGTAGGTAGGTAGGTAGGTAGGTAGGTAGGTAGGTAGGCGGGCAGGCAGGCAGACAGGCAGGCAAAACTATATTATATCACATAGACACATAGATATTACTGTACCGTATGCCATAGATACTATCATATCATGCAGGGATTAAAATGTCGCATAGAAATGATCAAACAATAGAAATTCGTTGTTTTTTGTTTACCTTTGGAGACACATACTCACTTAGTATCACCTGTAGGTAGGCATCTGTAAGATAAAATCAGGTAAAATAAGTGCGTACAACTAAAAATATTTCAGTATGATTCTCATTCTTCATATATGTCTTTATTATATTTAAACTACACAATATGCTGTGCATTATAAACAAAATATATAATTCAAGTACTATTCGGAGAAGTCGTAAAAGAATCAGCGTTGTTGGGGAAAATATTTTCACTTGCTAATTTCATCATACTATATATATTAGGTCCTTAGATAGTCCATCCAATACTATTATAAAAAATGATAGGTATTGAATATACACATGAGTTAGACAGCATAATACAGAAGGTATCATATTAAAATGTTATTTTATATGGTACATAGCAAATATTTGTGCAAAGACAAAATACTCAGGGGAAGTTTCTCCCAGGAAACAGATTATAACTTTAGAAAATATATATTGAGTACAAATACAGTTTCAACATGCATTATCGATATACAATTTTTGAGCATTCATTGGCGTCTTTGTCAAAAGCTTGATCATTGCTTAAAGTTTTCACAAATACCTTTATTAATTCTGAGTTGATATATTTGAGCTTATTTAGTACATATTTGATGGTTATCTTCTGTAATTGTATCGAAGGAAGATATTTGAATATGGTGGCTTTTATCGTGCATTTCCTTTATTTTCAGCTTTGTTTGTCATTAATTTGCATTAGGCCAGTTTGCGAGAATGTATTAAGCCTTTCGGGATTTTCAATGCTAAGCTTATTGCCAAATAGTGCTATGTGTAATCAACGGTTTGATTGATGTGACGTTGATTAATCCACATGTAAATTTTGTACGCATTCATCAATCATTCAAGTTTGAACGGTTTTGGAACCTTGCCACACTGTTCGTCACCACTCTCACAAATTAACTAAGTTTGCACTGAAAAATAATCGTTTCAGCATTTCTCGCGAAGTCTTGTCTTGCAAAAGGAGTGGTAGTTGTAAACAAAGAAGGCTTTGCCTTATCCAATATGTCAAACAACACAACGTTGTACGTGAAAATCAGAGTGATGAAGTATTGCGTGGTATCCGAGTTTTAGGGACTCCACACAGGCACGTTGCCATTCGCTTCACTGAGTGTAAGAGAATTTTCTCAAAGGGTCGACGGGAAATTCAGGTTTCCTAATTTTGGACAAGAGGCAAAGATACCTAATAACCACTATTTTTAACAGCTCTTACTTGAAGGATTATAGTGTATCAACATCACATGTGCGGCAATTTAAACAGGCCCGGTGACAGGAAAACAAAAAACATAAAAACTGAAACACATAAAACTTTAGTAGGAGCGTACGACGTATAGGCGTCGGACAAAAATATGAAAACACCATTGAGAAATCATATAACTTTGATTAATAAGGCGTAGGATTACCTTTGGCATTCAGAACTGCTTGTAGATTTTTTAAAATGGATAATAGAGGTCCTGTATAGTTTTTAGGGGAATATCATAACATTCTTCCTGCAAAATATTAACAAATTCCATTAAGGATAATGGAGATGGATAGCCTGTTCGAACAGTTGTCTACAACAGTGACCAGAAGGGCTCAATATTATTGGTATTGGGCGACTGTGGAGGCTACGAAAAATGTAAAGCTTCATCTTGGAGCTCAGAAAGCTAGTCCTGGATAATGTGAGCTGGAGAAACCGGGGCCTTGCCACCTTGATAAACAACCTCACCATCAGAGAATGGACTTTCACAATGGGATGTATTTGGTCACTCAAAATGGTCACATAGACGTTGGCAGTAACGTGACCTTGCAGGGCAATGACAAGTCTGGCAGAATACCATGATAAGGCTACCCAAATCATGACGGAATCCTTGCCATGTTTTACTCTTGGTAGCAGACAAATTGAATTTTGAGCTTTGGATAGCATTTTCCAGAAGGAAATTCGGACAGAAATCAGAAACAGTGTAAACTTGACTCATCTGACCAAGTGACCTTTGCCTATTGCTCCATATTCTTGGTTTTATCAGTGTGGCACCATTGTCTCCTTTTAGTAGCATTTTGATAATCGATGAATGGTTTCCAAATGGTAGTTCATTCATAAAAACCTTGCGCAGTTCTTTTCCCATGGTTTTGGTACTGATAAGGTTTGTAAGTACGGTATTCATCTCAGTAGTCACCTTTGTAGCTATAGACTGATTTTTCATCACAATACCTTCATCTTCCTCTGTCATTCAACACGCATTTCTGTCCACGCTGGTCTTTGTCAGATGCGGTTTTTCCAGTCTTGCTGAATGAAATCACCATCTTGGATACTATATCTCGTCATACACCGAAAATTTCCGCTACCTTGGTAGCAAAAGCATCCACCATACAAGCCCCGATAATTTGGCATCGTTGTAATTCAGTTCTAACATAAATCACTCACAACTGCACATAATTCTGTCTTGCCGACAAATGATGCTTGCAAAGTGTGGACGACTTTCTACTGGTATTTGCATTAATACAACAGAGGGCATCACCTACACACTCCGCTATAGCATAGATAAAAATTAAGGCACGAATTTTACAAGGTCTATCCATGTTTATCCAAGGTTTATCCAAGGTTTATCCAAGGTTTATCCCTGTATCTTCGGAATATAAAAATGCGATGCAATTGGATCAACAACAGATCCTTTAGTAGATACTCGCTATGGAGGTACTGCTAAGAAAGAACATGAAAATTTAAGAAATGGATTCAGTCCCACATCCCCACTTTTTGCAGGGAAGAACTCACGCCTTAGGCCCTCGATGGCGAAGTGAGGTAGCGCATCCGCCTACTGCGCCGTTAACCCTGGTTCGATTCCCAACGGTGAAAAGAACGCTTACTCATAAAGATCGCTATTCACCATAGTCCGGGGTTTGGTTTCCTAGGCCTTAAGAGTTTCGGATTCCTAGAAAAATTGTAGGTCCAGAGATTTGGGTTTCTCGGAAAACAGTAGGTTCCTGAGCAGCATTACCACTGTAGTCCTTGTGCCGTAAAACTACTAACAAGCAAACTCACGCCTCATTTTAAAGTTCGAATGTACCCTTTAGAAGGCTCACTTTCCTCAGAGCCAACAGCTATAAGACAGCTTCGAGTAGAACAGATAGGTAGTAACTAATAAATACACGGACATCATTTCTACTGGCCATCATTTGTTATTATTCATTCCTCTAGCAAAGCCAGACGAATCAATTATATATAAATATATATGGTGTCCGCTGGAGAGGATGGATTTTACCACTGCCATTTCCAGCTCGCTATTTCTTTAGATACGTAGCAACTTGCAACTACCAAACCAAACACAATATCCATTTGTCATGAAGTTGTCACTAAAATGGAAAGTTCACTCTTTGATAATAACCAAACGAAATATTCGCTAGATAGTTTTAAGAAGGCACCAATACAGGAGGATTGAGTGATGGTTTTCATTAGCAAGCTATTACATAGTTTAATGAACATCTTTGTATTCTGTGACTGGCGACGATGTACACATTTTCTCGGATTCTTCTTGACTGTGGGCCGAGTGTGCTCGAGCAAAACATCTTTTTGGCTGCATGTCCTCAAGTGCACATATACGGGTCAGTATTTTGGAACTTTTCATTTACTATTTATGGGGTTTAGGAATAAAGTAAGGTTCATGACTGCCGTATATGCATATTTTATAATTGATAATCTTTATTAACTTCAGAGATTTATATTAAATATCATTCGAGTTCTGTCTGCAACGTCAACCGCGGACAAACAATGCACCATGGCAGCTAAGTACTCAACTCTTAGAAAGGTTCCTGGTGGCTTTAGTGACCATTGATGCATTGGATAAATGAAGTTACATTCTCATCCACTATAAATAGCAAACGTATTTCTTAATCTCTTTGATTACTACTGTTCAGATACATCCTGAAAGGTAATGCCTACTCTTAACAAGACAAAACTTTAGCCATTGCATATTCATGATGGCATTTCCCTTTCAATCTGCATACCAATTTTGAGTCTCTTGGGAGCTATCACGCTGTAAATTATGCACCCTTAAAATTACTGTACGAAAGAACATTTGCATTTCTTTTATGACGTAAGTATCCGAATTAGATCAAAGAGTATTCTGATTAAGTTTTCCTGCAAATAGAATAATTTATTCATTTGTAATGCCCATTCAGTTTTGAAAATTTTTCCTTCAGTTAGTATTGAAATATTCGTAGGCTATTTTTTCAATCGCTTCTCTTTCTCTGCTCCCATTGGAATAAGGCCATTATATGTACTTCACGTTGATTCTCGATTAAAAATTTCTCAAAAATAGCTTGGAAAAAGTTTTCTAAAATTTTCAAGGATTACCGACAAAATTTTTCCAATCAATGATTGTTCTATTGAGCCAGCATCACTCTCATTTGTATTTTAGAAAAATAGTTTTCCACGCGCCATGTATTTTAATTTATATTAGATTGAGTTCATTACGCTTATATATATTTGGTATAATTTTTAACCGCAATAAAATTTAACCCCTTTCAGAAACAAATATTTTTTACTCTGGATTTAACAAGCAATTAAAAACTGGAATTGGAAATAAAATTTTTGTGAAAATTACATCATTATATGCGGTCAGTCATGATAATTAATGCTCGTTATAACCAAGTTTCACCGCATTTTTATGGATTTATGAAGGAAAATTTAATAAATCCCCCCCTCATGGATACGCCACTGTTACAAATAACATTTCCTTAGAAAAAGAATGTTTGCCATAAAAAAGCAAAACAATTACGCATCACTGATTTTTTTAATATAAATTAAAATAGGTGAGGATTAATGTATTTGAAATTACTAATTTTGTATTGAAAATTTTATTAATTTCTATTTTTTGCAATGAACCTATAAATAATAGCCACCTCCGAAGTACAGTCACCTTTGCAGAGTCCCGCGGGTGACCGTTATTCGGAGGTTTTATTGCACTTATTAAATGTTAAAAAAAATTAAAGGGTAACTTACAAAGCCACCAAGGCCGTACACAATGCGACTTTAAAGGTCCTGTACGGATACAAAATTTAAAAAAAAATATGATCATAAAATTAAATAAAAAATATACAAAATTTATTATGAGGGAACAATTTTTTATCAACCATTCCGTTTAATTCATAATATGTAATGTAAGTAAAGAATGTAACTATAAATATATATTGTAAATACATACGTAATCCACATTTCTTCCACAGGTCGTTTCCCCCTTTAGCTGGGTTGCCAGAACTAATGCGCCCCTCTTCAATGTTTCATTATCTACTTTCACTAAGTGTCTCAGGGATTCTCGACATCCAATAGTGATTCTTATAGGAATCACAGGTTATAGTACTTTCACGGTAATCACACAGAATTATCACACATACATGTACCACTGTGAAAGAAATATAGAGGAAGCTGTCTTAAGCTCACGACGCTGGCAAGCAATCGTTGGAAAGCAATATATATATATATATAATTTTTAAGAAATTATTTATGACGAAATTACATATGTATTTAATTCAACGTTCGAAAATAAAGCAAGAAATCGGAAATACACATTGTAATGGAAGTCATTTGATAAAGAGATAATTCCATTCCACATTCCAAAATTGTTCACACGTTAGCGAATCTAGCAGCATTGATAAAACTAATCTGGAGGTTTAGGGGATGGGCTGTTAGCCTCCTATTTATTTAAAAAAAAGAGAATGTGAAAGGAGATTTCCGTTCTTCATAAAAGGATAAAATAACGTTGGTATATGAACATGAATGACTTTAATCACAATTATTAAGGATCACGCCTTATTAAATGTGATTATATAAATCATGGCTTTCCTATTATATATAATGGTATATATTGCATTAAAACACACTTTTATTTATTACGTCGCGGTGAATTACACATCAGTACTCTCATGTAGGAAAGTAGGAATATTTTTAATGATTTTTAATGTAGGATTCTCTAAATGCTTAAGATTTGCTAAGCACTGCATTTTAAAAATTAAAAATAAAGAATATTTTCAATAGCTATGTAAAATATAATTTTCTTATTATTATTTGTTTAATATATAATAAATATAAAATCTATAATGTTCATTGTAATTGAAATTTTGAAGTTCGATAATAATGGTAAATGTATTTAAATTTGAAATTGGAGACTGGAAAAAGAAACATTCGTTTGCTCCTTTTGGAAATGCATTTAACGACATTAGACAAGAATAAAGTCAAATACGTTCCCCATATCACCGAAACTCTGAACTTTTAATATATACCAGGTATACATATATATTCCAGGTAAACTAACTCCAGAGCTGATTCAGCCAGATGTTTCTTAAAGATTGAAACTGCGAATTTAGAAGACGGGAATTTGATTTCATGGAAGAACCAATTTGCCACTTATTGCATTTTTCGCCGTAGATAAGTGGTTCCGAGATAACTTTTTTCGAGGCAGAAATGAGAAAACTTTTGTCAATTTTACGGTTTCCTGCTATTTGATATACAAAGTATCTGCCACGAACAAATGTCTCTCAGATAAGTGACATTATCATTAGGGGTCATACGAAGAATGTATCTTCAATGACAGGATATTGATGTGTTCAAAATTGGAATGGGAAGGTAAGCTACCTAGCATTGTGGGAATAGCATGAGAATGCGTTTGCGGAAGGCGCACATATGGATATATATACATTTTCTGGATAGGCTCACAGTGACGAAATTTTTAAAATTAATAATTAATTTACTTGTTATCAAAATTTTGCAAGCATGAAAAATTTCTTCGACGAATAAAAGAGTATTGAAATAAGATTAGGTTTTAAGCACCATGTCAATACATGATCTACTCTGTGCATACATTTAACTTTATGCTCATTGGTGTACTAAGTATAAGGAGTTAAATGCTTTCCACACATTCAGGTAAATCAGGTTCCATTCCTACAGGAAATGAATTAATGTTCTAAATAGTTTACAAATTTAGTAGCATTTGGGTCAGATTTGACATAAACCTTGAAAAAAAGCGAAGTTATTTAAAAAGCAAACGAAGATTTCAATTAATACCAGCCTAGTTGTCCCATAATCTAGTTTAAATTTAGTAAAACCAATAATTATTTGGTAAATTACTAATATATTTGTTTTTACCAAGGAATGCATATCAGACCCGCAAAACCACCCTTTTATGGACATATTATAGTAGAAAAACACACCTTTACGTATCTGAGGCTTTGGAAAGGGCCTAAACATCAACAAACCAGTTATACAGAACATTATCTTTGAATACACACCACAATACTATAATTGAGGTATGACGTATGAAGTGAACAATTATTCACTTGCAGGAACTGAATTACTTGGATGAATATTATCGCCTTTGAAACGAATTAAGGTAATTGTAGGCGAAATGCACCATAAAAGGTGTAGATGGGTAATGTACAAACAATATCAGTTATCACTAAGCTGAGTCGCTTATAATTGTTTTGCCAAATAAATGGTTCGCCATCATCAAAGCGAATAATTTTCTTTCTGATGATGGCTGACAGATGCTTCCGAAACAATTATAAACCGCTCTTCTTAGTTATAAGTATGCCTGTTTGTAAATTGCCCATCTAAATTTTAGAAACTGTCAACAAATAGATGTAGACTAACGTCATAGAAGTTAGACGCATTAAAAAAGCCTTGGTTGTATAGGTGATGGATTATTGGTGTAGAATTACTTCATGACGTCCCTATATATTTAATGCCACTAGTTTACGCTTCGTTGATGTCAATATTGATCAATTATCTGATTTCTTTCTTAATCAACAATACCGATTTACTAACGAAACATAATAATAATAATAACAATAATTTTAAAACATATTTCACAAGGATCATAGCGACTGCAATAAGAAAAATTAACTTAGGACGAAATAATACTACTGGTGTGCCCTACACATCAAACCAACAGGCTTTATACATACGACGCGTTACTACTGTACGCCTACTAGTGGAGCACTCACGTAGGATGCCAAGGGGGCATGGGCCCTCTCCTTTAGGCTAATGAAGGAAAATATTATTAGACCAACACAAACTGGTAAATCACTTTTTTAAGAAAAGTAAGATTAAAAGTAGTGACTTTCACGACTACATTTCTCTAAACTCTGGTGACACTGATTGGACTGCCGTTGAGGTATGAAACAAAAGTGACCTGGGGGCTGTCTTCAAATGCTTTCCACGAGGAAATAGTAGATAGAAACGCAATATCAAACACAGTTGAAGTGAAAATTCTGACTGCAGATATTTTTAATTATGTCAAGAAATCTAACCTCACTGAAGAAGGTAGGATAACAATGCTGAAAATCTTTGGGAACCATACGCAAATTGAAATTTTCCCACGACTATCACTGGTGCTGTATTAAGTCAAAGAAAATCTCACCACAGTCTGAAGTTCTACTCATCTTGGCCGAGCAATATAACTGGCTAGCTTACTCAAAGGTAGAAAACAGTGCCTATTGCAAATTTCGTGGTATCTTTTCACACGAAATGTTATTTTAAGATAGGCATAAGCCACAGGTAAATTTTTCTATCATATGGATTCAGTTCTCAAAGCCATTAAGTTTTTAAGTATCATGAAAGGAAAAGAGGCTTCTGTGGATTAAATAACGGACAAAGGCAAGCAAAAGCAAGTTTCGCAGAAGAGTGTTATTTTCAAACCTATTATCAAAACAGTGATTTTTACGGAAGACAAGGGATGATCATTGTAAATTGTATAAACATAATCTATTTCTCCTACTAATTATTCAAGTTCCTTACACTATAGAATGATTAGTAATTTGAAAATTATAAATGTACAAAAAAGAAAACTGTAATTTCTATGGATTCTGATAATTTTCTCCTACCAAAGATTCTTTCACCATTAGGCCCCCTCCTGTGGCCACTGACGCCTGCGCCCTGATATATTTCGTTTCAGCTCGTCCGTCATATTTTAATTATAATTGTGTCCATCGGCGACAGATGTCACAATATTAAGAGATAAAGTAAGCATAAAATCGTAAAAGTATTTATCAAACGTGGTCTGCAAATAAGCAAACAGCCGATGACTTTATGAAAAGAATCAGCGAATAAAATCGCAAAATATGTTTGGTAAAATAAATATAAAACCATTTCATATATCCGGTTATAGAAAAATATATCTGTAAAGCCTCTATCGGCTTTACAGACATATTTTTCTATAACCGGATATAATGTACAACCGTAAATAAACATTTTTTTTGACAGCTCTGTGGGGAAATACATTTTTCTGATCTTCCACCAACCTCTAAAATGATAAACACGACGATGGATATGATGGCCCCATGTCCACAGAAGTTAAAGAAAATATTTAAACATTTAGTTTATTTACAAGACATGGGACACACTCGGACAAACATATTAGGAAGGATAAAATATTGGTTAAACAATCTTAATATTTATTAAGTATAGTAATAGAATAAATCACGTAGCTTAGAGGTGATTAAAGAAATGACAAGTAATTTTTTTATGCATTTATAACTATCTTTTTTTTTTAATTTTTTCAACTCTGTTTACTTTCGTCGAGGATTAAAAGTGGTTAGTTGATGCTCGTGCTTACCGCAATGGATAAGGCTGTGACCTGATAGGTGATTTTTATTTTTATGTCTTTCCTGCAAAGAGCGTTCCGTGAGACTTCGAGGCTTACCTCTCGTAAAAGAAAGATGACAGTGTTTAGCCTGTAAAATTGATGGATGGCTTTATAATACGTTATCTGTAAATCTGCTGTTGGAAGATGAAACAGGAACGGAACTTGTTTGAAGGAGAAATGGCACCAACATTATACGTTTTCTAGCTCAGGTTCGTGTCTCAGTTCCTCCTTAAATTTCCTAAATATTTTTAAAGTGTAATCCTAAATAGTTAGCTCGTTACCTAAAGAAGGTGTTGGAAAAATAAATTGTTCTTAAAATATATATATATATATAGTGTTTTTAAAAATGTAAGAAAGTTATGTAAAATTGAAATGACAGGAAATTGACAGAAATAGAGATAGCAGAAACACAGTAAAAACATTAAAAATAAAAAATAAAAACAGAATAACAGTAAATTAGTAAAACTTTTCACTACCAATAAGTTTAACAACTTCATGAGAAACACAAAATTACCGTTAAGTGATTAAAAACCAACAATATGAGATAAGAAACGGAGAGAATTCGACAAACATAGCATAATAAATGGAAAATGAAAAAAGTGACACCACGTGTAGGAACTTTTTCAAGGGAGGCTCCAAGCACGTGGTCCCTAATCAATGGTAAAAGCAATTGTAATAGCAAAACTATAGAATTGGTAAAAAGACCGATGAATATTAATGCAATAAACAAATATGTGTATGAGTCTGTTTCGCGAGACTTAAATAGACCAGAGTTAAAATAAACAGACTCATACTTATATTTGTTTATTGCATTAATATTCATCTGTCTTTTTACCAATTCTATAGTTTTTATTACGTTCTCATAAAAATTCATGCTGAATAGATATAGTTATGAATATACGCAGAAATGAATATACATTTTGGAATAGATAAACGGCAATGGACCGACCGTTGTTTAAAAACCGATCAACCATAGACAACAATATCTTTTATTATGTACCAGCCAAATTATTCTCGAAACCATCAAAATATCCTCTTGAATTGTAGAAGACCAACAGTAAATCCCAAATTAACTAACCTAAATAAATGGAACGGACCCCATTTCGGTAAGTAAAATCTCGCAGAATCTGGAAATTTAATTTTTAGTGCAAATGTGGAAAGAAACTACATTCATACTTAACTTGCGTTTAATTATATACTGCTAAACCAGTTCATTAATAATTAAAAGAACTTTTTTAACAGCGTTATATTTGCGTATAAATCGAAAATTTAATTACACAATGCACATGTTAGGCTTCGCTGGTCTTTTTCTTTAAGTTGTAAACAAAGCGTTGTTGCTGTTTCTTAGAAGCGCTGTTACCTGGCCGGGGCATCTGTTGGCGTGGATGCTTAAATGGCGACTGTAGTACATACAGGCCTGTAGGAGTGTGGATCAAGCCCGGTTAAAAAGAGGGGTACTATTTTGGTCATTCACAAGGTTAGATTTCAAAGTGGGATCAGTGCTTTTAAAAAAACAAGTTCAAATGGAGATTTTGTCTGGGAAATCGTGGTAGACTCTACGAAATTAAATTTATGTTTATTTGTCTAGTAGTGAACAGCTATGGATGATTTTTGAAATTCCGCCCGTTCAATATATTTTTGGTGTTTTTGTGAATCTATGTTTTAATGCTCTTGTTTTGTCCGATGTACGAACATTCGCATTCACAGAAAACTTGATATATTCCCCAGCGTTGGGTGACAGGAAACTTATCTTTTAGGCTGGATTTAGGTATTTTCTTGGAAGGAGGGAAGGCGACACGGAAATTAGCCTTTTTTAAATTTTTTTTCTATGACGTACCCAAGTTTAGGCTAGAAGGGTAAAGTTACGGTTCCAATGAATTCTTTTGTGGAATGGTTTATCTAAGTGATAAAGAAGTGGGGTTTATTTTTAAATTAGCCACCGCAAGGTCAATGATATTGCAATTGTAGCTCCTATTTGACGTAACGGGTTTTAAAAACTTTAGTCCTTGGGAAAAAGTTTGTGGCGTTGAGCAAACCTTTAATGCATGGTACACAAATATATAAAATGCCGCCATTTTCTTTTTGATGGGATGTCATGATTTAGCATAGGGAGGTAAGGAGCCGTGAATATTGTAGTAGATAAATAAAACATAATACTTTTGCAGTTGGAAATTGCATAATTTAATGCCTTAACAGCTTTTTCAATAGCTTCTTCATACTTTTTTCAAACGAAATACATTTACAAACCAAACAAACTGTTGATTGGTAATGCTGGTAATGTTTGCCGCTATACGAGTTACAAGTAATGCTTCGGAGAAAAATAACCGGTTTTTATGGGGATAGGAGAGTTCTCCTATCTCCATAAAAACCGGTTATTTTTCTCCGAAGCATAACTTGTAACTCGTATAGTGGCAACCTTGACAAGCATTACCAATCAACAGTTTTTTTGGTTTGTATATTTTGTTTGAAAAAAGTATCAAGAAGCTACTGAAACAGCTGTCACGACATTAAATTATGTAATTTCTAACAGTGACAGTATTGTGTTTTATTTATCTAATATTTTTGCGCAGTGTATCACATCAATCGCAAGACGTGAATATATCAAATTTTTTGTGAAGGCGGATGTTCGTACATTGGACAAACAAAAAGATAGTTTAAAACATAGGTTTAAACAATACCAAAGATATATTGAATGGGCGGTATTTCAAAAGGCGTTCATAGTTGTTGAGTAGGTATGTTGAGTAGGTAGGTGCGTTCATAGTTGTTCACCGCTGGAAAAATAATCATGAATTTAATTTCCTAGAACTTACTATCATTTTCCGGTCAAAATCTCCACTTGAACTTGATTTTTAGAAGCTTTCCACATAAAAGCTTTGAAATTTAACATTGTGAATGACCAAAATAGTATGCCGTTTTTCAGCCTGGCCTGGTCCACCCTACTACTCTCACTATGGCCACCCTTCACGCATCGACGTCAGCAGACGCCTCGGCCAAGTAACAGAGCTTCCAGGAAGTGGCAACACAACTTCGTTTGCAACTTCCTGAATAAGACCAAAAAAGCCTGGTAGTATGTGCATTGTAAAGTTAAATTTTTATGATGAAAATACCTAACGCGAGCAATTATTTATTAAAAAAGAAATTAGCAACCACAAGATGAATTTCCCGCTTAAATTCTTATCAACCCGCTCTGTTCCTTATCACCCAGGGAACAAAGGTCAAAGCAATCGGTAGGTACAGCCGACGGTATAATTAATAAGGTATATTTATAAACGCAAATATAACCTTGTTAAGAAGGTTATTTTATTTAAATTTGCATAGTTTCGAAAGAATATATTCGTAGGCCATTCAAAGTAAAAAAAAAAATATACACAGGGCGTCTGTGTAATTAATTAGATACTAATTTTTGTTGCTATGGGAATAGTTCGATTTCTTTGTTTGAAATTATTTCTTCCAAAACTTTTTTAACCATGATGGTCTTCTATCGTTTAATTAAAAGCACGTCCACCTGTTTAGACTCTTTGCTTCCTTCAATAAAACATGAGGCAATTGGCGTAGATAAACTCGCACTTTATTGAAAGCAAGCTGCTTACTATTCTGGACAGTAAAACCTGAAGAATTTCTTGCCTCCAAAATTTTGAAAAAATGAAGAAAAAAAAAAATAATTAGAACAAATTTATAAAAGAAAGTTCACATACCTAATCCTCGAATGTCTCTTTTGTTTCATTTCTTCGAAGGTGGTAAGGGCCGAGCTTAACCTTTGACACGAACTCTGTAAAATTTTCAGGATAGAAAGAAATTTTAATGTTCTTCTGAATATGTCTGTCTCAATTGATCAGTTCTGGCCGCCTGTGCATCTAAAGTGACCTACAATATGTAGGTCGTGTTTGGTGAAGTGCTGAAAACTAGTAAGCTGTCATGTCGAAGCTTGAAACAAGACAGTTTGAAATAGATCCGGACATGTATAAATAATATATGAATTACATATGCATGTTGGAATATGATACGGTTAAATTTTGGGAATTTAATTAATAAGGAACAGAAAGTTGTTTCATCAAATTTGTAGTAAATCGGTTTTTAAATATTCTTGGCAATATGGTTATTTTAAACTTGAATTTAAACGGCATATTTTCTCAAACCTATGATTGATGCAAATATATTATAACTCTTTCACAATAAGAGTTAAGACGTCTCCCTGATAGAAGCTTCTCTCTGTCTCTATCGTATTATTTATTAATAAAAGCATTATAAAATAATAAACAATCTACTAATTCTACTTAGGACATATTCAAAATTTCGAAATAAATTAAATATTCTATTAATATATAAAACTGTGTAACTCTATAAGCAGATTAACCTTGTAGAAAAATATTATTTAATACACGTTCTAATGGCATAATACACTTTAAATTATTCATGATAATTAAGACATTGCATTGTCAGTTTCTCGTGAACATTATTAATTTTATTGCAACTTTTTAATTACTTTGAGCTTAAGTTAATCCATTTTATTCCAAGTTTAATTAACAAAGAAATACATTTAATCATCGAACACTCAATAAATCATATTGGAAATCGGTGATCACACAAAACATG
This sequence comes from Dysdera silvatica, assembly GCA_006491805.2. NCBI lineage: Eukaryota > Metazoa > Arthropoda > Arachnida > Araneae > Dysderidae > Dysdera > Dysdera silvatica. The sequence goes on along the minus strand of QLNU02015359.1, from coordinate 5,860,234 downwards.
CCCTGTTTTTCAGTTTCCCCTCGGTTTTTGGCATGATTTATTACCCTCTGTCACGTGTTCTAAGCAGTGAGAAATTTTCGCTATGGACGACAAAAGACTAACTATCTCGGCACTCAAAAACCGATTGAGATCAGCTCGTAACGAGCTATCTAGGGAACGAAAGGCTAATTATCTGGGTTGAGTATCGATGCGATGAAAATAAACCGATATCCTTATCGATATGAAATCAATACGCCGTGTGGCAAAAAATCCTCCATAGATAAAGAGATGTCCAGAGGCATGATGACGTTCTTTTAAAGATCGAGCGACACTATTGCCCAATACATCAAGAAGTGTTGACCCATAGCCAAGAAAAAGACAAAAAATGCTCCTGTTTACTAGATCTATCGACTGTCACTGAGCTTTCCGACCACCGTCTCCAGGAAAAAGGTAAAAGCGGAGAAACCCTTGGGCTTTTGACATAGGCAAGAAAGAGATTTCTATCCATCTATCGATGGGAAAAAATGAGAAATTAAACTGTTTATGTGGGCCGCGACAGGGTTTTTGGATGACATCGGACCATTTGTGATTGATAGCGCGATCCACTGATGCCAAAACCCAAAAGAAGCCTCCCAGAAATAAAATATATCTTACAGATACGAAAGAAGCAACGAAATAAAATCAGGTACACCGAAATACAAAAGATCGGTTGATCGAAGATTGCGTGCGAAAATTAAACGATACAATGTAGCGCTTTTCCCTTTGCCTTATCATAAAAAGAAAACATTGTGTTTCGTTTAAAAATTGAATTCTATTCTGTAATGTTTGGATTGGTGATGTGTTTTGTAATTGAATTCCCACGAGAAAAATCACATTTCACGTGTTTTCAATGTCTTTTAAAATGAAAATATACTTTATTTTGTTCAATAGTAGTTTTTGTTTTCCATTGCTTAAAGTGATTCTTCTTCCTTTCTTTATCTATCCGTGTTGCATGCGGAATAACATGAAGAAATTTTAACAAATTTGCAGTGTTCAAATTTTTCGAAACGTTAGTTTCTATCTTCACAAATGCACGCCATTTAAGACTACCTTGAAATGTGCTTAGGGTATATAATTTTTAATAAATAAATAACGAAACTAATTATTAATATTAATGTCTGATTTATTCAGTTAATTTTCCATTGCTTAGAATTTCAAAAAGAAATTTATTTATCGACATTGCAAGGTTTTTTTGGTTCAAAAAAGGTTATAAGCTATTTTAAATTCTTTGTGCATCATGCACATATATATATATATATATACATAAATTCTTATGTATTACTAACTTCTTTACTTTTATCAATGCTATAAGGAATTTTTATTAATTTTAAGAAAATATACCATGTCTAAAATTTGGAGATTTTATTAAGTTTTAATGTACAAATTTTAAAATGTTTTATTAATTTTAGCGCTGCAGCAGCCATCGGCTCTCCCAAAATTATATGTAAAGGGGTGCATTCAGTAAAAAATTCAAACTAAATAATGCTGTTGGGACATACTACCTTATGTAGTTAGTCCTTTTCCCCACTTTTTTTCATAAGCCAAGGGGGTGCCTTTTGAATACTCCCCATCGAAGCAGCCGACATGGCTGTCATGCGCCATATACACTGATTGCAATCTGACAATGTTGAAATCGCAATTAACCTATATTAGTTTAAAAATAACTACACAAATTTATTATTCTTATGTCCCTAATTCTGTGTACATACAGAGCGTAAAATATCTTTGAGGCCATCCTAAGGTGACAACGGTATTATTGAAAAGCCGCAGTTAATGTTTGTTTGTTTTTTGGTTTTACGGCTCAAAGACTACAGTGGTCATGCTGCGCCGGGACCTACAGTTTTCCGAGGAATCCGAACCTCTTAAGGCCTGGGGAACCAAACCCCGTAGTTAATGTACGAGTTTGAAGTATATGGGAATACAATTTGCATACAACGTGTGGTGGGTGGCGAATGTGACTTAATGAAATGGATAAAGGTTATGGAAACAAAAATCTACATTAGCGTCGTAGAAATACTTTGAGAACAGTGTGTGTGTTACATTTCATTGTACAGTAGTGTAAGTAATAATTACAATGCCCTTTCATCGGGGTACTGGAATAAAAAATGCTAAATAATGTAATATTTCTTATATTTTCTTATATACTAAAACATTGAATATGCATAAAAAGGTTGGGCTATGAATACTAGAGGGGTCAAATCTATTAATACTTCATTTCTGAGCCCATTTCACGTAAAATAGAGTGGGGGATTGGAAGATATAAGACAGTACCAAGTAGTTACTTATCTTTAACAGATAATTCAGGAAAAAAATGTGCAGGATGACAATTCATGAGCAAAATTTCTGTGAGCGAAGCGACTTCTAGAAATTATTGCGCACATGAAATCCGCACATCAATGAATCTACCGTTAACAAAACAATCAATATGCGATTTTTTAAAAAGAAGCATAAAAATCTGCGTTATTTGAAGGCACTGAAGAAACCTGCATTTAATACAGAACACGTGATGCAGCCATTGAAGTTTTGCAAGGGAAGCTGTGGCATTTGATGATAAATGGATTGAAGTAATTTTTCAAATGTGAAGAAGTTTAACCTGGGCGGTACTTATGGGAATGCGTACCACTAATGTCATCTGAGAAAAAAACGAATATTTTCAATAAGAAAACATTCAGGAGGGTCAGCCTTTTTGGGCCTGCTTTGGCAAAAACGGTTTGGTTATCTTGCAGTTATCCAAAATACAATAAATTGTTTGGGGTACAAAAAAGTCTCAGAAACTAATCTTTTACACATTGAAAAAGAAATTGCAGGAAAACAATTAGATTTACCAGCAAGACATCACCAGCATGCACGCAAGTAACATGGTTAAAACGTATACATTGTGTGCTCAGAATAATATGACCAATTTTTTTTTCATGGCCTGCAAGGAGCCCAGACTTAAACCCACCATTGTCTGGTTTAGAATATTCGTTTTTCCTTCGGCAGATAAAGCCAATAGTAAGACGGCTCTCAGAACCATCCAGGTTTAATATTTTTTTATCCTAAAGAAAAACCTCTATCCATTTATCATCAAATGTCAAAACTTACTTTCTGAACTCCAAAAACCGGGCAGCATAAGCTCTTCCTTAAGTATACGTATCATCGTTATCAACGTCATTACGTCACATTCTCCACCCATCAAACGTTCTCTGCAAAACCTATTTCCTTATACTTCAAACGCTTGCATTAACTACGATTTTCAATATTAACGTCTTCATATTATACTGGCGTTAATTTTATTTACGGAATGCAAATACAGTTTAATTGAAACGAATAATATTATTTGTTCTAATTAACCGATTATTAAAATATAACACTGCCTTACAGGAGAATTAATGTGTTTGTAGAAGAATGTATGATCAACATTTTCCATAATATAGTGTTAAGGTCTCCAAGTAAAACAAGTAAAATATGAAAGAGATATAAGTGCGTGTAAGCATTCACGATGGATGCCAAAAGCGGCAATCGACATTACGTAAAGACCACATCTCTCTAGCCCAAGAGTAATAAAAATATCAGGAATGACAATGATGCGACGAGAGGGAAGAATAATTGGGTTATAAAGACTGTGAAAGTACCTATATGACAACATAAGAGCATCTAATGTTTCTTTTCTTCCTCGGCATCTCTTTTTCCCAGTAATAGATGTACTCGTCAGCAGTCTGATTATTGAATCCGTATATTGTCCAGAAGTACCTTACCATAACCAAGCCGACATTACTTCTTTCATATGCGTCCATGTAGTACGACGGCAAAAATGAAAGTTTGTGGAGTTACGTTAAGGTCCGTTGGTATCCGCATTACGCCTACGGCTTAGGGTTACCTTTCTGCAGCCATTTTGATGTACATTTTTATATGCAATATAATCCTTGTCTTTCAATTATGACCCTGTGTATAAATATACTGGAGAAGACTCATAATGCATCATATACGAAATTGTACACTAATTTATAGAAGCATAGGGTAATTCCACATTTCGTAAGTATTTTACTATATGTATACTATATGTTTCCATGGAATTATATTACGAAAGAGTAAAGCAGTTTCGTCATTTAAAAATATTCATGTCCGAAAAATCAAAACAGTTTTATTATTTAAATGATTTGGTAAATAGTGCTAAGGAAAACTTTTATTCAAATTAAATAGTTAACGAATTCCTTAATGCATAACAAAACAAGAGAATACAAAGCTTGATCTAGAAGATAAGGTAAATATATATAAAAAACTGTACTAGGCATATTTTTCATTGTTTCAGTTCCTCAAATGAAATGTTTGATACATGCATATAAACAAAAAACTCTTCTTTTATGTATCTGTGATCCTTCAGCTATCTCGAAATTTTAAAAATGTATATTTTTCAAATAAAGTTTATAATGGCAATATATTTGGTTACGAAAAAACGCGGAATTACTGAAATAACATTTGGAATGGGTAACATTTAATAATTTCAGTTTTTATTTTCTCACTATGGGGGGGACTGCGAGAGAAGAAAACATTCAAAGATGAGTAGTAAAATGCAAAGGATGGTAGATGGAGCGGTAAAATTAGAGGGTACGCATGGCTAGCATAAGAGAGATAGACTGAGGTTCCACATGTCACTACGCAAGATAGAAATAAAATACAGGGTACCAGGGAGGAAATTACATAAAAAGGTTAAACACTGGTAAAATAGCAATGAAAAAGATCACTCAAGCTTTCGGACGCATCAGCAGCAGTCCTTCATCAGGAGTAATGACGATGTTATGTTTCTGTCTCTTTTTTATACTTGAAATTTCTGGAAAACCCTTCATCAGAGTAGTCCCGCAGAATGGGAAAACCCAATGAGAACCAATGGGAGGCCTCCAATAGAATCATGGAAGAACCCCAATAGGGACCAATGAGAAACCCACACTGCGGGTTACCTAATTTGGGGATGTCTCATACATTTCAGAGTAAGAGTTGTTTATAAGTTTCTGGAAGTGGTTGTGATGTATTAATGGCTTTCCCGTGTAGTTTGTGTTCACTACGCAAGATTTCATATTAACTCAATTTCTGTTTGAACTTTTTAGTTCATTCAATTTCAGTTCAATTTAAGCAATAGGTTAGAAACTTTTACTACAAACGAAATACAAACAATTCAGTGTACTCTCGATTTTAAGAAATCGCACGGATCATAAAACTGTTCATAAAATCGGAAGGTCCCAAATGAAAATTAATAATAATTCTATGAAATATTTTAAGGGATCAACATAATATTGCATAAAAACGTGTATTTGTTAAATTTGAGGTGTATATATAAGCTCAAATCCATTATGTACAAAAGAAAATAAGGATTGCAGTAACACAAATGGAAATGGTCCTTTATACTTGTTTCTATTTAGAAGAAAAACTAGCTAATTCCCAGTAGTTTTTATTCTTGACAATTTCACAAAATAAAATTATATTAATGTGTGTTTTATTTTAATAAATTATAGAATAAAAATGGTTAAGAAAAATAATTAAAGCCAGTAAAAATAAATAAAACTAAACAATATTTTATAACTCACGCAAAATACTTTAAAGTTAGGGATTTTTTCCTTCCGTATGAAATATGGTTTTAAAGAAAAGCTGACAAATAACAACAAAAACAAACTTTAGATTATTATTTTCTAAAACTGTTTACTTTTTCCATCATAATTATTGCCGCTGAAAATAATGATTATGCTTTCAGGAGGCAGTCATTATTTCTTGTTTATTATCCTTTAAGACGCCATTAATGATATCATGGAACAAAAGGTCTTATATTTCTTCCCATGGATCTTAAAAACAAAAGAAATTTGACACAAAACTGAAAAACCAAAAAATACAAGAGGGGCGCCACACGCTTAAGAGCAAGCGAAGACAAACTTTTATTATTGTTGCTGCTATTTACCACTAGCTTCAAGTGCATTGTAAACCTCGACAGTTTTAAAAGCAACTTTTGGTAAAAGTTTTTTGAAACATCTGTTTTCTCATTTTTCCGCTGTAAATTTTTTGAGGTATTCTATTTTATGAGTTAAAGAAAATAAACCAATTTTTTAATTCAGTTTCTGGCGAGTTTGTCATCAAAGAAAATTTACTGCCACTATTGTTTTTAAGGAAATCTAATACTGAGACTGAACTAAAAAAGTTTCCTCCAAAACATATATGTGGCAAGGCTTTTAGAATGTCCAATTACTATGGGCAGGTATCTCAGCTCCACCTTTAGATATGTAACTCGCCGAAAAGTGAATTTAGAAAAAATTTAATACAGTTTTATGGAGAGTAAATTAAAAACGAGGACTTATACTGATATTAGTTTATATTATTTGTGTACAAAATGTTTAAGTTACATTTTAACCACTTAGCTTACAATGTCGTGTCAGAGACGTGGCGGGGAGCCGTGCCAAATGTAAATAAAACGTCTCAGAGACGTTGTGGAGCTACACGCGACATTCAATCAGTTTTCTTTACCGCATTCGGAAGTGCAGACTTACTTTTTACGAGAAATTATAAAAGGCACGCGCGTTTATGGCACGCGCTATTGGAAATTAAATCGTAAGGCAAGGGGTTAATGACCTAAAATATTGAATTTTGAGAAATTATATTCATAAATTGAGCTTATTCTAAACGAGAAGCTCGTAATAAGCTACACATTTCTTGATTCCTTCGAATTCTGATTTAAATAATCCATTCAAATTAGAAAATTAATTACGTAATATTATATATTTTTATAAAATAAATATTTTCGATTTTAATTAATCTTTATTTCTCTTTAATTTTCGCACATATATTTCACTGGTTTTTTTATCTGATTGACCGCGATAAAATCAGGTCAAAACCGCTTTTACATTCTGCAAAACGATGTTTGGAGCTCTCTTGGAGATTCGGAGCTTTCCTCGACAGCGACTGCTGTATTTTGCTTTCATATACTTTTTTTGGGTAAATTATTAAATTACAAAATCGGTATTTTTACGTATAACCATGTTAACAATACTATTTCACATGATATCTCCTCTTTTGATCAACAAGAGCATGGATACTATACTGTACTTAATTTTTGAGGACACTAGGACCAAATATGGCCAGGACGAATACTGGACTTTCGCTTATTGGGACGTCTGGCCCCTCGAGTGTGAAATTCTCTATCTTACGATTCACAGATATATAGTTCACCAGCGACAAATTAAAAGAAAGTTATGCACTCATTTAATTCTTGTAAATTCTTCTAATTTAAATCTTTTGACCTTTTTTTCTATTGCTGCCCAGTCTAAATGTCCAGGTCGTTTTTACTATTACATTCTTGCTCTTTGTCTCTTTTTATATGATGTTACTTTTCAAAAGATGTTAAGATAATTTCTATGAAAGTAATATAATACATTATGTTTTAGGAATACACCTATGTGTTTTCGTATATATTTTGTATTTATTCATTTTATATTTGGACGCTTTGCTAAAATAAAATTTTAAGCAAATATCTCCTTTATAATATATTTTCAGACACCATTATGCATTACAGGTGTTATTTATGCAGGGGAGGATTCAGACTTTCATACTAGTGAGTCAAGGACAGAATTTCCATAATCTTGGAATAT
>QLNU02015359.1:5824227-5846914 GCA_006491805.2 Dysdera silvatica | reverse complement strand
TTCTTTCAAGTCTTTGAATAATACATTCTTATCCACAATTTAAATATGCATAAACATATATTGATATCTTTTGATTATTTACACGGGTTGTCCAGGCATGCGTTGGGTAAAATAATCGCATTTTTAAACTAGCTGAACCATGAGGAAATATACCAAATACATTCATATAAAAATATTTTATCTCCATCCCAAAGTATTTGAATTCCATGATCTGTTTATTTAAAACCAGTGATTATAAAACGATGATTAAATATCAATAATTTATTCTAGTTTATATATTTACCCCGTATATTATTATTATTTCAGCCATACTTTTATATATTCCATAATTGCAATCGTCGCATATGTCACTGTAACTCAAAGCTCTGCGATAACAAAACGTCGATAGCTATTTTCAGTCTGACTGCCCTGACTGTATATCTTCCAGAAAATGCAACTTAACTCTAAAATAAGTAACAATAGAAATGCCTTTTTTTTTATGAACTGGAAGAAAAGGCGAAGAAGCGAAAAGCGTCCAAGCATGACCTCCCCTTCTCATGTGAACACCAAACGACGGAAGAAACAAATGATCCCGTCGTTAGTAATGAGTTCCATGCTGCAAGAGTTGAATCGCGTGAAAAGTTCGGAGAGGATAACAGTATCGGAAAATGAAAGGGTGCCGAAGGAGGTGCTTCCTGTTGGAGGTTTATGTCGGAAGGTGAATTGATCAATAAATCAATGGCGGCAAAGGTATGATGAAGCTTAGAAAGGGGGAAGATAGGAGGAGTTAGGAAGAGCAATTAGGCAAACGGGTCGAAATTGTCCGACGCAGACACCTGACGAATGATCCACAGTTACTAGACCGCACTGGGCCGCCGGTTAATGTCTCCGCGAGGCCCGATTATAACCGAAATATCTTGCGTAGTGATTTGGGCCTTCAGATTGATTATTCATTGACGTTTGACCAATATCCACCGGAACGGAGTACGTCCAGAAATGGCTTCTGAAGCGAAGTCAAGCGCTACAGGTTCGGGCGTGGTTGCAGACAAGAGTTGCCGATTCAGTGAAACTAAGCATATCTACCGATGGTAAGATACGGTTGACCATCAAACCACTGAAAATTCATGTTCAGTTCACAAATGGATATGTATGGACTAGTTGTCAATTGCATACTTAGCAATACCGAAAGCTTTTTTTATTGAGATGACTTTAGGAATTTCAATAGGCTAGTTTCATTCTCAAAAATTCAAATCTCCATCACAGTATTTAAACAAATACACAATTCGCGGATAAGAAATAATACATATAAGGTATAATTTAAATCATAATAATTTTATAACCAACAGCACTTTTCTGAAGTCTTAATCAACAAACTTCAATGATTGCAACAAATTAGAACGTTCTTTAAATTGCAGATTCATCAGCAAGTATTTACACCCCTGTTTTCTGATCAAAACATTTTCCAAAGTAACTTGACCGTTATTGTAATCTCTCCATAAAATATAAAATAAAAAATAAATATTATATTTAATGTTAATTATGCATAAATTAAATTTAATTAAAATAAAATTATACGATATTGCCATCTTTTTCTAAATAATCGATTACTTTAAAGATGGCTTTTATATCTTATTGTATAGTTTTGAAAACTACACAGCGCCAATTTGTCAACTTCTTCATTAAATTTTATTGAGTCGATCTCTTCATTGGGTTTTTCCCGTGACAGAACGTTGTAATGAGCTTTGCGTTTTTTCCCCCGATAAGACCTAAATTTATATTTGCGTAAATTTAAAAAATTACGTATTTCGCTATATGTGTAAGAAAACATAAGCGTATTAACATAAATGTATCTGCAAGTAAACTACTGCAAACAAGGGCAAGTTATGTGGTACCATAATTAAAATAAGCATATCTTCAATTAAAATGATATTTGCGATATATTTGTTAACAAGTTTGGTATTTTCTCCACGTGCAATTAATGCAAAGATCATTTTACTTAATTCAGTTAATGGTGTTGCTACACGAAGTGTTAATTAAGACATTAAGGGGGCACATACCCCTTCCGGCTTAAAAAATCATTTTTATTATTTTTTTAAATGAAAGACCAACCATTTCTAAAAATGTTGATACCAACCTCGTACTTAAAATCGAAGTAGAACCCCAGTTATAAATAAATTACGGAAATAGTAATTTCGAAAATCGCTGTTAAAAGGATGCTGAAACGCAATGTTTACATTCAGTGGTTTAGTGTTTTCATGTTAGCACTTAAAAAAAAAATAAATAAATAAATATAATAATAATAATAATAATAATAAATATAATACACACACACACAAATATCGAATAATAAATATACACACACACACACAATAATAATAATAAATATCGAATAATAAATATAATAATAATAATAAACATCGAATAATAAATTTAATACTAATAAATGTCGAATAATAAATTTAATACTAATAAATGTCGAATAATAAATTTAATACTAATAAATGTCGAATAATAAATTTAATACTAATAAATGTCAAATAATAAATTTAATACTAATAAATATCGAAAAACTTTTAATAATAATAAATATCGAAAAACCTTTAATAATAATAAATATCGAATATAAGTAATAATAAATATTGAAAAACCTTTGTTACAAGTACTCTTTGGTGAAAAGACTTCAATCAAAAATTTTCAATGTTACAATATCCTTCAGGAACAGAAGTTCTAGCAATTTTCGATTGATACCAAATTCTAAAATAGCTAAGTACAAAAAAAAATGCTTTATTTTTTTCAGCTTTCGTTCTGGAATGCCTGAAGAAGATTAGGACAGAAAAATAAAAAAAACACGTTTCATAAAAGTTTCACCAAAAGTTTCTTTCTAAAACATCGATATTTCCAACAGACTTAAGCTTGTGTGTGGTAAATAGGGACAACAACAACAACAACGACGACAACAAAAAGTCGCCTTCGTTTTCTCTTCGGTTACGCGTCTTCCCTGCTTTGTATATTTTTTCAAGATCTGCGTCAAAAATTCTTTTGTCTCATTCTTACTGCTCCACCTCAAAGAACATAAAGTACTTTGTATTTTTCGATATCGTTAAAAGCAGTTAAAAAGATAATAAATACAAAATAATGACAGTCTTCTGAAAGCATAACCCTTATTTTTAGCAACTTTAATTATGATGGAAAAAGAAATAGTTTTACAAAATAATAATAATAATAATCCAATGTTCCTTTCTGTGATCATTCATTTAAATTTATTAAGCTTTCTTTTAAACATTATATAATTCGGAAGAAAAACTATTTCACGACAACTAAATTCCTATATTTGAATTATAAAATATTTTCTGATTTTGTTTATTTTTGTGTATTTTATAATTTATATTTATTAGATATTTTAGCATCCGATATTCAGGAATAAAATGTATGTTAAAATGTTATACATTTACTGGTGATATATCATTATAGTAAACGGATGAAAGGAAGTACGTTTCTTTTTCTTTTGAATAAAATTTTGACCTTTTTGACATTTTCGTAATTTTCCTTGACATGTGTAATTTATTCATAATAATTTATCAGTTAATGCACATTAGATATGTAACGCAGTTATCTAACTCTAGCATCGTTCGTGTGGAACTGAAACTGATTGGTTTAACAGCGGAAATACGAAGTGAAATTGATTTTAGCCTCGATATATATTCTTTGTTATTTGCAATTTAAACATATTCCTCGAGTAAGTTTAAACCAGCGATATAAAATCTTTTAAATTCTTTTTTTTCGGTCCCGGTGTTATTATACTTCATTCTGGGCTTCATATTGTCCGGTATGAATTTAGTTGCGACCAAAGCTATAGTTAGTTTTATTTAATTTATAATATACTCTTTTGTAATCTTCAATTTTCGTTGTTACAAAAATGAACGGCCCCTTTTTTCAAGTTTCATTTAATTTAATTTCTTTCTTTATTGTAAATACCTTCGTTTAACCCAATAAATTAATAGGTAAAAATAAGGTAACAAATAATGGTTAGTTATGAATATTTCGTAGAAAGTTGGTTAACTTCAGCTCCAATATAATTAAGTTCCACCAGCACACAACGTTTCTTCATACATCGAATGAATTTTATTCCGACATTGCGCAAATATTACGTCCTCATAAGAAATCCATTGCCATTGGGAAAAGTAAAGTTAATTTATCCATAAAATATATCTGAAATTTCAGATCATAAATTTGGCGTGCAACTTTTATTTGTTGGTGTATTTGAGTTAGAAAAAAAAACTGCACCGAATGATTAAGTTATAAATGAAGAAGAACACAAAGCAAATGGGTTTTTATAAGGTTTCCTTCGCTCTGAGCTGTACTTTTGCAATCTTTTAGTGAGGAGGATGGTTGAAAAGTAGTGGGGGGGTTGGGGAGCTACAGCTATCAATTAATGTATAAAATATTTCTTCTTAAGCTTACTTTGATTATTATCCCCAAAGGGTATAGAAACATGCCACATAATATCTAATAAGAGCTAAAGAATTCAGTTTCGCTAATCATATTAATCGTGGATATTACTTTTTCCTGTTGTACTAATTGCCTTATTCACGATACATTTTTATATATGCTTAATTCTCCCTTAGCTTTCCTAATTTTATAGAAGCTAGTATCTGAAAATATGAAAAAATATCAGGTACTACTGATTACAAAATACGACACATCACTTTTTGTACCGTAAAAGACAATTCTCAAAATCTTTATTTAAGAAAAGGCGAATGCCTGCGTATATTTGTTTGTGTATGTAGGTAGTTTTAATAAATGAAGATAAACATAATTATCGTGTTTACGTAAAGGAAATTTTGCTTATGTGTATATATAACCAGGGTCGCATTTACGAGCTCAGTGCCTTAGGCACTGAGCTTCCCTTCCTTCGGCGTCCCTACCCATTCCATTCCTTCTTGTTGCCTCCTATTCAACCTTCGTCCCTAAATTAAAAATAAAACTTAACTAAATGAAGCTTAATTAGTGAATCAAAAATGTATTACAGATAAACACTACTTACTAGTTGCTACAAGTACGGTACAAAACATAAGGGACAGATATTCCGAATTGTTCTTAGATATCTTACGATAGCTTTAAACATATTAGAATAGTAAAAAATGATATATATATATATAAATGGGAAAATAGTAGATAATGTAAATATAAATGAAAATGTAGAAAATCAAGCAAATAGATTGGTGAGAAATGAAAACAAATAAAAAACAATAGTAAACAATAAAATAAAAATACAAACAAGTTTATCAATGAAGAGCGTGCATGAAGCAGATTGTACATGCATGCATAGATTCAATATATTGTCATATAATTTCAATCTTCACTCTCGTCACTAGCCCGTTATTATTAATCGTAAAATTGTCTATTCATTTATACTTTCACTACACAGGAATGTATATTTTGTAATTGTGGTATGATGTACATACATTTACACCTATTAATAACCTTCATTTACTCGCTTGATTTTCTACATTTTGATTTATATTTATATTTACATTATCTACTATTTCCTATATATATGGCCTGCAAAAGGGTTGCTGGTATCTAACTGGAAGGAGACCCACACGCTGAACGTATGTGACGATGTGTGGAACCGGCCAGGCCAGTAACCTAGTGTCCTACCCCGCCTTCAAGTGGTGCAGGCTGAGCTTTCTATTTATGTGGCAAATTAATATTTGCTACACGGATAGAAAGGCGGAAGGGGAGGGCTAATTCACCAACCCGTTTAGCCAGCGTGGTGAAATTATGGCTAATTCCTCCATTATGTTGACACACCAGAAACAGGAGATACCATTTCTCCAAAACTTTTTACTTCAGCTTTACAGATGATTTTTCAGCTGATAAATTGGAATAACAAGGGAATAAAAATAAATGGTGAATATTTAAATCATTTGCGGTTTGCTGATGACATTGTTATTTTTTCAACGAACCCATTAGAACTCCAAGACATGGTACAGGAGCTCTCAACTAGAAGTAAAGAAGTTGGACTCAAGATGAACCTACAAAAAACTAAGATCATGTTCAATAATTTTGTAGAGGAAACAAAAATACAAGTTGACAACATTGAGCTAGAAATTGCTGATTCATATATTTACCTTGGCCAGCTGATTTCAATGGATGGCAACATTATGAAAGAACTCAACAGACGTATTAAACTTGGCTGGAGTGCATTTGGAAGAAACAGTTTTATCCTGAAGGGGAAATTGCCTTTGTGTCTAAAAAGAAAGGTCTTCAACCAGTGTGTATTGCCAGTCCTCTCTTATGGATCAGAGACATGGAGTCTAACAGTTGGAGCAATACGAAAGTTACAGACAACGCAAAGGAGCATGGAGAGGTGCATGCTTGGAATAACTAGGAGAGATCGAAAAAGAAACACTTGGGTGAGAGAGCAAACTAGAGTAGAGGACATCATTGTTAAAGTAAAAGGGCTGAAATGGCGATGGGCTGGGCATATTGCAAGAAGAACTGATCAACGATGGACAACAGAAATTCTGAACTGGATTCCAAGAGACCACCGAAGACCTAGAAAACGTCCTCAAACTAGATGGGTGGATGAAATAAGAAAACAGGTTGGGGTGACGTGGAAGCGAATTGCTCAGGATAGACTTGTGTGGAAAGCATTTGGAGAGACCTTCATCCAGCAGTGGATAGATAATGGTTGAATATGATGATGATGATATAATATACATTGGATTAAATGCCAAAAATTTAGAATTCTTTTGTATGTTTCCATCAATTAATGTGTAATTTTGTATGAGGTACCTCTGATGAGTTTCTCCATAGTATATTTGTATACTCGTAGACATAAATGCAAAGGAATAGTTATTATATATAAAAATATACACGAAATCCTTGGCAAGATGTTTCCTCCCCTCAAGCCGAACTTGGCTGTCAGAGAACTTAACTACACGCCTCAATTTTCTATTTCTGTAGCACTGCCTGGAAATAAAGTGAGTTTGGCTATGGTAACGTATTTCTGGGCGATATACGGACCCAATAACCAGACTGCTAATGAGAACTTATATACGACTAGGAAATAGTAGATCCAAAGGCGGACAAAAGATATCAGGTGCTCTTATCTTGTCATGTGGGTACTTTTGTAGTCTTACTATCCTAATGTGTCTTCCTCTTTGTGTAACCAGTGTCCTTCCTGATAGTTTAATTTCTCTCGTGAGGGTTAAGCGGTTTGCAAAAAACGTTGATTGGCGCTTTTGATGTCAATCATGAATTTGCACATCCATTTACATCTCCATTTGGTTTATTTAAAATCATTGTTATTATATGGAAAATAATAAGCATGTATATAGATCTTTCCGTAATCAATTTCATCAATATGTGATATGAGTTTATCTCCCAGAATTAAATGTATTAAAAAAATAATATGCGTTTAAGTTTGATAATGTGTTTGCCTCTAAAATAGGATGGTTGATATATCCTATTATGGTATTAGGAAAATTTCCTTTGATATATCCTATTATGTTATTTGGAAAACTTCCTTTAATATATCCTATTATTTTATTAGTAAAATTTTCTTTGATATATCCTATTATGGTATTAGTAAAATTTTCTTTGATATGTATTATTATGTTATTATAAAAATTTTCTTTGGTAAATCCTATTATGTTATTAGGAAAATATTCTTTGATATATCCTATTGTGTTATTCGGAAAGTTTTCTATTTGTTATATATGGACAGAGTTTAAAACAACGTTAATTTTATTCAATCTTAAATTGTGATGTTCTTTGGAGTTTTGATTTAGAGATTCCCCACGAAATACATATCTAAAAATTAAAAATATAATTTATTTATAAAACTAATAAATGTCTGTTCTTTATTTTAAATATATGTGCGTTTAATACATATTAATCACGTAAAAATTATTAATCTGCATATTGAATGTAATATATATTTCTTACGCTAGCAAACACTCATCCCTGATAATAAATATTTCAACTTTTTTAACATAAAATATAGTTCTTGAAACAGAATTTCTTGTCTTGTTATTTTTTTTATATAAAAAATGTTATAATATATTATATGGTACATAGAATATATTTGTTTTCCATTAATATTAAAGATTAAGATACATAAAGGCACTTACAGATTTTTAGGTTTTAGCCCAAAAAATTAAAAATTTACTTCTTAGGATAATAGTTTTTTCATTCTGGACATTACTTTGCAAATTTATGCTCAATTTTTTTTTATATATAATACATTTATGTTTAATTAAAAGCATTTGCAAGTTCATAAAAAAGCTGCTCCCGGAAAAATTGTGGCCTCGAACAAAAAATGTTGATATACCCTATCAACGAAACCTATTTAATAAGCATCATCCATTACTGTCTGGGACAATTACAATATTTTTGCATTTTATTTTAATTAAATTACATTCGGGTTTAATGAATCATTTTTAAAAGTAAAATAATTACATACTAATAAAGGAAACGTTCCATGAACCCAAACACTTTTTTCATGGTTTCCTTAAAATTAATTCAACGAAGAAAGTCTCCTTTTTTGTCGTATCGACTGAAAGGATTGAGGATATTTTCTTACACCTTTTTGAGCACAGGTGAGAGGAAAGTGTACAAGTGGCTCCTCCGATGTGTATTGTTATTTAAATGATGCTTATAATTTTAAGCCATGGGGGTGGGCACTTAATCTACTCTTAATCCATTTGATTTGCCCTTTGTGTTTCAGAGATGCATTGAACGTTCCAAATAAATGTTCATGATTTTAGGCATAATATAATCTAATTAGCATCATGTGCTTCATTGTATTCCCACTGCTTATTATTTACTTTTCGTAGCACAAAACTGATAAGCTTGAATTGAAGCCTGGTATGTATTAATCAGATTCACCATATTTGTTTACGTTTGCTTGATCTTTTTTTTTTCAGAAACAAAATTGAATTATTTAAGAAGACCCAGATTTTAAACCCCTCAATGAAACCTAAATTATTTTAATCTCATCTCAAGACAATACACTATTAGATGTATTTCAAAACAAATTTGTGAAAATTACGTCCATAATTCAATTGATAGTGGGGAAAAGTAAAGCAAAAAGTAATTCATAATTACAAATAACCGTAACGCTATAATCTGAATTTGCTCAAAACGTGTTTTTTTGCTTGCGCATATTATAACTCGTAAGCTACCTAATGGAATTCAACAAAGGGGTCTAAGATGCTTAATATGTAGAATTTTACTAAACCATTTCGTTACACCGCAAACTATCCTTTAACTGCCACCTCTTAATAAAGGTATCCTCCGAATACCGGCCACATATCAATGGAAATGAATGTGCTCCATAAAATTAACATTAGTGTTAACTTCAAAACAATAAATTCCGAATAAACAGCCAGCGGGTTGACATCACGAAAGAAATCCTTATTCAAATTTTCAAATTTTTCAGTCTTGTTTTCAGCTCAAATTATCAACAATGTAAAGTAAAATTTAATGACGAAACTTTCCTACAAATTACGTCATTGTGTATGTTCATTTTGTAGCTGCATACGCGCACACTTTCTCTGAATATGGTGTCTCCATGTACCACCGGTTACTCCAGTAGTATCATCTGAGCAAACAACTAAACCCACTAAAACTTGGTTTCTGACAGTTCAAGTTAGTTATGCATTGTTACCATAGAATAGTGTCGTATCAACCTAGATTCGACATTTGATCGCCAGTTTGTAATCACGATAAGTTACAAACTGGCGCTTAAAAAATCATTTTACGAAAATTCTAAAGTCCAAAGGAAAAATTAAGATTTTCCAGGACAGTAAACAATGTGTAAATACACGAAAATTACCAACGCTTTACGGTTGTGGGAGGTTAAAGATAATGGAATTTTAAAACAATAATGAATATTATCTGCGACAGTTCTTTCCAGGCCTCAACTTACATAGCAAAACCAAGCGTCAGGAAACCAGAGATGAAAAACTTGACAAAATGCCGTTAGAGTGGCTTTTCAACTGTCTATCACAAAACTTTCAATCACAAATACTGCAATTAAATTATTTTATAATTGCAGAATTTTCCCTCACCTAATTAATCCAAAAATGTAGGCAGAGATGACAACGTGAAAGGGTTGGATCTCATTCTGAGATTAGCCTGCAAATATTCATTATTTATATTCGAACACAAACACCTTGAATTGTCGCTGTCTGACTTGTTTCTTTTGATTTGAATTACAGACTGTCTTGCTATCTTTAAATTGGGTAATATTGTATAATTAGTTTAGAATATCAATAATTATTTTTTAAAGATGGCAGACCATTCTTTTGGTCTTTTTTGTATATTCCCTCATCAGCATATTTTATTTTCCCTAATTTTACTAACATTATTATTTATTAAATTGGTTAGTTTTTTATTGCTTTCAATATTTCATTGTAATAGCCATTTTATTGTGAAAATTTTCTTCTTGTATATATGTTAATGTAAAATTTAGATGCATCCATATATATATATATAAAACTTTTTTTTTAATATTAACGTATTTTTCAAGCACAAGAGGGCAGAGTTTTAAAATTAAACTATGCACTAACATTATATCTAAAAAAATAGTAATCATATAAATTTCATTATTTTCTTTACAGGTAAATTTTGAGTACTTGTAAGCAATTTGAGTCTACTAGAACAATTGAAGAAAGAGAGCTTAAATTGTAAATATCTGTATCCAATCTCTCACAACATAAATTTGAATGTGAAAACCATATTTAATATTTTGTAAAATGAAATAAAAAGTATTTTGCATTTGAGATCGTTATTGTTAATACGATATATTCAAAATAGATGGTTTTATATCCTTAATGAAGTTGGTTGTGAAAGTTGAAGATGAAAATTCTTACAAATTACATTATTTTTGAGATTAGTAAGCTTCTAGGTTCCCATATATATCTGTTCATTTATAAAATAATAAAAATTGCATTGAAGGCTACATTTATTCGTAATATCAAGTTTAGTTCAATTAATATGGAACGAATTTAAAAGAAAATTGTCTTTCAGACTTCACGTAATTTTGTAACATGAGCCATCGTCCAACTGTTAAGATGAGAGTTACTATGGAATAAAGGGATCCGCAGACACAAAACATAAAGCACGGAAGGATTTAGATTACACGGCCCTTGCGCGAGACTAAAATTAAGCGCTCCTTCCCTAAAATATTAGGTATTTTCTTAATGATTACCTTTGATCAAATTTGTAAACAAACGTGGGGGGCTCAAGCCCTTGCCTCCATATGTGGGCGCCCATGCTTTGACCTCACTAATATGAATTTCCACTCAATGCTTCGCCGAACAAAGGTAAAGAAAAACTTTAGGAATAAAAAATATGGACAACCAAAATTTCTGCATATATTTGCAACCATTCAGGTCCGAACGACCAGAAATTGCGAAGAACGGTTCTCCTAAACGGAGTATTCAAACACAGTTGCAGCTTTGCATGCCTCGTTCAAATTTGCAATTTTTCTTTACAATGTGCAAACACAGGACTAAATGAACGTACTTCCAGGAAATTCCTTCTAATATTAAGAAACCGTAGGAGCAAAGCTGCAAACCTGAACAATTGTTACTTTACTCGTAGAATTGAAATGTGTTCTGGAATTATTTGATTTCTCTCAACTGTTAACTGCTGTACGTCGGGTGGAATTCGTTAGCGCAGGTCTTAATAGCAGAACTCACCAAACCGTAAAGAACAATGCCAAACGGAATAACGTTCGCTACTGCAACTATAATGGATGCTGTTAAAACTTACAATTGATATCATTCTGATTTATATCTTTAGCTAAATAGTTGAGACCAAAACGGTTAGAGTAGCATAAAAATATCCGGAAGGCTTCCTTGCGTGTGGAATTATCCAGCTTTGTACTCTTACATTTCGTTCATACATTTTCTTAATGAGTTTAATGAAAGGTTAAAGACTAGAAAAGTAAGTTGTTTTTAATTGAAATAGAACAAATAGATATAATTTCCGAAAAAATTGAATTACAAACATGAAATTAGTAGGTTATTTATGTGAAATATCAAGTGTATTAATTATTTTAATTATTAGTTTATAATTTAATAGTGAAGCAGAATTTTTGTAAGCTATTTAATCATAATTTGCATAAAAATAATATTGTAATTGGGATATAAATTTTTTTCTAACGTTTGCGTAATAGCTAAATAGCAACCATTTGTAAATATTAAGATAGGCAAGTATTAATAATGGCTATGCAGTGGATTTTTTATGATGAGCTCTTGTTTTCATTAATGATTCACAACAATGTATGATAGTTATCTAAATTACCATAAAGCGATTATTTCATTGTATGATAAAGTTTAAATAGTGTATTTTAAGCTTAGCTAACATACATGATGGCTAATAATTAAGTTAACTGTGGTATTATTTTCTGCATTTAACAAAGAATTACACCAAAACTAGCAAAAAAAACATGCCTTTCCTAGAAATTTGGAATTCCCAAATTTATACCTTCCTGTCTTATGTTTCACCAGTAGTTTTGGAGCTCTGATCAGGCGAAAATACAGTAATATCACTGGTTGACCCCGGTTCAATTCCATCTGAACTGAGCTTGCCATTGGCTCTCTGCGGGCAATTTAGCGAAGGACTCCGCCTCATCCAAGCGATCGCAGCGGACGAAGACAATGGCGAACACCCGTCATGGACAGAAGGCCAAGCACGGCCCTAGCGACGAAGTCCGAATTACGAGGGAGGGCGGAGTCCGGTCCCAGAATAGCAGAAGCAGGCATCCATCCACCGCCGCCCGGCGGCCAAAATGAATGTCCCAATCACTCCGTCTTAAGCGAGCCGGAACCAACACCCGCCTGCCCGGACCACCCGGCCATCTTTCGCCAACGGCGGATGATGCCTGTCCGGATTGTTCTGGTCTCGTGCGCCCTGGTTGCGGGGAATGATTTTCTCCTGTTCTCTGCCGCTCGCGGCACCACACCCACTCAACGGTGTCCGGTGGTCTCCTGTAGGAATACCGGCTGGCCCGGGGTGTTCTTCCGCGCCACCCATCTATTTCGGCCACTCTTCGGGGCGGACTGATCGTGGATGGCCTCCGGTCGACGTTGAATGATGACGACCATGTGTGTGCTGTGCGTCCCTGAACGTCCGCATTGATCGACAATTCCCCCCAGTGGCCCTTCTCGGTCCACTGGTCGTCATAACATCTGACGTAAAAACCTGTCTGAGAATACAGCGCTGTCACCTTCGGCGGCCACCCTTCCCAATAATCTCCTTGCACAATACGACGACGACGACTCATCCAACAAAACATTACATCACGTGCCATCACCGGTCTAAAACAATCAGATCGCAGCCCATTTTCTCAAATATCCGAATTTCCATTGGACCATCAATGAACTATTTTTCGACCTGCCTAGATTCACCCAACTATAACTTCATTTGAAATTATTTTTTCAGTTAATTTCCACCGAACTCTACCCCTTTTCCAAAACCATTTCAGTCCTTTTAAGTGGGGATAAAAACGAACATCGTTAGGTACCCAGTTTTGCCATGGGAATCTAGGTCTAGGTCTAAGTCCAAAACTAGGAAATAATAGTTCAGATTCTGTCTCAGCTAAGAATAGAGTTGTGTTGTTGAACAGAATTGGTAACTTCATTCACAGTTGAAAATACATCCCTTGTAATAGTTTGATTTGACCATGAAGTTAAATATTATTGTTTTGTCACATAAAGTCAACTGTTATGTTTTCTCTTATCAAAGAATCTAGCGTAATTTGTAGAGGTTGTTTCAATGCCTTTATCATAGTTGTTATTATATATATATATATATATATATATATATATATATATATATATATATATATATATATATATATTATCAATCGCTAAAAGTAAGATTTGTCTCTATTTCATACTGTTTTCTGCTGCCACACAGACTTATTATAAAGGAAAGTGATTCCCACCTGAGGGTCGTAAACTGGTGTTTGAGGGTTTGGCTCAAATATTTTAGGCAATTCTTCTTTATGAATTTCTAAAACCATTAAATGTTTCTAACGCTTTTTATATTTACATATATATTACAATATTGTATAATGTGAAAGTAGTACCAAATTATCATTTTTAGTGTTATCTGATTAATAACCCAAATATAAAATAAAATAATTTTGCTGTAATATAGCAAGACCTGCATTGAAAAATTACATTTACAAGGTATTTTTATAAAGTGAAAAATATTTTTATGCAATGCAAATAATAATTCATATACTTACTCTAACGTGTATACGAAATCTTTCCCGAAATTTATGCAAAATTGTTATATTTCAGATGGTAATATCGTAAAATTGAAATGAAATACAACAAAAGTGGAATATAGAAGATAAAGTAGGAATGAAATATGAAATGGGTCATGAGAAACTCAGAGGACAGCACTTTTTTAAGAGAAACGCTTGCTGCAATGAGTTGGATATTGGACATTTCTCTTCAAGAGAGACTTGAGACCCTAAGTTTTGCTATTGTAAGGACTCAAACAGAAACTTCCAATACTAAATTTATTACGACAAGCGTCTCCCTTGAAAAAGTGATGTCCAATAAGTTTTTTGTTGTCCATTTCCTATTTCATTCCTACTTTACCTTCTATATTCCACTTTTATTATATTTCATTCCAATTTTACTATATTACCATCTGAAATATAAGTTTTTCATAAATTTCGAGAATGGTTTCATATATATTTTATAGAAACTAAATTAATTTTATTTTGCATTGCATAAAAACCTTTTTTACTTTGTAAATAACTTGTAAATATAATGCTTGCAATGCAGGTTTTGTTATATTTATAATACAATCATTTTATATTTTGATTATTTATCGATAGTAAAAAATAATAATTTTGTACTACTTTAACCTTACTTATTATATTTAATTGGTTTTACTCTAGGCAGTTATTGGCACCGGATTGATTCCAATTTTACTAATTTCACCTATATCTCCTTTTTATAATTTCTTTATGTTTTATTAATTAACATGTATACATATATAATATAATTTTATATATATTGTTTTCTCTTTACTCTGCTAAAAATGCTTTTATTATGCAAATGCGACTCTGGCTGACAGAAGGGGTTTCAAATATTTTGGTTACTATAAAAGTGGGTCGCGGCTTGAAAAGGGTTGGGACCCACTGCTATAGAGCAACAACAAAGTATATAAATTTATAATCCTAATTTTAATAATGCAACAATATTATACGGCGTCCTCTGATATGAGTATGAAATTAGCGAGCAATTGAATGTAAAAATTTGCATATGCAGCCTAGTTTACAATTTTTCATATAATATTTTTATGATTACAACACAATTATGACTATTTTTATTAAACCTCGGAACAAATTAATACGAAGGTTATTCATGTAACAAAGATGTTGTAATTTAGATAACCTTGCGAAAATAGCTTCTGTCTGCATGATAAAGAGAACTATGATGCCTCAACACAACGAAAGTATTGATCTTTGACCTTTCCCAAATTTCAATAAACATAGAAAATTATGCTTTTTTATTATATTATATTTTATTATGTTGTACTATACTACATTTCATTATGTTATAATTATATTTCTATATTAGATGTACATATAATAAATGAAGAAAATTTTTGAATATAAACAATCGACGACTACTAAGAGTATCTAGCAAGGCTTTTGTAAATAAATACAATAATAAAAAAACTTAGAAATGTTTATTCAATTGTTAAGAATCTGGATTCAAACGCCTTTATTATCCGAATTTTGAAATCCCTAATGAGTTGAAAAAAGCAGATTTGTAGAAACGTAAATCGTTTTCTTAATTATTTTAAATTTGATTAATTTTTTCTCTTTGCGGATATAAGGAAATTGTTTCCTTAAATTCACAAACGAGAAAAATGGTAATGAAATTTTAATTTGATTATTACTTGTTATTTAGACTATCCTGAGATAGTAAGTTTTTTGATCAGCAAAAAAAATTTTACTTTCCATCCAAGTGTCGCCAATTTGCATTATTGGCTACTTGAGATCTCCTCCAGTGGAAAAAAGTTACTTAAAATAATTGCATGAAGTCCAACGATATTATGTGGACACCTTTAACGAATACGTTTCATTGTTGTTGGTGTAAACAGAAGTAAATTGAACTACTTCAAACTTTAAGCAAAGGAGATATAAATTTCTATGTTTCTTTGCTTTATCTTTGCAGTTAAGTCTACGGTGTTCATGTTTAATAAATGTTTCCTTCGTGTCATGTACCTCTGAGGCCGCTTGCTTGAATCCAGTTTACAGCACGGTTTCTAAAATAAAAATTTAACCAGTGTTTCTCAAATCGTATACACAACTGAACTTGGACTAATCTCCACAAGGACTCTCTGGCGGTTTCCCAAGTTATATATAAGGCATCTCTGAAAAGTGAAAGGAAATCGTTAAATTCGGTAACGCCCCCCCCCCCTACCGAATAACATCCCCTTATATAGGGATATCTAACTTGAAGCAATATTCTGTAACAATGGAAAAGTATTACCTGTCGTTTTATTCTGATTTATTGCTTACGTGTATGTCTAATCAATAATAAATAACAGCCTTCTATGTTTTCCTTGAATAATATTTATGGAAATGTTCCGTGACAAGCTATGTGACAGGAAAAAATGTTCCAAAGGATAGCGAAGTATGAGGACTAATGACTTGAACAAATCTCTAGATTCTTCTTAAAAGTGTTTATGCATGCAATTATATTTGTTACTCGAATAATTTATGTGACATCCATATTTCACGAAGAAAACTTTCAGAAAACGTGAGTACGAAAAGAAGACCACCTGCATCTGATTGCGAAGGTAATGGATCTCCAAGTTTGAATGAACAGGTAATTGAGCTCTGATGAACCACTTCGTATTTCAAAAGTAACCGAGATTTGATTATATACGTTTGAAAACGAAGACAACCGAGTTCTGATGGGGTATTCACTTTCGCTTTATTTATTTATCAAGACACGGAAAATTGCAATTACAATATCAATTCCTTGATAGGAGATCAAGGGAAAAAAAGCTAAACAATTAGCTTGATGTGCCCCAATCCCCTTACATACTATCGAAAGAAAAAAAAAGAACAAAAACCTTGCGTTTAGTAATAATTAAACTACAATATTCGCGGTAACAACATACCATGAAATGTAATAATTTATCAAGTTAGAACAAACACAGCAGTATATATTACACATAAAATTTGCACATAAATATAATTCTAACTCAATTAATATATAAAATACACTATGTCATATAACTGCCATAAATATATATAACAGTCACTAAAACAATAATCAATAATTATTACGATAACAATAATTACATATTAGCAACAATATAATCATTATAATTACAACTCCTTTGGCACTGTTAATACTAATAATGACTAGAACTAATAACTCAACACTAAACGGTTAGAACAAGGTATTTTAGCAAAACGTTCAAACTAAACGGCATGGCAAACAATTCGTCCGTCGGCCAAAACTCGGGGGCTAGAACGGAAAGAAAAAAGCAAGAACAAGTTAGTTAAACATCGGTATTTAACCTCTGAACAGAAAATACTGCGCTTGCGCCATAATGACCATGCGTCACAATTATTCAAACCTGCCGCGCACCACCAGCGCCACGACTACTACCACAGGACTTTCCCCACGAATATCTGACCAAACCGGTTACAACAAATACCCACCGAAATTGGCGTCTTAAACCAAACTTCGTTTTTAACGTAATTGTTCCAAATGTAGCTATTGGTGTTCCGTTTGCAGCACACAAGCAAAGGTCACCCCTCTTTCTATAGGTTTTAATATAGTTTCTGGGAAACACGGAAACTGATGCCCCACTATGAACTAAAAATGAAAACCCAGAACTTTTATCGAAAGCAAACAATTGGTATACCTGCTCGATATAACCGGATCCCTCACATCCGGCCGAGCTGTGCAGTTTCCCGTCCATTTACATGGGAGGATACATTTCAATGCTTCATCTCCGTATCCACGATGGTACCAACAAAGGTCATGAGTACTAGAACCGCTCCCTTGTCGTCTAGAGCTTGGGTCGGAGTCCCTACAACTCTTCCTATAACCCGGGTTTGATTCCCGATGATCGGCGAAATACACTGAGAAGGCAAATCATTACAACACCAGTTCAATACGAAATTGCTCTACGTTTTGCGTGGATAACAACAGCAATACGCCGAGGAAGGGATTCGATGAGATGCTGAACGAGAGATTGTGGTATTGTCGTACAGTAATCCTGCAGTTTCGGCCTTAAATCCGTTACAGAGCATGAAAGCAAGTCCAAAGCGTGAAGAAACCGTTACAACTTATCCTAAAAATGCTCGAGAGGATTCTTATCTGGAGTCTTGGAGGCTAGGTGAGGGTTCCAATCTTACTGATATGCTTATAAAACCACTCTTGTGAAACGTTTTACCACGAGGTGGCATATTATCCACTTAAAAGAAGGTATTATTCTGTAGGAAAATCACGTGCCGAAAGGGGTGAAGATAATCCATCAGCAGTTCAACTTAGCTCCAGTCTCAATGGTTTACATACAGCTGAATGAGAGGACAAAGCAAAGTGAAGACCATATAAAAATTCCCCATAGTTCCCCGCCGCCACAGGAACGCAGAACGCCTGTCTGATGCGAGAGGTATTGTACTGCATGCGGTTGATGTCACACACGAGCTCTGTCATCCACTTGTTGTACCTGCAATCGTGATTCATCGGGCCAGAGGACACTTTTTCAGTCGTCTACTCTACAGTAGCCATGCATTTTGGCAAATTGCAGCTGCAGCAATTTCTTTCTTGCCATTAGCAATGGAACTCGAGATGGTTATCGAAAGTTATAGCCGATTTGCACTAATCGCCGAGGAACAGTTATTGTGCAAACACTGGACGAAGCATTTGCATTAAAATCTGTCGTAATTTGACGTAAGATTACGTTTCTTCCCATCGATACGACACGACTGAGTCTTGAGTCTTCAAGCACCCTGCGCATCAATCGCTAGTGTGCGACCACATTTTACACGATTCACACCGTTTTTCCGCTTTTGAGGTACTATTGGTACACCCGTGGCACGGTACTGCGCGACATTCCTAGCAGTTTGGTAATTGCTGATATCAAATATCCGACCTTGCGATCACCGACAATTTGTCCGCGATCGAAATTGCTTACATGGCTGCCATTACTTATGATAATATTCTTTGGCTTGCTCGTAGATACTCTGGTATTTATACAGCATGGCACTGATTTTAGCTAACTTCTCGCAGGCCGTTGGTTTCCGTCGTGGTCATTTATATTGTCGCATCGCTGGTGTATATAATAATTTGTCTTTTCTGTGTATATTGGAGAACATGTTATACCGACAATTCCCGACGAAATAACGTATAGATCGTTCTTCGGACATGATATGTCTGAACCTATTGCTTTTTATTCTATATTTTCCAAATATGGAACCTAAAATCAATAATAAATATAAGAACATATTTCTAAAACGTAGACTTATAAAAAATTAGGAAGGAACCCGTTGTGTCCTAATTAATAATAAGTGGATTTTGATAAATGAAGCATTTATTATTGAAAAATACGTGCTTTTGAAAAAATTTCGAATTGTTCAAAAATATTTCTAAAGCATTTTATATTACTGCTATCCGTACTTTCTCTTCAATTGCCAATAATTCAATTAAAAAAGCTCCATTTTATGTAAGTTTTCCCATACTTCAAATAACAAAAGCTTAAATTTAAGGATATCTGCGTGAGCATTATCGTACTTTTAAAATTGTGAAGAAGCTTTTAAAAATAAGTTCTGAAGGCAAAATATTTTCCACATTCAAAAACGAGAAGAACATAAAAAATTTATAGTTTTAATATTACCTTTTGCATCCCCTTTTTCACTACGCCTTTCCCTCTTTTCTTGCAGTTTTATCCTTAACCAATTCCAGGTAAAATACCCAGCCGTGTTCTATGCGAAATCTTCTCATTCGAATTCAAAGCAAGGATAGGCAGAAGATTTTCTCTCGATCTAAATTCCCTTTTGTCGCTAGAGGAAGAACAAAAAGCCAGTAGTTCGATGATTTCGAGCAAATCAACGCCAGAAAGAATGGTCGCCTCCGTTAGCACACGAAAAAAGGAAAATTGGCCTTCTTTCAAAGGGACAAGAATCCCTTTTATATACGAATCAAAAGAGTGGAAGGTTCCCCGAATTACATCTTGTGGAAAATCCCAAGAGCACGGAAATGTTTATGGACGACACTTTTGTTTAGCTAGTAGGTAGACGAAGTTCGAAAGAAAAGGAGAAACGAAGCTATTTGCGGACAGGAGAAGAGAAATGAATTGGATATTTTTTATGAAAGTCATCTCCTTGTGCGCACATCGTTTTTATTTTACCCAGATATTCATCCATACTGTTTGTTCAACAATGAGCCTAAAGGTATATTTTTTGTATGAAATAAAAGGGGATAAAAATTATCAAATAAAAAATAGGTATGAAAAGGTGAAGAAGAAATAGGAGGGAGAACAAAATAATTTAAAGTTAAACGACGGCCAAAGGAATAGTAGAAATGCAAAAGGAAGGAAAAACGAAGGAAATAATAATAAAGTTGTCAATATACCAATTAGCTCAATAACCAATCTTACATTGAAGATTCAGATTTCTAGTATTGTACTTACAGGATATAGTGGACTCCTTATATATAATATTGAACTATACCGGACTTTTTATATATAATATGGAACTATACCGGACCTTTTATATATAATATTGGAATATAGTGGACTCCTTATATATAATATTGGACTATAGTGGGCTCCTCAAATATTATATGAGACTATATCGGACTCCTTATATATGATATTGGATTATAGTGTACTCATGTAGAGTGATGCTGGAGGAAAATCAGGTTCCAAAACTTTAGACTACGTCGATTAAAAAAAAATAATATTAAAACACATATTTTAATATTGCTCGATTTTGGTGAAGAAGAATGAAACGTATCTATGATTGTTCAATTATTATATCATTATCACTTGAACCAATGTAAATAATATATGAAACGAAACAACAGGTGCTTGTTTTCAAGAACCTTTTGTCTTTACATCACAACACTCACGTCCAGTGTCTCCTGCTTGCTGTAATGAGTCTCCTTCCTGTTGGGTGCAGATAGTTTCAGCTGAACACGAAACCAAACTTCATCTGCCTCCGAACAGTTTCATGTGCATTGTGTTTTCTCAAACATTGTAGTTTTTTACATGACCTGTTGTCAATGTCTTTTTGATTTTTTCCATCATATTTATTATATTCTCTACTGTCTATAACGTTGTTTGGTTTCCATCCTAATTGTAATATTGTAATTGCGAAATTCCTATATTTTATAATAATCCTTAGGGGCCTACAGTAATCAGATTTTGTCCGTCTCCCATTGGAAATGAAGTGTCGCCTTTGGCAGCCAACCTAAGAAGAACTTTACTTGCGCAAAGATGGATAGGTGGATGTATGGATACTTGATTTTCTTATCATCTAATTTACGAAAAGTCATTTCACCATTAATAGTTTCATCGACACACTTCCAATCCAAAATAAGAATATTTTTTTTTTTAAATACCTAATTACAACTGCTTGATTTAGATTGTGTTAAAAAGTAATTATATTTATATATTAATACTGTATGGTCCCCTTTAATCGGTGCAATTTAATATATATCTGAGTGCGTTAAAATCCAAAATTTTCCCTTTGCCCTGATCCAAAACAGTTCTTAGTCGAGGCCTTGATTCTAATTATGTGAAACGAACTATCAACGAATATTTAAAGTAACTCAACAAAGAGATACTATTTCATTCAAAGTCAAATGTCAGAAATATGCAAAAATTCCTTATGTTCATAAAAGTCATGAGTTTTGTATCCTATACAGTCCTACTGTACCACATGTGATGTACTATATTTTGAAGTGGAAAAAGACTACGTAAATACTAAAAACACTCATAATATTGAACTGTCCTGATGTTCAGAATTTTATGATTTTATTCCATATATTTATTCCAATGTAAAATAGATAGTTAAACAAAAGCTTTCATAACGTTATGGGAAAAGAACAATTAATTTCAACACAACACAATCAACCTCTAATGAATTTTAACCAAACAAACTATTCGCATAGTATTGCCTATACCTTCTACTTAACATCAAGTTAATTAATAGCCAGAGGCTTGAATTGATGCTTAAAGTTTTTTTTAAGTAAACTATACCATATAAGGTACAGTAGGTATTGATGGGTTAAAATGACTTAATTCTATGCTTCCATTACAATACCCGAATTTCGTCACTCTTTTCTATGAACATCTAAGTTTCCGAATGAACTGGCCATGATATCTCTTCCGTCATGGACGATTTAGAGAGAGTCTGGCTATATATAAAATACGTTTTTAATGTATATAATATGTTAATTAATAATATATAAGAGCAATTAAATATATTATATCATTATATTTATTATAATAATAAATGGAAATATGCAATAACAATATAATATTATGTATATACACCACGTACACATACTACATATAAATGTATGCAAATAAGTAACAACGTTTATTAACATTACGCTAGATCACCAGCTATACTCACCATGAAATACTTTTTTTCGAAGATGAAATGCACGCAGATCCGACC
>QLNU02015359.1:5804321-5819481 GCA_006491805.2 Dysdera silvatica | reverse complement strand
GCTTCCTTGGGACGCAAGCTACAGAATCACAGGTACGGAAGAAAGTTAGTTCCGATAGAAATAGAACAAAAATTAAACCGGTTTTTATCTAAAAACTTGTGTTAAGGCAACGTACATTCAGAATAAGAAATGGATTAAATTCTATTCTTAGATACATGTTGCACTTCCTTGTCCAAACTGCCCACTAAACCCCAAACCAAAAAAATTAGAAAGGAGAGTAAGCGTGCAAGTCATCAGTTATTGATTTACCATTCATTAACGCCTATATCGCATATGAAAATAAATTTGAGATTTCCGTTTTTGGAAGTAAATTAAGGACAAATTATTTGTGAAAATAAAACTACTCTTTCCGAGAACATGCAAAGAAACTTTTTCAGTAATTCTGCAAGTCAACGGGGTAAGATACGCCACTTCTTATCCATAAAGCGCACATTTCTGTCATTTGAGAACGACATAAAATTGACTTTTTCTTCGAAATAAATTCTTGTAAATGCCTTCGATTAATTATCTAACAACACAAATCCTTTTACATTAATGAAATCCGAAGGATTTTGTTTTTCATTTGCAATCTGTTTTAAAGTTGTTCAGGATTTAAAACTACCTGGCTTTCAATATGCCAAATCATTGCTTTGACACACAACAGCATTCATTATTACAGAAACGTACGTAAACAAAAATTTTTAATCGAATTGAAATTAATTTTCAAATTTTAATTTACCTTAAGCCCAGTTTTAACTTCGAGAATCAGTAGTAATTCCACTAGACATATATTCCAGTAAAATTTTACAAGTTTTAACGTAAATATTTCTTCATATTTCCTTCGAAATGATAACATGAAAGGGAGAGGTCTGATTAAAGTCGTAATTCATATGTCTCGATTTGTCACACGACGTTGATCGTTGTTGAAAGAAAACTGTCAATTAAATTTCAATTACAGGTGTACTAACGTTCATTGAACGAATTAATGAAAGATTTTGTCCCCTTTTAAATAAGCAGCAGGCTCATGCAGTGCTGCGGTCATTGGAGATTTAGGCGCACTACTAATTAAAATCTTTCGCGAAGTTGTAATTGATTTCTATACTGTAGCCTCAAGCCCAACACCCTGCATATAACATTTGCTTTCGTTTTCTTAGTGGGAGGCTAAATTTCTCCTAGGTGAGGGGGAGCTAGTGTCCTAGTGAGAGGCTAGAATATGCTAAGACTACCCATTCTCCACTTATTTCGCCGATAATGATGAGAAGCTTCGCATTCTTTGAAACTTTCAAAACCTCATTTATGTTTTAAATCCTTCTAGTGTACATAAAATATGAGACTGAGGATCTGTGATGTCACAAAAGCTGGAGATTAAACTAGGTTTATTGGGAATATTAACGTTAATGTCTTCAGAACACTCATGCCTTAACTATGCTGTATTGTACAGCATAAAATATGGTACAATTTACGGTACAATACAATATGGTACAGTGAGAAATATAATAAAAAGCTCAGTTGTGTTCAAAAATTTAGTCCCACTCTCCCACTTGTCAGAATTTTTAGATTAAATGAAATGTACATGTATATAAATGGCATGTAAATATTTCTTTTAGCTAATAATTCCCATTGTACTTAACGGATACTCAACTTACAAGTCCACTCTACCAAGGTTTTGCTAATATTCTACTCCAGGGCACCTCCATTAAGGCAATATACCTTTATCAATTTCATGGTTATATATGATCTCTTCCTAATTGTTACAAAACTGCAAAAAACACAAATAATTAACCCTTATTTCATTCGCAGTCTCTTGCCTATAATTAGTCTAAGAAAATATTCATAAATAACAATGACATCTGCATATATTCAACAGTAATTTTTCAGATTACATGCAATTATCTTTTCCATTATCATTTGAATCATATCATTTTAATATTTGATTGGAACTCTTAAAATATTTGGGTACGTAAAAAAACATATTATTTCCTACAGCGTAAGTATTTATAGAAGGAATAGAAGCAATTCGGAAATCTTTTCGCATCCTTTTTAAAATTGTATTTTTTCAAACAAATTTCGCACATATACAAATTTATATTTCACTGAAATATATTCACTATAAAAGGCATCATCAATTTAGTAAACAATTTGGTGTTCGACGAGGAACTTAAACATATCATTTTTAGGGCTTTACCTTCAATAATGTCAAAAGAAATTTTGGCATCGTGTTTGCCGAATATATCTTGTTTTAGGACCGTTATATCAGAAGGTTTAAGCAGAAATTAATCACTCAGTATATCATACGTTGCATTCCAAAAAGACACTCCTTATAGTTTTCTAAACCAATAAAATGAAGATATATTTCTCTAACAATAAGTACCGAATTGTGCGGTTTTTTATTTGTTCCTCCTTATACTTTAAGCATTAACAAATATACGTATTTAGATAAAAATTACTGGTCGTTTTATAATATGATATACTGTATATTATTATTGCGATGAGTAATTTGTTAAACCTGCATCTGTATATATGATATATTATATGCAATTAGTAGATAAAACCGGGACATCTACCTAGTTTTAAAGACAATGGCAACCAATTTTTTGTGACAATTTTACCAATTTTTAATTTATTATTAAATTATATTTTACAAAAAAAATCGTTTCCTTATAATGTCTATACGAAAAATTTGCTTGTTCCTGATGTTCTTCAATATCAGGATTGATGTCAGCATTCATCTTATTTCCGACATTAGAATTTAGAGGCATATCTGCATATCATATGATTAATTCCTCTTTTTATTCTTTTATTTTTTCTTGTATTATCTGCTTTTCTATCTTCAGTTAATGCTACAATATTTCTATGATATAATTCCTATAATATAATCCTATAATATAATTGAGATCCATCAAAATTAACAATTCAGCGCCCAATTTGGAAATTAATTGCACATCCCATTATTTTAATTGTTTACTTTGAGCATTATTTGTTAAATGGTGGTCTTAGTGTCTCGTCCGTTCCACCATTTTATTTCGTATGGAGAGCATATCCTTGTAACTTTATTCAATTAACTTCATTAAATGTCATGTAATTTTAAAAATGACGTCTATTTTATTATAAACCACAAGTATAGATGCAAACATTGACACCTTAATAAAGTTATATTCAATATATAGCACCTATGTTTTCAATATAGTATTCTAAAACTCTTTCTAAACAAATCATAATTCTAGTGTTTCCTAATAGTACTACTTTTCTGCTTTCTTAGTGCTCGAACAATTTGAATTTGCTGTTGCCAGTTTAGAGACTAAAAGAGGTCGCACACATTGAAACATAATCACTAGAAATGTTTCATTTATTTAATATTAGCTTTTCTTTTATTCCGAGTATAGCAAGCATTTCTATAGAACCTAAAGTAAACTACATTTCGCAAAAGCCTCATAGAGGTAAATATATTTAATTAGAATAATTTGGAATACAATTTGAGAATAAAAATGCTTTCAGATACCCAGCTTCATGGTAACTGCATTGAGAGTAAAGCGTATTTCGGATTGATAAATAAATATTTATGAATTAGTTTACATGTAAAATTTGTCGGATATATAATTCATCTTTTAATTAAAAACAAATATCTTATAAATGTTCAAAATCTATTGAGTTATATTAATAATAAGTAAACAAGCAATATGAAAGGGTATAGAAATTAAATCCTTTAAACTTTCCAGCTATCATACCATCCAGCTTGTCTCTTTCAGATTTCCAGATATCAGATGTTTACTGCCCTAAGAGAATAAAATATACAAAACACATTGATGTGATAAGTGAAGCATTGAAAGCATTTTTCTCGTTTACAAAAGACTAAATAGATAACTGGTAAACATATTTTAAAAGGATTTTTAAATGGACTATTTTAAATTTAAGAATAAATTAACTTTCAAATGTGCAACATAAAATTTAAATACAGCTTATTCTAGATTTTAAAAAATCATGCTATGATTTTTAAATCCAACATCTAAAATACAAAAATGCGCTTTTATATATATTTAAACTTTTGAGAACAACATTATTCATGGGCACATTAATTATAATTTTAAATTCCGTTTGAGAAAACGAATGGATGTTATTTTCATAGGCGTATGCTGAAAGTTCATAAGGAGGGGTTATAGGCAAAATGGGGATTACAGAGCTTCAACTCATATATTCCCCTGTTAAATATATACAATTTTATTGCAATGTGGATTACAACCCCTATAAACACCCCCCACCCCCCCTGTGTAACCAGTAGTCATTTTAAGTCCAAAATGTAGTTTTAGGTCACGAGTGAAATTTCAAATCATGTTAAGAGGAAATATTGTAGAGAGTATATGTGTTTCATGTTGATTGTATTTACAGAAATATTCCCCCCTTTTTTACTTTGCGAGCCAATTTCACTGCTGCACTATATGCCCAATATTCACAATATGCCCAAAAGTATCCGGACACTTTGGATTTTTTAATTTTTTCGAATTTCTAAAAAACTACTCGGCCAATTGTTCTCTAACTTTGGAGTTATATAGAACATGCTTGAATGCATACTGTCCAATAAAGTTTAGGTGACTTGTGTATTTACGGAACCATCCCAATATTGACAAAATGAAAAAATATAGTTAATCACCCTGTATTATAAAAAGCCGAAAATTATTTGTAACTTTCAAAAAATATTTAGTCAGCTATGCTTAATGCTTGTGTGCATTTTTGTAAAATAGACATGTATATTTATGAAGATAGAAACGTTTCTTTTAGAAAACCCAAATTTTGTCACATGTTTTTTGCTTATAATATCCACAATTTTCAGTCAAATTTCACGAAACTTATAAAACATTTGTCAACGTACAAAAAAAATATTATACTTAAATTAGAAATTAATATATTGAATACACGATGAGATATGAGCATTTGAAGAAAATAATTTTTTATTGCGGACTTGAAAAATGTCAATAACTTTCTTTCATAATTTTGTAGTCAATAGTATAGGGCAACTTCAAAAAAAAAAAAAAAAAACCACAAACCAGAGTGCTCTCTTGAAAATTCAGAAAGTTATCGATGATATAGTGAGCCGTATTTCTCTAATTCTCTGAAAGTAGCTAGATGATAAGGGTTTTTTCCACAAATTGTCATATTCCAAATTACCAAACACCCCTGTTCTGAAAATGAAATATTCCAGATTTATGCAAATAAGGATCAAAAGTATTCGGACACCCCTCTACGTGGTGGATTCTGTTAGTGACGTCAAATTTCTAGCTCTCAGACAAGTATAAAAGAAGTCTGACGAGTTAACAATTATAATTTCAAAGCTAGAAAAGTAAAATGGGAGGAAAGCGCGAACTAAATGATTTTGAACGTGGTGAAGTCATTGGTTGTCACCGCTGTGGAAAATCTGTTCGTGAGATTTCTGTGATGTTACGAGTGCCCCGTTCCACCGTTAATGATGTTATCGTAAAGTGGGAACATACGGGGACTACAACGGTGCATCCACGACCTGGTCGACCACTTCGTCTAGTAGACAGGGAACGCAGAGTGCTGAAGAGAGTTGTGAAAGCGAACCGCATGAAATCGACGGAAAATCCGATTGTGCGGATTTTCAAAAAGCCTCTGGATGCAACGTCAGCACAAAAACAGTTCGTCAGGAACTGCAAAGTCTTGGTTTTCATGGCCGAGCAGCTGCATATAAACCAAGCATTACCGCAACCAATGCCAAGCGTCGCTTACAATGATTCAAAGTGTGCAAAACATGGAGCCTGCAGCAGTGGCGTGAAGTGTTATGGAGCAATGAATCACGGTACACTATTTGGCAATCAGATGGTAGAGTCTGGGTGTGGAGAATGCTGGGTAAACGCTTTTTACTTGACTGTATTGTGCCGCAAGTTAAGTTTGGTGGTGGAAGCATAATGGTTTGGGGTGGTTTCTCATGGTTCGAGCTTGGCACTTTAATTCCTTTGAAGGGAACTCTGAAGACGGGAGGCTATCTCGACATTTCGGACAATTCCACGCTGCCCACATTGTGGCAACAATTTGGAGTAGGTTCATTCTTGTTTCAACAAGATCGTGCTCCTATCCACACAGAAAGGGCTGTACAGAGCTGGTTTGCTGACATGGATGTTGAGGAATTGGACGTGCCTGATAAGAGCCCAGACCTAAATCCCATAGAACACCTATGGGATGAATTAGAACGTCGACTACGAGCTAGGCCAAAATGGCCCACATTGGCGCAAGAGCTGACTAATATTCTTTTGCAAGAATGGCATGCAATTCCCACTGAAAAATTCCAGAAACTAGTAGATAGCCTCCCCGATAGAGTGGCAACAGTCATTGCAAGAAAAGATGGCCCCGCAGTCATACTAATTTTTTTCTTCTTGGTGGTTTGTTGGACGTTTATAGCGTAAGGACAACAATGGTCATTCTGCACCAAGCAAGGTTTCTGATTTCTGTAAAGGAGAAGCAAAACAATCAGGTGTGCGGATACTTTTGATCCTTATTTGCATAAATCTGGAATATTTCATTTTTAGAACAGGGGTGTTTGGTAATTTGGAACATGACAATTTGTGGAAAACCCCCTTATCACCTAGAATCAGAATTAGAGAAATACGGTTCACTGCATCGTCGATAACTTTATGAATTTTCTAGATATGTCACTGGAATTTTCTCTAAAGTTGTGTTATACGATTGGCTATAAAATTATGAAAGAAAGTTATTCATATCTTTCGCGCATGCGCAGTAAAAAATTATTTTCTTCAAATGCTCATATCTCATCGTGTATTCAATATATTAATTTCTAATTTAAGTATAATATTTTTCTTGTACGTTGACAAATGTTCTGTAAGTCTTGTGAAATTTGACTGAAAATTGTGTATGTTATAAACAAAAAAATTATGACAAAATTTGGGTTTTCTTAAAGAAACGTTTCTATCTTCATGAATATACATGTTTGCTTTACAAAAATGCACACTGGCATTAAGCATAGCTGGTTAAATATTTTCTGAAAGTTACAAATAATTTCCAGCTTTTTATGATACAGGGTGATCAAATATATTTTTTCACTTTGTCAATATGTGGGTGGTCCCCTAAATGCACAAGTCACCGAAACTTTATTGGAAAGTGTGCATTCAAGCACGTTCTATATATCTCCAAAGTTAGAGGATAATTGGCCGAGTAGTTTTTTACAAATTCGAAAACGATTACAAAATCCAAAGTGTCCGGATACTTTTGGGCATATAGTGTATACACCTATTTACATCATGATTACCACGTTGCAGCGATCTCAGTGGCCGAATCATAAATTTTTTTAACCGATCGGCCAGTTTTGAAAATATTACGTAAAAGTTCCTTTCAATTTCTACAAAATTATACATTCTTACAATTATTTGAATACGTATTATAAAATAGGTTGTGAACGCAGTGAGTTGTGAACAGATGAAATTTGACTCGATATATTTCTTATTAGGATTAATTTCAGGTTTTTTAATCATTGATCACATGGTTTCGGCACGAAATTTGCTTACGTTTTACCATATATGATTGAACTTTCATATATAGAAAATCAGAATATGGAATAAAATTTTTCTGAATTCGGTACATAGAATAATTGCTTTTATTTGTTGAAGGAATTTCTGCACATAGGAGGGATTTTTGTATATCGAAGCAATTTTGACATATCAAAATAGTTCCATATATTGAATTTTTTTATGAC
Organism: Dysdera silvatica; assembly: GCA_006491805.2. NCBI lineage: Eukaryota > Metazoa > Arthropoda > Arachnida > Araneae > Dysderidae > Dysdera > Dysdera silvatica. The sequence goes on along the minus strand of QLNU02015359.1, from coordinate 5,811,785 downwards.
TAACGTAATTTTTTTATTAAATGTTCTAAACGACTTTGTTTTCAGTTCGTTGAAAATATTCTTGAAGTCCTATTTCTCTGGCTTAAAGGGTGTATCGTTGACTTTTATGCTTTTTCGCAATTAATTGTTCGGCAAGTCCTTATAAAATTTATTTCTCATACAGTATATAAATTCAGAGTATATAAATAATACATAAATATATTTTTAAAGTGTATTCAGAACATGGCTGTCTTGTTAATATTCCTACCTTTAATTATCTATACGTCAACATTTTTGTATAAATTTATTCAGATGCACATATTTACAAAATGAAGGGTGCGTTGACTGGAAGAAAACTTCGATAAAAAGAAGCGATATTTGTATACGTGTATATTGTGTAGTATGTTGCATTTAGAGACAGATGAATACTATATCCTAAATGATATATATATGTAAAAAAATAATTTCTGCTAATCGATTATTTATGGCACCGTGGGCTGCGTTATATCAACATATGGAGGTTGTACTGTAATTTATACGGATTGTGAACACAAAATTGTTAAATGACGACATATAGTTTAAAAAACTGTTCGATACAGATAAGGTTCTTATAAAAATATTTCAGATTAATTAATTGTGCCGGCCTCGTTCTTTTTTAGTTAAACTTTACGCACGCATACACACAACGTAGCCTTGGACGATCTTGTAATTATTACACGCAACTTCTATTCGTAAACACAAATTGCTTATCTGAGATCCTTTAATTACACGGTTTGTTGACCAAGAGCCAATTAATTAAAGATGAAATAAATTACCTCCTAATTAAAAAAAAAACATTTTTTTTCTTTAATCTCTAAAGACAGATGCTTGCAAACTTATTAGACTAACTAAACATGGTATAGATTACTTTAGTTTTGTAAATTGAGTGTACGATAACGAATTGTTTCAGATAACGAATAGTAATAAATAAAAGATAATTACAATTAACACTCAATACTTTTATACCTAGAATTGATCATGATTATTGGGCATTAATAATAACAACCTGTAACCATGATTATTAATGGTAATTACTAAATAATTAAAGCGTGCGTAACTATGTGAATAATTATAAAATGAGTATTTTCTCTCGGCTAGCTTTAAATTTAGCGTCTTAACTTTTAAATTGATGTACTCTTAGAAAGTTATAATTAATAATTTTTAATTTTTAATTTGAAAGTTTGTAAAATATTTCCTGAACTCGGCTGAAATACAAATATTCCTTAATAAGTCGTTAAGTATGCAAAGCATAAAATTAGTAAAGGGTATATTTCAATGCAATGGTGCGAAAAAACTTTCTTCGTTCATGTGAGAGCGTTAAAAATTTTCCTCCTATTAAACTTCCATAAACCGAAATGGTTTGCCTCGTATTATTTTTTGAAAAAGACATCCGTTCTATATTTTTGACAAAATGCTCATGTCGATTTTCTAATTTATTCCTAACTTAAGAAAGAAACCAGCGCAAATGATATTCAAAAATATAATAATAAAAACAAAATGTAGACTAATAAAGTTGAATAATGCGTTTTGTTATATAGTTTGTTCCTGTTACCGCCACACATTTCCTCGTGTTTTCGGTGTAAATATTTCATGGTTAGCGGGGTTTTAATTGCTATTTTTATTAATCTATATCCATTTATTATTCTTTTATTGATCTATATTCAAATTTGCATAACCGTGGTAAGGTTCTGTATCATATGGACTGGTATGTCGCAGATGATACATAAATTCGTCGTCTTAGCCATCTTTTCTGTAAATTAGTCTCTCCAAACCCAAACGTCCCTTCAGTGGTTAGGTGTTAGATGATTTAATTGGCACTCTTGAAATATTTAAACCCATGGATTTTGTTCCCACAGAGAGGAAGGGAACGGGTGAGATTATTACAAAGGAACATTCGCGACGTCATAACCATAATGTGTTTTTGTACAAATAGTGTAGTTTCTTTACATCTTCGTACTAAAAATTTAATTCCTAGATTATCAAAAATCAGGTGCGGCCCCTATATTTCGCCCCTTTTATCCGGGTTCAAATGCGTTATAAGGGTGGGCCGAAAAAGTATAATTTTCAATTTCGCTATTCTAATAGTGCAGAAGGGGTGCCAACTGGGATAAATATAAATGGTGAAAAATAATACTTTTTGATTGAATAATATCTTCTGGCCCTCACTACACTTGAATTTTTGAAATACGTGTTACAATGTGAATTTGTCACCTATTATAGTAAAAATAGCTACAGTGACACACAGGATCCCAGACTTGTTTATACCAGGCTTCAAATTGAAGATTTGTAATGCAAAAATAATATTTCTACATATCATTTGTTCACTACTCCACAGGGAACCACAACACATAATTAAAAATTAATCCTTAGAAAATTATTAATATTTTATCTTAATACAAAGGAAAAAGGATCTTGTGAACGAATTTGTGAGTTCAATGAAAAAAAAAACACTCAGTACTTTGCATATCCTCTTTCTGTATTGATAACTGCTTCAACTCCTTTAGGCATACGTTGAACTAAGTTTAAGCACTGATCTGATGTAATGCAGTTTAATTTTTCCTGGGCTCTGGCACAGAGATAGCCTAAACCATTCTTCTCAGTGCTAAAGTCAGTCATTGATTGTTTTAATGTTCTCCATAATACTTGATGGGGTTCCAATCTGCAGATTGAGGTGGCCACTGCATTTCTTTAAACCTCTGAGTCGACAGCCACAATTTCGTCAACTTTGCTATATGTTTGGGGTCGTTATCTTGTTGAAAAACGACGTCTGCAGTTATTTTTTCCCCATTTTTCCCATACTTGCAAATAAGCTGTTGCTCAAAATTTCTAAATAATCTCATGCTATTATATGCCCCTCTATCCTCTCTAACCAGCCAACACCAATGCAAGAACCTGCGCACCAGAACACGGTTTTCAATTCTCAAGCACGTCACGCTTGTATCCGAACTATTCAGATCGTCCTCTCAAAAGTAAGATAGAAATTTAAAAATTCAAAAATTACTCGCTTACGGATACAATATTTACATACATTAGTAATGTTTAGAAAATTTCAATACTGATGGAAGTAGTAAATTTTTATTTGTTTATTTAGAAAGTGGATTCACATTTCTTATAACAATTACATGGATTTTTTTCATATATTATGGTTTTAGTATTTTCTCATTGAGAGAAAATTATAGTACAGACGATGGGCCCATATAAAAAGTAAACACTCAGATAATTTTCTAATTCATAATAAAGGTATATGGCTCATTCTATTAGTGTACCTTGCACACGTTACTATGCGTTACAATTAAAATATTCCGATTGTAACTCATTTTGTGGAAGTTAACCATATTTGAGACAGATGTCATTTACAACGGTAATAGAGGTTTAACTAATTAAAAACGTTGAAGCAGTTATGGATTTCGAAAGAATGATTAAATTCCAGCTGTGTTAGATATTAATGATGATTACTCTCATCATTTCAAACAATTTACAACAAATTGCAACATACTGAACAAATATTTAAACTTGCCTCAGTATAAACCACTTCCGCGAAGAGAGTGAGGGAGAAGGAAGAGAGTGCTCATAATATATATCATAAAATTATGAACTTATAATTAATTTTTGCAGAATAAATATTTATATATATTGCTAGAAGCAACAAAAGGGTTAATGTACATTCGGTACAAAATCTCAGATTTATATAACATGTAACCGGTGTACGTTTGTTATATGGATTCTAAACTAAGCGTAAGCGAAGTTAATACACATGTGCATCTGTGTGTTGTTATGCACACGTGCACATGTGTATTGTAATGCCTACGTGCTTAATATTTCTTGTGAATTTAATAATCACACGTTTTCTAAGGCGGAGAGAGGAGAGCGGTCTGAATTTGATGGGGGACAAAAACAAAACCCTGCACGATTTTTTTTATGTGTCATGATTGTGCGATGTAACGGCATTATAACTTATCGCAATCTGAAGATACTGAAGAGCTATTGCTCATTTGGAAGCCGGGCAAAACAACAAGTTGTAGCCCAAGCTTATGTATTTTCAAAGAACGTAATTTACAGGCTATGGGGTAGGTTTTAGATACTGAGATTTTTTCGACAACGAAACCAACGTCACCCAAACAAACTTCGGGAAATTATGACTAATATACAAGTATATTATTGACAGTGGGAGGAAACGGCAAAAATCTGACTATATTAAATAAATCCCACCGGAGTACTAAAATTTATTGGCTTGTTCTCAAAAAGTTACCCAGTTCAGATTAAATAATTTTAAACTAATCAAACCTTCATTCTCTTTCATAAAACGCACACATTGCTTTATGTTTATAATACATGCATATTATAGTATAAATTATAGTATTAATATATGCATAACATATACATATAGTATTAATATATAGTATATATATATATATTACATATAGTATTAATATATAATATAATATATACATATAGTATTATATATATATACATATAGTATTAATGTATAGTGTATTATAGTATAAAATAAGACGCAATTTAACATTTAAATGATATATGTATGTAGTTGAAATTTTAAAAGGCAGGAAAATTATTAAACTTGGGGTACATAAGGTATTGGAATTTATATAACAGATTGAAAACTCAAATACAAATTTTCGAACGTTCTTAATATGTGCGAAATTACACTTAAATATACCAAATATTAAATAGCTTCAAGTGCATGTTAAGCTATTCTAGACGCAGTGCCCTCGTATTTAATCCTCTATTGTGTATTATTCAATAAAGTTTTAAATTTCTGATTTAATTTTCGAGCGTCTTTCCATTGATAACATTAATTCTAAAAATGTTTCAAAACCTTATCATTTTAAACCTGATTTTCATTAACTTGGGGTTCGCTCAAAACTTAAAAATATGAATATTTTTAAATATACTGTCCACACCACTATTTGAGAAGTTTTAAAGTTTTAGAAGATAAAACTTCTCAATTGTGCCTTTACAGAGGATTTGAATTACCACCACTAATTCCCTTTTCATACTCTAAATATATTGCGCACTTGATATTTATAAAATTTGCTTCAGTAAAAGATAAGTCACTGAAGTGTTTAGTTTTAAATTTTAATATATAAATTTCAAATTTTAGCATAACACTCGAGAAAGCATGTCATCAAAGTCCCAGAAGAATATGCGATACATCCGAAGGATACTTGCCAAACAAATTAAATTTGTCATATTTTGCTGGTGTAAGAATTTCATAATATAAGTTTCTATGGCTACAGGGCGACAATGAATATTTCGGGCCCCAGACGCATGTATTGGATATACATCTGAAAAATATATGCACCCTTATTCCCATTTAAAAATGTTGGCAAGAATATGCTTTTTTTTCCCACTTTCATGTCAACGTCGGGGGTCAAAAGATACACTTGCCGAGCTGAAGTTGTAAAAGTTCTGTATGGCATTGGCCTACCGATTTCTTGGTTTGGAAAACTCTTTTATTGTCTAATTCTCAAATCTGTGGTTTTAGTAGTTGTAATCAAATACCAGCCATTATTTCGCTGAATTCGATTTGGATTGTAAGTCTGAAGAAAAAAAGATTTTTTTGTATAAATTTACTATTTCATCACGTTAAATAAAATAGTCAAATACGTTTTTTGGGGTCTCCCTCCTTTCGCGGGGCACCGGCTCACCCTCTGCGAGACCTTGCCATAATCTAGCACTGTCTACGGCAGAAATGGAGCACAAATCATGTTGCGTCGGAATATACAGCTTTCCAAGGAGATCCACTCCTTGTTGTTGTGGAAATCAAATTCCGCAGACGGTGGTCAAGGAAAGTTACATGTATGAGTATTTTACGGTTCAGTTGGAATGAAACTTGAATGCCGAGAATGGACTTGTGTGGAAAGCATTTGGGGAGATCTTCATCCAGCAGTGGATAGATAATGGTTGAATATGATGATGAACATATCTATACAATGAAAACCTGATTTAAGGTTAACAATATTTAAGATTTTTCTTCGGCAAGAAAACATTTTGAAGGAAAAAAAAGAAACCTGTTTTGCCCACATGTGCAATACGTAGTACTCAAGATTCTCTGTTCATTCATTGTGTAAAAAGAGGGAACACTGACCATTATCTCTCTCCCTATCCGCCACTTATCCGCCAGTATCCCTTTGGTCATATGAAGGCAATAGACGAGTTCTTTGAATCCCAGCTGGCCGATACCCTCTTACCTGATTGAGTGTTTAGGTTTAGGAAGAAATAAAACGCTTCTAGCCTAAATTACCTTTTATTTCATGGCCAATGTTCTGTTTTTGTCCTGCCCCATTACAACGTTTTCTTACGTAGAGGGTTATTTCTTTACGGTCCCTTGAATGATGTTAAATCGGGGTTTCAATGTGTATACATCCATATTAAGATTGCTCGAATCGAAACGCAATAGTGCGGAAAAGTTGCTGCTCGTCAAGATAAACACAGTGAAAAAAGAAGTTTAGGAATCGGATAATATCTTTAGGTCGCGCATGACCCCCAAAATTTGAGAAATTAGCCATAAATTGACCTTTTTTTAGAAAATTTTGAAAAGTGCCTTAAATTGGTCGGATTATCATGAAACTTTAGTCGTGGCAGTAATTTGAAACAAGTTAATGGGAAATAATACTTTATCGGACGAAAATACCCCCAAAGAAGAGGGGAGGGAGTCGCTTAAGAACGAAATTTGGACAAAATAATGAAAAAAACAAAACACCGTAGAAGCGTTCATGACTTCAGAAAAATAGGTTAAGTAGACTGTTTGATTAACTATTGCTGTGCAGCTCTTCGCCCGTTTCTGTTCCGTCTATTCTGTTTGTTTAAAGTATTATTTCCCATTATCTATTTTCAAATTACTGCCACGACTAAAGTTTCATGATAATCCAACCCATTCAAGGAACATTTCAAAAGTTTCTAAAAAAGGTCAATTTGTTTTTAATTTCTCAAACTTTGGGAGTTATGCGTGACCTAAAGATATTAAATTTATTTTTTCACTGTGTTTATCTCGAAGAGTAGCAACTTTTCCGCATTATTACGTTTCGATTCGAGCAACTTTTGAAAATTCGACCCACCCTAATCTACATACACTTATATATATATATATACAATGCTCCAAATAATAAACAAAAATTTGTCAGCTAATTACTGAGTAAATAATGAGCTGACAAACAAATTGTACCCCTTAGAAGCTACCATCATTAAAACTGAACGGAAAAGGGAATAAAATTGAATAGAGAAATAATACGTCTCTGAAGTGAAGGAGAACTAACATTTTCTTACTCTGGTGATAAGAAAATTTTAAATTGAGTTCAAAAATGATAGCCATTATCTGACTCATGGATAGCTTCTTTTACTAAATACTATGTGAAGATTGTGACAAGGTGTATGTTGGACAGACAGAAAGATTGATACGTCTACGAGGAAAGGAGTATATGCGTG
>QLNU02015359.1:5793561-5804221 GCA_006491805.2 Dysdera silvatica | reverse complement strand
GCTTGCTTGCTTGCTTTTTTGGTTTTACGGCTCAAAGACTACAGTGGTCATGCTGCGCCGGGACCTACTGTTTTCCGAGGAATCCGAACCTCTTAAGGCCTAGGGAACCAAACCCCGGACTACAGTGAGCAGTGCGATCTTTATGAGATCTCTGAGTAAGCGTTCTTTTTGCACTGCTGGGAGTCGAACCCGGATTAGCCGCGCAATAGGAGAACGCGTTACCACACTGCGCCACCGCAGGGCTAGCGGTATGCAAGATGAACAAATTACGACCACGCAACTACAATGCCAGAAGTGTAGTTAAGGGGTCTCACCAGGGCCTGATTACCAACTAGGCCCGCGAAGCCCGAGCCAAGGGCCCCCAGTGGAGGAGCCCCATTTCTTTATGTTGACTTTTGTTTACTCACTTTTGATCGACATCTAGAAAATTTTTAGGTAAAAGCTTACTTTTTTTGGGCTATTTTAGATAGTTTACCAGAAATTTGAAGAGTTTTATAATGAGTATACGTAAGTACTTATTTTTTACATAATTTAAATCCCCTAATCTAAATATTTCAACCCTGAGGGCCCCCAGATCATACTGTGTCTACAGCCTCCATATGTCTTAATCGGGGCCTGGGTCTCCCCACTTTGAAACTTTCAAAAAATCTATTTTTTTATTATTTAAAAAAAATTTCAAAATTTCCTGAACTTTTTAAGACAAACCGCATAAAAAAATACTGGAAAATGAGCTCAGGGTAAGAGAAAAAGTTTTCTAATTTAAGCAAAACGATTAAAGGGGTCCAAAATATATTTGCCTTTATCGTTTAAATATTCTGACAGCTGAATTTTAATTTTAGAAAACCGTCTTTTATTTACGTGTTCAGATAATTTTCACAGCTAAAAAAAAAGGAAGCAAACATCTGTTCTAAGACAAACAATTTCTTAATTTTGATTCGCTTCTTTACGATTTTCGATTTGGTTGCAATTTCTTCATACGATAGCTTTTATTTTTATCATTCGTTATATTTGTCATTATAACTAATAGGCTACTTTATTTTGTTATATAAGTTTGTTACTTATTTCGTTTTTATTTCATTTTAGTAAAAATTATTGCTTTAAATATATACACATATATATACTAGGGTAGGTCAAAAATCAGCGTTTTCACTTTTTTTCGAAATTGAAACTGAGCTAGCGCGCAAAAGTGGCCAAATGGTCTCAATAGTATGCATGTAAAATCTTGTACCGATCAGATAACCGGGGCCGTTAGTTTCCGCCTATAGCAGGTATGGACTTTTATGCAGATTTTTGTGCATTTTTATTGAATATGTCGTTTATTATACAGGCTAAATTCGGACTAGGCTCATCTTTGGAATCTTTGTGCCCCATAGTATCCGTATTGTACAATACTACATAGAAAACTTGCGTTTGCTCAATTTTGGACCACATTTTGGCGCCAAAAACTTACTTTAATGTAAAAAAAAATCATTCATTCAAAATGTTGATTTTAAATTGCTTAAACGCTTATTATTCCTAAATGTCGTAGCCTTAGTGTATACGTACATCACTGTTTAATTTTTTGGCATTTATTCCACTGATCGCCGGCATGGCACCTACCGCGTGGCGCCAGTAGGGCTAGCGTGTCCATCGCGAGCCAATATTGTTCGGGAAAGATTATTGCAACTCCATTTATCTTGGAAGAAAGAAGCATATATTTTAGTGAAACCTCAAGTTTTATTAATTAGTTTGAATTGATGCGGGTTTGAGAATGAATCGTTCTAAGAAGATAAGAAAACGCACAGAATGTCCAATCTTCGGTCAATCGAAAGATGTGAACTGCGTGACATAACCAACTTACAAAGACATGATAGTATATTACCTGTGGGTCAGAAACAACGATCACAAATTAAAGGAATCAAAGGAATCCTCTTCTGTGTCAGAAATAGTTAACAAAGTTGAATGTGGTATCGAACATATCTGGAAGAAAGCATTCATTAACGGCAATTCTCATAAGAGAGTGAAAGATATATGGAAGATATGATAATTGCATACCACAAGAAATATTGAAATGTGCTTAAAAGTTATAATAAAACAACGGGTACATCAATAGCTAACAGGAAATTGTTTCTTAATCACGCGAGAAACACCCTATTTGATATAACGAAGTGAAAATGCACAGAGTTCAACAAATGCAATTATTGTTGTGACAAAATTCCACTAACAGAGCGGGAATTTTTATTCGATCAACGTACTACCAGACGGATGATTATGACAGGAGTGGACACTAAGACCACCAAAATAAATTACCGAAAAGTTGAAGGGGAGGCATATTGAGCTGCTTCTTTAAATAGAAAAAAAAGGAAAGATTCAATATTGATTTCTTCATACATCGAATTAAAAGCCTCAGCTGAAAGTCATTCGGAAAAAGATTTAAGATTTTTGAACGATCGATACAAGAAAGAGGTGTGTGTTACGTAAACTACATCAAAGACGGTGACACTAAAGCATTTTCTATCATTTTAGCTGCAAAACCACATGAAGATGTTACAATTATTAAAATTAAATGCTTAAAGCATGTTATGAAAGGGATGGGCACAAAATTCAGGAAGTTAAAAGAAAAACTCGCTGGTACGAAGCTTGCGGATCGAAACCCTTAACTAGTAAAAGCCGATTGACTGGAAAACTGGTGGACACACTTCAAAAATATTATCGAAAAGCCATATCAGAAAATAGCAAATCCATGGAAAGGATACGAAAACCCACATGGGCAACGTTCAGCCACAAGAGAGTCACTGATGATAATCCATCACATTTCTTTTGCCCAAAATGTGATAATTCCTTGTGCAAATACCAGCAACCCGTCTTTTTGAAAATGGGAAAAGACTTCAAGCGTAAGAATTCAGTTCTATGCGCTATTATAGATATGAAAAAAAAAACAATTTATAAGGAACTATCAGTACCGCAATTATTAACTTGATGTTTGAAAAACAAAACTCAAAATAAAAATGAATGTTTCAATTCCATGATATGGAAATTCTGCCGAAAATATGTGGTTGTGCACGTGGTACTGCAGAAATCGCTGTGAATGAAGTCATTATAGCTTTTAATGAGGGCGGTAAGGGTAGAATAAACAAAATGAAAAGTATAGACTTCAAAGATGGCATTCATGCAGTTTGTGATTTTGATTTGGCTGACCAACTTCGAATTGACGGAAGACGGCTGAAAAAAAGACCAAGTGATAGTGTACCAGAAGCACGAAACACCAAATAAAGTTTAAAAACGTCATTATTAAAAGCAGTAAAGAAAGAAGAGGGACCAACATACAATGCTGGTGCATTTTGAATAAGTCCCATTCAGTATTATCAATCAAAATAATTGGAATATTTAACCGAAATTTTAAATGCATTTTTCTCGAAAGTCATTATTTTAAACTTTCGTGCAGGATATTTCAAAAACCGTTCAAAATGTTGTTCCCAAATTTTGCAATCTTGTCTAACTTAATTATTTATTATGACCCAAATTTGTAACGTATAAATTATATACCAAATATTACAATTCGAATGGTATGAAAATTAATAAAATTTAGGTTTTTAAATATATATTTAAAAAAATGGAAATTGGCTTATCTGGTTCAATATTAGGTTCAAATAAAAAGTACATGGTTTTGTAATAATTATGTAAGGAAAATAAATAATTAAGATAAAAAAAGGCCACGTACGATAAATAGAGCTCCGATTCTGGCAGGAATATAGGACTTTCACAGTTTGCTACATATATGTAGGTCTGGGTTCAGTTCCGTATATAAAGGATGTTCGGAATCCTCAAAATACTTAAAGTCCCGAAGCACTCATTATTTCAGGAGATGCCAAAGAAACCAAAGAAACGAACGCTTACCGACCAACTGGTTACTGAAGTCGAGGGGGCTGGTTCCTTAGATCCAGGGATGGTTCCTCAAGATCATGAAAGGTTAAGGTTCATCGGGAAACTGTAGCCCAGGGGCTGGTTACTAAGACCGTATGAGGGTAAGATTCCTCAGGAAACTGTAGTCCAGTGGCTGATTACTCAGAGCATAAGAGCTTAAGATTCCTCGGGAAAGTTTAGCCCAGGGGCTGATTACTCATACTATAGGGGTTTAAGATTCCTCGGGAAAGTTTAGCCCAGGGGCTAGTTACTCATACTATAGGGGTTTAAGATTCCTCGGGAAATTGTAGTCCAGGGGATGGTTCCTCAGATCATAAGAGGTTAAGATTCCTCAGGAAATTGTAGTCCAGGGGCTGGTTCCTCATACCATAAGAGGTTAAGATTCCTCTGGAAACTGTAGTCCAGGAGTTGGTTCCTCAGACCATAAGAGGTTTAGATTCTTCGGGAAACTGTAGTTTAATATAGGCTGGTACCTCAGACCGTAAGAGGTCACGTTTCCTTGGGAAACTGCAAGTCCCAGGGCTGCATGACACTTGCTATCCTAGTGCCGCAAAACTCACAAACAAACAAATATTTCAAGACAGCAATAATGCAAACGTTCTAAAGAAGGACGCAAATATAAGCTAAGAAAAGACACAAAATACGTCCCTGGTTAAAGGGAATGTCCGCCAATTAAATAACACGGTTTTAGAAAAATCAAGGTGCCTGTAATTTGTTTTTTGAGGGCTTATGTCTTTTCTAAAGTGTGGTTACGAGCTTCCCACCTTTAAACATGGCGCCATCCCTCGTCCTTCAAACATTCTTCATTTTCATTGCCCCAGGATTTTATTAACCAATCGAAACCCTTCTAGGATGATGATAAATTGCTAGCCAAGGAAAGGATGATTCAACTGTACCTCCTGGGAACTGAACTCACCACCTCTCAGTATCCGGCCAAAGGCCTTTCTAGAATCCGTGGGTCACTTAAGTTTTATGAAAAATCCTGAAAGTTTGATTTAAGGGTCAGATCTTACGTGTTTTATGAAAAACTGTAGTGATTAAACAAATATAGTTTTATATTAATTTGTTAGTTAAGTGTATTAGTTAGTTTCATATTAGTTAAGTTAATTAGTTAAGCGTATTAGTTAAGTTTGTTTAAAACAATCATTCCGCTCGATAAATGATAATAATTATACCTTTTGTATGTAACGAATATAAAATAAGGTTAAAATCAATTAAATCACTATCTTACTAATTTACTAATTATTTATACGCTTCATTATATCCTTAGTTACTAGCAAATATCGATTTAAGTATTCCATTGAAATAAATTCGACTTCTTTATGAGACTTCATGCAAATATAGCGAAAATGTTTAAGCCGTAATTACTATTGCATTCCACGCCAAATTTGGTTGACTTGATTAACAAATAACATGGGAGCAATTATACTTTAATATGATTACGATTTAATACGTAATTACAGTGTGGAAACCAGAAATATCTTCCATAAATAAAATGGCTGCAGCCGCGTATATTGAGGAATGTAAATATCTAGGTTCTAAATAGCTAATTAGATTTTATAAAATGATGTATTTTTATTTAAATTCGAAATTCATTTTATGGGTTTCAAGGTGACGCAGTGGTAATGAGTTCACTTAAGATGTCGTTAACCCGATTACGATTTCCATTGGTGTCAAAATAAATACAAATTAATGTTTTACGACTAAATGCTCACCGGGATTTTACTTCGTCAGCTTTCAGAGGTGTGGGTTCTTCGGAAAAGTGTCCTTCTGCCTTATGTTAGCGCAGTGGTAATGCGTTAACCCGGCTACAATTGCCAATGGTGTCAAAATAAACAAAAAATAATGATTTTTTACAAAATGCTCACTGTATCTAGGGATTTCGCTTCGTCAGTTTTCAGAGGTGTGGGTTCCTCGGAAAAGTGTCCTTCTGCCTTATGTTAGAGCAGTGGTAATGCGTTAACCCGGCTACAATTGCCAATGGTGTCAAAATAAACAAAAATTAATGATTTTTTACAAAATGCTCACTGTATCTAGGGATTTTGCTTCGTCAGCTTTCAGAAATTTGGGTTCCTCGGTAGAGTGTCTTTCTGCCTTAGGTCAGCGCAGTGGTAATGCGTTAACCCGGCTACAATTGCCAGTGGTGTTAAAATAAACAAAAATTAATGATTTTTTACAAAATGCTCACTATATCTAGGGATTGGTTTCGTCGGCTTTCAGAGGTTTGTGTTCCTCGGAAAAATATCTTTTTTGCCTTAGATTAGCGAAGTGGTAATGCGTACGATAGCCAATGTTGCCAAATTGAATAAAAATGAACGCTTTTCGGTTGATTGGTTGGTTGGTTAATTGGTTGGTTGTTTCATTTTTATGGCGCAAGGACAACAATGGTCATTCTGCGCCAAGCAAAGTGCTTTTTTACTAAATGCTCACCGTAATCGGGGCTTGGTTTTGCCGGGTTTCAGATGTTTGGGTTCGTCGGAAGAATGTCTTTCTGCTTTAGGATAGTGATAATGTATTTTTTATGTCTTTCCATTAACTTGGGTTCGACTTCCAATGGTATCATAGAATGCTAGCAGCTAGCTTCTCTCCATAGTCCAAGATTTATTCCCTCGGCAGCAGAGGTCCGGTTCCTCGGAAAACAACATGCCCTGATACAATACGACTTTCACTCTTATTGCGCTATAAAAGCATAAACTTCTACGTAATTGGCATCTGTAATATCCTAAAGCCGTTATGCGCTCTACTTTGTTCAATTTCTTAACTAAATTATATTTAAATCAAGAAGAACATCGATTAATTGCATTGAGATGTAATTTGATTAACAAAAACAACATTTTATTTTTATGCAAAAAACCTATACCGTAGGGATCGTACTGGGATAAAGAGCAAAATTCTCCTTATTATTCTCCTCCTCCTCCTCCCACATTACCGATTTTCTTGCTGTTCAATCAAATAAGTTCTCAGTTTTCTTTCAAACGTAATTTATTGTTCACTATTTTTTATGTCTGCTGATAATTCGTTCCAAAGTTTAATTCCGTAAAAGATAATGTCATCACGACCCATATTTGTTTGTACCTTCATTTGTTTTAAATCTTCACATGATCTTGTCAATTTCATATGTGGAGTCTTCACTATATTGATTACATCAGTATATTTATTTTGTTTTATTCTTTAGAATATTATAGTCAAAATTCTATATCTATGGGTTTCTCCAATGTTAATGATATTAAATTCTTTTTTTAGTTCCAAGATTGTTTTATTAGATCGATATTTTATTGATTTAATGTCTCTGTTCAGGATGTTTTGCATCTTCTCTGTGTTTTGTGTGCATTTCCCCCATATAATATTTCCATAATTAATGAGGTTCACTATAAATAAGTAATATAGATTTATTTTTATATTTAATGGTAACAGTGAATGCAATCGAAGGTTGTTCCGGAAGAAACATAAAAGATACACAAGAAAAGAACGACCATTTCAATCTGTCAATCACAAGAAAAGAAGAGAAACCTTCAAGTAAATTAGAAAAAAATTGAGTAAGATGACATAGATGATGCGAGCATGTTCTGAAAAGAGAACCATATGTTACAAACAGTATAAGGAACGGGAGAAAGTCAGCAAAGGAAGAGAAGGAAGGCCTAAGCTAAGAATTTATTCGAAGGCCTTTTAGGAAGTGAGTGGTCATGGCTTTGCAAACAACGGTGGCCTCGATAGGAAAGGAATCGTGACCTAAAATAGTGAAATAGCGATAAGGGAGACTAATATTGATTAGCTGCACCATTCATATAATATAAGCCTTGCGGTGGCGCGGTGAAAATGCGTCCATCCAATGTGTCGTTAACCCTCGTTCAAATCCCAACAGGACCAAAGGAAAATAAATAGAACTCTTACCGTTTAGATGCTCACTGTTGCCCGGGGTTTGGTTCCCCAGTCATTCTGATTAACCACAATTAAAAAGGATAAACTAGCGTTAGCTCGTTGTTTTAAATTTGTTTGTATTAAGTTCGCGTGGTACCGCTTTTGGTTCAAAGATCTGACTTTTTATTTTTTTGCATGGAAGAAATATTTTGATTTTCTTGATTCAATGGTATATATATGATTTCTTCTGAGGCATTTAGATTCGCCCGAAATGAAAGTTATTGCAAAGTTGCAAGAAAAGTCTGTGTTGTATTTCACAAATATTAAGTGCGTTTTTGTCAAATTGAAGTTTTTGAAAATGTTACGAATTCAATTCGATAATCCTCAAAACCGTTTAAGATAAATGTTAAAAATTTTCAAAATATGTTGCTAATACGTATAGACCAATTAATAGACATTTAATAATTTTAATATATATAAACTTTATACAAACCCTTTGTATTTTCTTTAATTTGTCTTGTCAGAATTTTAATACATGTATTCCTAAATAGTTTAATAGCGACACACTGCACTAATCAATAGAAATAAATGCAAAACAATTTTTATGGTGCAGTTCGATAAAATCATTAACACGATAACACTGCTGATAGCTATTTCGATAGCGTTAACCAGCTACCGTCGTCAGAGCGAATGGCGGCTTCTGTTTATGTCCGTGCTGTTGGTCGGTGTTGCCATCACGTCGGTTGGGAACTTGATTGGGCGGAGGAGTAAAGCGTATTTGTGGAGACGTCTTCAGCCGTGAGACCCAAAAGGTTTTTCCAAGTGGATGATATAGAGTTACTAAGGAGTTGATCATTAACTGCAACATTGATGTTTGCTAGAATGTGAAATGCCTCAAAGAAACTGAGATCAAGTGTTGAGTTGACTTTTTTAATAATATGTGCCTTGGAGAATAGAAATTGATGTCCGAATTCCCACGAGTGTTTTGCCAGAGCTGATTTATGGAATTCTTGCTTTCTGACATAAGCCTCGTGTTCTTTTAGTCTGAGGCGCAGTGCTCTCCGTGTTTGACCGATGTAAATTTGGCCACACTGGCACGGAATGGAATATATGCCGCAGCTGTCAGAATCCGGGATGGTGTCTTTAAAATGAGAAAAGCCAATTTTGTTGATTGGAGTGAAGGTAACGTGAAAGTTGAATTTGTGCAAGACGGCAGCAATTTTGGTAGAAATTTTTGGAGCATAAGGAATGCAGACAATGTCCCTAGGAGCTGAAGAAATCTACTCACGAACGAAGACCTCATTATAACTAGGGCTGATAAAGGTGGTCAAGTCGTCGTAATAGATGAGAAGCAATATTCGGATGGGGTGAACCAACTTATCCAGGATGGCCCATATGCAATGGTAAAGAAAAACCTTTCCACTGCTCACCTTTCCAATGTCAAGAAAACGGTTCGGGACTGTTTCTTCATAGATGCGAAGATTAAAAGTTAATTGTACCGTCAGTTGCTAATGTTGCCCGACTTCATGCCCTGCCAAAGGTCCATAAACCGGGAATGCCATTCCGACCAATTGTTTCAAATATTGGTACAGCCACCCATCCACTGTCCAAATATCTTGTCCGGAAATTTTCACCTCTACTAACCAAACTTGTTTCTTGTTTGAAAATAACTTATACAAACAAACCAGTGGTCTTGCAATGGGAAATCCACTTTCCCCAATCCTGTGTGATATATTCATGCACTATATAGAAGATAAAATTCTGTCTCTCATCCCATTCAAATTCTGGACAAGATATGTCGACGATACTGTCACTCTAGTACCTAACGATATGAATCCTTCACAGATCATCAACCTCCTAAACACCGCTGACCTTAACATCCAATTTACTTTCGAAGAAGAAAAGGACTGTACACTGCCTTTCCTCGACGTTTTAGTTCATAGAACACCTACTAGCGTCCAAACCAGTGTCTACCGAAAACCCAATTCAGTTAGTCTTCTTCCTCACGCTCTATCGGCTCATCCACAAAGCCAGAAAATGAGCTCGTTTTATTGGTTGGTGTCTCGTGCCATCAAATTCTCTTCTACAAGTGAAGCATTGACTAAGGAAATCAGCTACACTCGAAAAATTGACTTATACCGCGGCTACAATCCAACCGCCATTGATCATATTTTTAGGAAACTAACTAAACCTAAATAGAATCTTTTCTCTCCAGTGATTTTTCAGCACCTAAGGATATTGTTTGCATTCCTTATGTTCCAAAAATTTCTACCAAAGTTGCTGCCGTCTTGCACAAATTCAACTTTCGCGTTACCTTCACTCCAATCAACAAAATTGGCTTTTCTCATTTTAAAGATACCATCCCGGATTCCGACAGCTGGGACATATATCCCATTCCATGCCTGTGTGGCCAAATTTATATTGGCCAAACACGAATAGCACTGCGCCACAGATTAAAATAACACGAATCTTATATCAGAAAGCAAGAATTTCATAAATCGGCTCTGGCAAAACATTCATGGGAATTCGGACATCAGTTTCTATTCTCCAATGCACGTATTAATAAAAAAGTCAACTCAACAATTGATCTCAGTTTCTTTGAGGTATTTCACATTCTATCAAACATCAACGTTTCAGTTAATGATGAACTCCTTAGTAACTCTATCTCACCCACTTGGAAAAATCTTTTGTGTCTCACGGCTAAAGGCGTCTCCACAAATACGCTTAACTCATCCTCCCAATCAAGTTTCCAAACTACGTGATGGCAGCACCGATCAACAACATGGACATAAACAGAAGCCGCCATTTGCTCTGACGACGATAGCTGTTTAACGCTATCGAAATAGCTATCAGCAATGTTATCGTTTTAACGATTTTAAATAACTGCACCATAAAAATT